>VDFB02379711.1:113011318-113532162 GCA_007258455.2 Sequoia sempervirens
TTGGCCCCACAATTTCTATTGCACCAAAAGATCGACATGTTAATGCCCAATACAACTGCCAAAGTTAACAGATCCACGGGAGGTGGTTAGTCCATGTCATGAATCACGAGGGGAGCACTAACCATTTTACAACATAAAGTTATAGATATATTCAAAAATACTCTTCCTAAAGATACATTTGAGTATCTATGGCAACAGTTAGGGGTTATTTCCCCTCCTTTCAACTAGATGCATAAGATTGTGCATCAGTTTGGTGGAGCAATTCAAGATTTATTCTTTTGTTTTGGATTGATGAAGGCCACCTCTCAAGGGGAGTAGGTAGTAGTGGTTACTAGTTGGTGAATTTATATGGAGTATAATTTGTTCCCCTAAGGGGGAGAGTGCAATTGCTTGCTAGTGTTGAAAATGGTGTCAAAGTAGTGTATGCAGATGTCAAAAGGGAAAAAAAGAAAAATCATATGCATATGATGTGTGAAAGGTTCATGCGTTTCCCTTTGAATGTTTTCAAAGGGGGGAGAGAAAGAGAGTTCAATAAAGAAAAGATATTTGGATGAGTCTATGGCCCTTTTCAATTAATGTAAAAGGGGGAGAAAGTTAGAATGGTTGAAAAACCATAGTTCAGAAAAGTATTGCAGGAGAGAGATAAAGTTGCTTGGGAGAGAGTTAGTTGAATATGGTATGAAGACCACAGGGGGAGACAATGTTTAGGATCAAGAGAATTTGAGTATGAAGATTAAATATTTCCCTAGTTAGGGGGAGTATTGATTGGTTCAAAGTTGTTGTTGGTATGCTTTTGTTGTTGATTGTTTCTTAGAAACGATGTTGCCATCAATGACACAGGGGGAGATTTTTGGAAGCTTGAGTTATTTCTAAGTTATTTGGATGTTGTCATTGATGTCAACCTTTTGTATGAAGAGAGCTTTGGAATTCTATTAGTTTTGATGATTCCATCCCTTAGCATTGGAGTTGTTGGAAGCCTAGAGTTGTTAGTATTGATGACAACACAATGTTATCAGTGTTGTCATTGATGTCTTACTTCAATATAGTTGTAGAAGTTATTTTTGGAGAGATAGTTGGATGTTATATATTTGATGAGAGATGTTTCAAATGCTACAGATGTGTTCCAAATATGTTAATAGTTTTTTTTATGTAGTTGGTTCACTTGGTTTCCAAGTGCTTTTGAGAAAATTTGAATAAAACAGAGTTCAATGTGATAGAGTGGTGTTCAATGTTCTGGTCTGCATTTCTTCATGATTGAAGAAATTCCCATGAGGTTTGGACATGATTATTAGAGGTGTTCATGGGTTCTATATCTATATTTTTAGCTTCTAGATCATACTGCAGTAGATGTGTTTGACAGTATGGTTGTCTGGTGAAACAAGGTATCTAGGAGAAATGAGACTACTCCACATTTCTCTACAATTAAGGTTCTTATCTTGGAAATTTTGGAACATGCTTGTATTGATTGTATCTACCTTCCCTTGAAGTTTCAGGTGTTTTGGTTCTCCATAAGGTTTTTTGGTGTGTTGGATGTATGTGCCAATGTGTCTGGTTGCACAAAATGAAAGTGTTTTTAAGTTTTAGGTGGTTGCAATAGTAGTGGTGAATATTTTGATGATGTGGAATATTCTTAGATTTTTTTGAATGATTTGGTGTGGTTTGTGAGATATTTCCAGGCCTATAGAGGCATGCTTGTGGTTTCTTGTTAGTATTAGTGCAATTTTAGATGAATTTGTGTGCTAGCGCTAATTGTGATGGATGATTGTTGTTTATAGAAGTTTTGAGAAGTGTGTTGATGTAGATATGAGTCCCAATTAAGTTGTTGCATGGTATACTTTCACTTCTTTATACTATGGAAGTGTTTGGTTCTGACCTATTTAATGTTGGATAGTTGAGGTGCATACGTTTCCTTAAGGCTAACCTAATTAAGATTTTTTTAGGTTGGAGATGGTATAAATATAGGTTGAGTTGTTGTGTGGATTAATTAGAGAGTGTGTGTAATGTGAAAGATGAAAAATTGATCAAGTGTGGTGATTTGGGTGTGAGCTTTAATTGCTATGACTTCTAGATGTAGTGAACAGAAGGTGTCTAAATTTTAGTCTATTGGATGAGTTGTTTGTGCTACAGTGGAACTGTACGTTTGACATAAGAGAGATACATTGTTAGCAATTCAAATTGGTAGTGAGCCACCCCTTCTTCTTCATTCTTTTGGACAATGAGTCCTTTGGCAATGAGCCCTTCTTTCTTTTGGGTAATGATCCTATTTTATTTGGTGTTGCTATTACTTTATATTGTGAGTTAATCCTCACCATAGTTTTTCCCTTCTTGGGTTTTCCACATAAATCTAGTGTTCTTATGTGTTTGGATGTGTTTGCATTACTGTTTCATATGTTTGTGTTCTATTAATGCATGATAAGGGTTTAAGGGCTAATACATATATAAATGTTAATGGGGGTTTTAATGTTTTCATGTACAATTGATTCACCCCCCATCTTAGTTATATTGTGCATCTAACAATAACCACCCACATTGATGAAGCATATGGATACTTAACCAGATTGGTAGATCAAATAAAAAACTATGGTAAATATATGAAGTCATATGAAACTGACTTGGGAGCTATAATGCTCAATCAGAGCATATAAGTAGTTGTGCTCATCCATTAAGACAATTGACTCATCAACCATATTATGGACTTGATCTATTATATATCAAAGTATACATTAGTGAAGAGTTTGAGGGTTTATCAACCCAAATGAAAAACTAAAGCCTATAGGTCTCAGTGTGAAGTACTTAAATAGTGTAGTGAGTAGAAGTGTGTGGATATAAATATAGAACTTGATGATAAATTTATAATTACAAGAGAACATAATACAAAGAAACAAGAAATAGAAGACATTTTCAATAACCTAACCATAGATACAAGTGAAACAATCAAGAAAATATGGGAATATATGATATTATTTGATGAGATATCATTAACTAATGAAAGGTTATCTCCCAAACTAATATGTACCCATGAAGAGGTTGACTTCCCAACCAAGATTCATCCCTCATGCCACTTAAGATAAGAAGAGTTATTTTGAAAGGTATATTTAGTGATTTGAGATGAACAAGAGAGAGACAATAACAATATTTTTTAAGTGATCATAAATAAATATTAGGAAGTGATTTATTTGAGATATAACTGGTAAGAGATAAAGGCAAGAAAATAGGATTGGTGAGATGAAAAAAGTGTCATAAGAAAGTTAGAGTGTTAAAAGAGAATAAATATATAAAATCAAAGGTAGAAGAGAGAAGCCCATAAAAAAGTTAAGGAGAAACTTCATTTAATAATGAAAATATAGAGGAACCTATCACTACTATGAACATATGAATGAAGTTTCCAATATTTGGAAAGATACTACAAAGGCATCTGAACATATATTTATCTTGGAGTTTTTATGGATAAATGGGACCTAAAGTAATCGAGCCAAACTATATTATTTTGTAGGGACACAAGGATATTAAATGGTACATGAACAAGTGTTCGCAACATGAGAAATAATGTGAAGAGAAAAAAAAAAGATTTTCTCTTTAATTTTGAATCTCCAAAAGTTCTATTTGAAAGTGTAAAAAGGATGATAGAGATGATGAAATAAGAAGAGAAAATGATCAATATGATTGATAGAATTGGTGTATAGAGTAGAGGCCCAACATGGAGAAGAAATAAAAACTAATTATATAATAAAGAAATGGAAAGCATGATATTGGAAATAAAATAGTTAATAATTAGAGAAGATAGATTGGTAAATGGTGAAAACAACTATGCACCATCACCAAGGCAAAGGAAGAAAAAATAATTGTTCCAATGAAGGACATACAAGGAATGAATTATCAATAATAAGGTATGAAAAGAGAGATAATATTATTAGAGTATACCTAAGACTAGCCCATCATAGGTTAAAAAACTAATATGGGAGATTGACAATTTCTCGTCCCTTTTATTCTAGGTGAAATGTCAAGAGGAAGAAAAATAACCTTGGTGTAAACATTTCTATGAAGATAATGAACTTATCTATAATAACATGAAAAGAGAAAAAAAACTAGAAAAAAAAAGCATTCCACAACTAGGAACATGGATAGAATCACTTGACATGGAAAACTCAATGTAACATCCATTTGACATAATACACACCACCACAAGTAAAAATTTAACAACCTTCTACTAGTTATCCTCCCAATGAGAATAGGGATTATTAAAATAATTAGAAAGGAATATATGATAAAGTTAGAAGACATGGTTAGAGAAGAGACAATGCTACATGATATAAATGTGGCTAGATAGGGCCACTATGCAAATGAATGCCAAGAAGAGAAAAGAAATATTGTGCTCTTTTTTTTAGACACTAGTCATGATTTATTTTGTTGCACAAGGGAATAATTATATTTCAATAATGTACCTCCACACAAAAAAGAGGAATTGTAGATAGTCCTTATACCCTAAGAGGAGAAAAGGTAATAATGAGAGTATCTAAACAAGGCTCTAAAGGTGCTAGGTAATGTATACAAATTGAATTAGATGATGAATAATAAAAGAGCCAATATACTCTAATAGAATAAGATATATTAGAAAGAGAACGCTTGGAAAGGAAGGAGTTAAGACAAATAAAAAAAAATATGATTAAATATGGTAAGAAAAACAAATTTGTTGTAGTCACTAGAGAGGGATAGACACCACAAAAGCAAAAGCATTGGTAGAAGAGTTAGAAGATGAATAATTTCAAACCTAATCAAAACATGACTTGATAGTTGGGGACACTAGAAGGATTATCATGGAAGGAAATATGGAATATTACCGTAAGGAACATATTTTTGATAAAGAGTCTTAATTATTTAAAGCTTTGGATAAATTTGTGGAGGAATGATTCAAATAAAATCACCAATTCAAAGTCATAAGTGAGAAATGTGGTGAAAATTTCAAGAAAGTGGAAGAAGAAACCTATCATGGGTCAACTTTACATTAAAAAAATACTTTACAATGTATTGATTGATCTTCGTGCAAACATCAATATTATACCCAAAAGGGTTTAGAAGAGATAGGAAGAATAATACTATACAATACTCCATATAACATTTCCCTAGAAGATAGAACTATAATTGGTACAATCATGACATTGATAAATGTAGAGGACAACTTATCATGATTCATAAATAATATTAATTTTGGGTGGTTAAGATGAAAGATCTATTTGAAACATTCAACATCTTGTTGAACTTGGAATGGTTTGTCAATTGCAATGACACATTTGAATCACAAATGTGGAACTATAATTTTTTATGAAGTATATATAGTGTACATATAGAAGAGATATTGCAAGAAAAGAGTGTAAGTGAAGAAGAAGAAAATATAGTACTAAAATACCTTAGAAAGATCCCCAATTCGAAGTGAAAACATTATTAATAGTAGTGGCTATAGTATAGATAATGAGAATGTGGGTTAACAAAAAAGGAGTAGGAAATTGTTAAGGGATATAAAGGTCTACAACTTAAGGGTAAGTGCAAGAAGTTGGGTCCATAAAATGTTCAAAAAGTGGTAGTGTTTTTCTTGATTTTCAGAATTTTTCATAGTTAGACTAAAAAATTGAAGCACTTACACATTGAATCTTAAAAATGTCTAATAATATAAAATTTATTATTTTGAGTCTAGCTTCCAAATATGTAATTTATTTTAATACCCAGATGATACAAAATAATTTTTAATATGCATGTATAAAACCCACTTTTTAAAAGTCACTTTTTTAGGACCATAACATGTACATGTACAAACACCATAATTTGACATAAATAAAAGTATTTTTCTAATTACTTTTGAGGAAAGATGTGTATTATAATGAAGATTGATGAGGATTTTTTTTCTAAATATTTATTTTTTATTAATTTTTTATTGGCCCTAATTGTTGTTTTTAAAAATCCTTATGTACATACACCAAATTTGACCTAAACTAATCATTTTTTGAATTATTATGTTTTCATTGTATAAGGAATTATTTTTAGATTGATTCCATATAATTTTTTTACAAGAAAATTAACAAATTAAAAGTTATTAAACAATACAAAAACCTTACATTTCAAGTTTATGAACTAGTTTCCTCATAAATTAATTAAAAAATAGAAAAAATAATTCAATCATAAAAAAAATTACATATTTAAAAACTAGACATCGTCATCTATAATGGGTTTTGATTTCACAAAACAATTTTGAAAAAAAAAACCCATCAACCATATTGTGAAAGTCATTTTTTTCTCTTGACATTGCCATGATCTTGTACTTGCTGGTCCAAGACTAGGGATTGGGTCACCATGTATTTTTTGAGCCTAAATCCAAATGAAAAATATAGATTGTGAGTTTCCAAACTTTTGGAATGAATACCCACTTTAAAATGGGTACTTATTCTAAAAAATGAGTGCCTATTTTAAAGGTGAAAAATGACACTTCCCCTAAAAGTGAACCTAACTTCTTAAACTTATCCTTAAGAAAATTTGAAAAAAAAAAAAACTCACGAAAACATTGAAAATAAAGAAAAAATATTACAAAACTTATAAATATAATATGGCAACAAACAAAAAATCTCAATATCATATTATTTGAAAAAAAAATCATGAGTTATTTTACACATTAATCTCCCATGCTATTTAGGGTTATGAGAAATATTAGGATACATATAAAACATAGAGGAATTTTTAGGTTGGAATATTTTCATCCAGAATCATTACAGGACACCTTGTTATAGAATGCAACAAGATGATGATATACCCACAAGCCTAACATTCCAACCTAGAAAACCTTCATAGTTCTAATAAAAATAAGGTACCTACTATAAAAAGGGGAATGACAACTTACCCGACCAAAATATTATCTGACATTAAAATAAAACACACCTAAAAAATTGTATTAGGGAATTGAATAAAATGAGAGAATATGACGAGACTATGCATCCAAATTTTCTACTAGATTCTATCACCAATTGAAAATATGGTATATTAACCAAGAAAAGTGGGTGTAAATTAGGAAGTGGTGTGTAATATAGGAGGATTTTGTAAAAAAATCATTTTATAGCCTATTAATACTTAATGATGCACTATAGAAGATGAAGGAGATAATACTATTATCAACAAAAGAGGTAAGGGAAATGCGTCAAGATAAGAAACATAAAACAAAACCACCAAAGAAGAAAGGTATTTGGAATCTAATATAATGGGTGGAAAATTAGATATCTTACCACATAAATCATGCTCTAATACAAAAAGGAGAAGGGAAGATGAGGATAAAGAAGAGGATCTTTAAAACTTAGAGGTTAATTCCAAGAGAAGTGTCCTCTAACAATGCACCAAATAATAAATATGTTAATCAACCACTAAGGATAGATGATGAAGATATAGCAATAGATGGAAGCACCAAACGTGTAAAAAATAGAGATTATTGGGAACAATATCAAGTAATGAAAGTTACATAAGTATTGAGAGAGTATGAAGACTTATTTCTTCACATATTTATTTACTCTTTAAGGGGGAATATCAAGTGATGAAAATAAAATTGAAGGAGAGAAAATCTAAAGATAAAAAAACCATATAGACTAAATCCGTGTGTAATTATTAGATTCAAAGCAAAATTAAATAAGATGTTTGTATGTGGAATAATTAAACTAGTAGAGGATTCTAAATGGATAGGCCCCATGGTTGTGCAACATAAAAGAAAAGGGGAGATAGATTTGGTTCATTTTTAGGGAGCTAAATAAGGCTTTATTCTATGATCCTTCCCTAAAATATGTTAAGAAAAATGGTGTTTCAACCTTGTGATTATAACAAGTTAATATATTTGAGTGAGAAGGGTTGTAGGGAGGTACCCCCATTGTGGATTCTGGAGGGCCCATCCCCTTGGCGGGGGGTCCAAGGGCTACACACCTCAATAGGGAATTTAAGGGAAACACTCCCAAAAGCCACATTTTATATATTTTATCATTGTGAATCTAGACCATTCATCATTAGGTCACAAATTTGATGGTAGAGATTATTTTGGCTTTGCTTTCTCTAGAAGGCAGCCTTATTTTATGAGGGAATTGTATTATGGATTTGTGTTGTACTGGTGTATTGTTTGTGAGAGTCTAATAGCTATTGAGTTTTCTCCAAATCTCTGGTTGATGATACTCTTATGAGAATATTTCTCTGTAAGTTTATTGTAATCTTGTTGATTTTAGAATAATATATTGGGTGGATTTTGGAGTGTGGGGTTTTCCTCTCGAGAGGGTTTTCCCCACATAAATCATTGTGTTGTGATATGTACGATATTTATTTTTATATATGTTTAGCTTCTATATCTTTTGTAAGGATCTAAGGGAGGTCTACTCATTCACATATAGTTTCTTAGGCTATCACCCAGTAAAAATTCAAGAAGATGACCAAGTCTAAATAAAATTACAACAAAATAAAGGTCCTTTATCCATACTATCATGCCATTTGGCATGAAGAACAACCTACAACATTTAATAGAATATTGATAAACACATTTAAATATTTCTCACAATTTCTTAGAGGTATACCAAGATAACTAGATCATGTGTATGGATTGATCAAATATCATGTACAAGTGATTTTCATGATGTTAGAAACATGTAAAAGAATACAAATACATTTAATCTTAAGAAATTCTTGTTCATGGTACTATTTGGTACAATTCTAGGTCATATATGTAAGGAAGGAATCATGGTAGACCCATTAAAGGTAGAAATAAATTTGAATCTATCACCCCCAAATATTTTCAATGAACTAACAATATTTATGGGATGCACTAGCTACCACTAGAAATTAATTAGGGGATATGTAGCAGTTGCTAGATGAATATAAGGGTTACTAAAAAAGAGGACTAATTAAAAATTTTAATGGATGAAACAATGGTATGAGGTATTTGATAGACTCAAAAATAAAATAATAGAGGCTCCAAATCTAGTATTTTTGGATTGGACTATCTCATCCCATGTGCATGTTGATTCCTCTAGTTCTAAAATCACAAGAATTATAGAAAAAACAAAGGGGAATAAGGAGCATTTAATTATGCTTTCTAGCCACAAATATTTCAAGTTGAAAATAATTATGCTACAATAGATAGACAAAACTTAACAATGGCATATGCACTACAAAGTTCCACCATTACTTACTCTCAAATCCATTCAAATACCTGCTAGTTCTAGTGAAGGGAAGAATGCATTTATATAAATATATGGAAAATTTAACTATTACAATAGGGAATCTAATGTAAGGAAGAAAGGTATGTGAAAAAAACTTCCTATGTAATTATGAAGGGAGTGATGTACAAAATCCTTAACATCCAATCTAAATTTATTACAAAAAGTAGAGAAATATATTCATAAAAAAATTAACAATGATACCATAACACAATGATTTACATGGAGAAAACCCTTTTGAGAGAAAAAAACCCACACTAAAAATCTTGCACAATATGTCTAACTCCATTTATGTTCAGTAAATTGATGCAAAAGGGGCATGCATTCGAATCAATAGAACATAGATCCTTTATCAAGAAACTTACTGACTAAAGTTTGTTACATTTAATTATGTCAAACTAGGGAATTGTATTCTCCTTGGATGTAACCCACATTGTATGTGCAATCAAGTATTTTTGAGTTGTCTTAGAGGTTTTGCATAGAAATATTGACTAAAAGTGAAGCCTATCTTATAAACTTTAATTATTTGACAATTGCTACATGTAGGTAATCCCATTGAGACAGTAACCAAATGTTTTTCAACTATGTTGTAATTATTTGTTGATGCAACTATACAAAATAACTATTGATAATCAAATGATTATTGCTAAAAAATTAAATCAAATCAATGAACACAACTATTAACAATATATATGACAAGTCATCAACAAACAATATAAACTATAAAGAGTGTTGCAGTTACCTCAAGTTTCCTTTTCTTGGGTGTCTGCAATCTCACAGAATCAAGTCAAATCTCAACTCAAGAATCTATCTATTTGACTTAACCTATATTATTTATTGTATTATGGAATTGCAACTCAAAGTTGACAACAAAAATACTAATAAAAAGAGTACTAATAGAAAAATCTACTAGATCTTTGACTCATATAGGATCTGCCATAAATGCATGATCCAGACAATCTAATTATTCTAGACTCTAAATAACTTAACAAAAAATGTCAACTCATTCATAAACGTAGGGAGAGGACTTTTTCCTATCATAAGAAAATCATAAATAGGAAACTAATCATGCAGAGGTGTATGAGTATCATAGTCTTGTTATAACTCTTCATCATAAAGAAGGAATATATAAATGAAAACATGCAAAACATAACATAATCCATATTTATGAACTATGATCTAATGTTATCATAAATTATTTCTTATCTTCATAAATATCTTCATTGTTGGTGACATAATCAATGATACAGAGAATGATAACTAAACCACTCCCATAGTGCTTGGCTACTTCTTCCTTTAGCTATGAGCTACTACATTCTTTGTTGTAGATGAACACTCCCTTGGTTGCAGGTTGACAAGAGACCTTTGCTATGCGTGACTGCCCTTTGTTGTATTGGGGTTAGTTTTTCTCAATAGTATCTCCACATCATAAATTACCATAACTAACACAAAAAACTCAAATTTTATAAAAATCATTAAGGCACACAACCATTCAACAATATACTATATACCATTCTCAATGGTTTAATACTTAAAATAAATAGGAAAGTATGAATAATGTCTTGCAAATTTTTAGAAATTTCATAAAAAAAATCAAACTTAAAACAAGAAAGTGAGGAAAATTTATAAGCTCATCGCAATATATGATCAAATCTAAAAGGATATTAGAATACACTTGCAATGCAAATCTTTATAAGAGTATTTCACCAACAATAATATTGCAAGATTTTTTATAGTAGCATTTTGGAATGGAACATATGTACCCACAAATTCTCATATCAAATGCACTTCCTCAAGTGTCAATCTATAGACAAATGAACAAGTTAACCACCAAAAATTGTTTTCAAAACCATGCTAGAAAATCCTTAAAATATGGCACCTAATTCAAGCACAATTTCCAATGCCACTCTTGAAGATTTCATACAACCTGAGCTAAAATAGTAAATCACCCATAACCTCTACTCTGACCCATTCAACATGGTAATCCAAATTTTCATAAAAAATATCTCAAAATAAGTACTATACAAAAATAATAAATCCTACATAGCTAATTAAGATTCCAAAGTAACTCTCCATATTCTTGGCTCTTATGCATGCTAATATTCTATCATAAATTGTCAAAGAATCTCACAAAAGAAGAATTCTTGAAAGAATTCCACAAAAGAAGAATTCTTGGAAGAATCTCACAAAAGAAGCATTCTTGAAATCTACTAAACATATCCACCTAATGAAAAAATAAAACTAATATAATAAAGCACCAAAATTTTATCCATATTTAGATGGATCAAAAATATTAATAAAATACATTATAAAATATGTCAGGTAATTATAGGAAAAATAAATAATAAATAAATAAAATTTACTACTTGTAAAGGTTGAAATATGTTAATTCTTAAAAACCAATATTGAGATAGTATATTTACCTAGATCAAGGGGATATATAAACATATTTTACCATAAATAGGAATATATCATATAATTTGGAGGAGATAATAACACTTTTGGGAGAATTGAGTGTCTTAGTCAAGATAGAGCCAAGATGTCTTGAGGAAAAGATATAGTTTCAAAGGGGGGATAATTTTGGTAAGATGATGCAGGAGCATCCGAGTCCGCGGGCAATCCCGCATCACCCAAAAATATATTTTCTTTTCATCTTCAGTATTTTTTTTACATTTTTGATGTAGGTTGGAGACACTTTCTATTCAGTATGACATCTTGTGAAGATGCACAACAAAGTAAGAACTTCCCTTTCAAGTGTCATAGGGATGGGAATGACATCTTGTGTGATTTCGGCGAGACATCAGTTGGCATTCCCTCAATAGCCCGATGCAATGCTTTAGCTTTTTATCAACATGACTCTTCATTGTTGGCGAGACCTCACTCAAAGTTTCCACAATGGCCTGATAACACTTCTTGTGTAGGCGCTATTTATTCTATCGGCAGGAGTTGGTTACTTTGGCGAGACCTTATACCTTGTCTCCCCAAAAACCTGATTGTATTCTCTCGTCGGTGTGACTTGGATATATTAGCGAGACTACATGCTTTGTCCCAATGATAGAACGATAATGCTATCTCGTCAGTGGAACACTATACTATCAGTGGAACCCTAACAACAGTCTCAATGATATATCGATAAGCCTGTATCGGTGGGATTTTACATTATCAGTGAGACTCTTCAGGTTGTCTCATTGATGGACCAATGAGACTGTTTACTTGGTGAGACTTTACATTATCGCTGGGACTTGGAATGGTGTCCCTTCGATGGGCCGATGGCTATTGTATGAGTGATGGTGACATGGAAGTGGGACCACATGGATCGTGAGACTTTCCTTTATTGATGGGAGGCTCATGTTGTCTCCTCGACAGGGTGATAAGTTGGTTCAACGGTTGAAGGCCAAGTGACATGTCGACACTTCGACATGGATTGGGCGGAAGTTGTAACGACTATTCCTGGTGTAGTTTTTGAAATGTAGAATGATGGTATTGAATAGGGGGAGAAGATGACCTCGTATGAGGAGGTGGGGAAAACTATTTTGAAAGGGAGAATTTGGTTTCCACAAAGATGGGGCTCTGTAATTGAATTTTTGTATGTAATCTGTAATTTAATTTTAATTGAATAAAAGGAGAGTTGTTTTGTTTATCCATGTTGTGTTGTAGTCTGAGTTGGCTATGAGATTGTGACAACCTAATAAGGCCCTCAAATCTCAACTGTGTCAAGTGGTTTCAGAGCAGAAGATCATTGGCATGGTGAGAAGTATGTTTGAGGAATGAGGTATGGAAAGTTGAAAGGAGTGTGAAGAGGAAATCTTGTTTTGAGAGATCATAGATGAGTTTGTGAAAGGTTAATGAGAGGAAGCTTAGTGTTGTCTCAGAAAAAACCCAAGAGAGAGTTTGTTGCAAAAGAGGATTATGTAACTGTAGAGGATTTGAGTTCTAGAAGAGGTTTGTTGCAGGTGAGAGGGGACTTGTAACTACAGAGGGCTTGAATCCTATAGATATTTGTTGCAAGAAAGACCTGTTACTGCAAAGGGTAGAGGAGGAAAATAATATTGGAAGGAAGTGTGAATTTGTTGCAAGGAGTGCTTGGAATTGTAGAGGGACTTGCAAGTCCTTGAATATGTCTTCAAATAAGAGGACAAGATGGGTCATAAGGAGATCAGTTATAATCCCATTTTGGGAAGAGTATTGGAAGGAAGTGGAGAACCAAAAGCTCTGTGAAGAGTTGAAAAAGATAGAGGCAAGAATGGATGCCCTGGAAAATTATTATTTTCTTAATGATATTTTGGTTGCAGGAAAGAACAAAGAGGGTGGAGTAGAAGCATGTCATGAAGAAGGCATGGTGGAAAAAAATGAAGATGGAGAATTTGTTGCAACAGCAATTGAAGGAGTTGAAAAATACAGAAGGAAAGTGTAGACATTAGTGGAGGTCCTGTGTTTGATAAGGGGCTTGATGAGGAAGATTTAGTGTTTGCAGAAGAGATTGCGAAAATAGAGGAAATGTTCAGTTTGAAGAGGGTTGCATCAGAGGTGGAGGTTTCTGAAAGTACAAAATATGTGATTGTGGGTGCAACAATAGAGCGTGAGGATATTGTCATGAATGGAAAGGAGGAAGATGATTTGTTAGTGAGAGAAGATGAATGGTTAGAGAAGTTTGCAGTAGTTCGAGGTATGAAATGTGTTGCAAAAAATGGTGGTGGGAAGATAGATGTTGCAACAATGAAGCAAGAAAAGGTAAAAGTTAATTTCTATGAAATTTGTGATGTAAAATTTGTGATAGATTCATTTAATGAGGTGAGTAGTGAAAAGAAAGATTGTGTAGTGACAAAGTGGAATACAAATACTGCATATTTGTATGTGGAAGTTATGAGAGATTGTGCAGGAAGTTTTTGGTGGAGGTGGTCGGTCAGAGATGGGTTTGAACCCACGAAAGAGAGGAGAAGAGTGAAGAGTATTTGGTGGAGGAAGTTGGACTATGGTGGACATGATTCCATGAGAGGAGAAAAGAATGGAGTGAAAAATTTTTGGTGGATGATGGCGAATGTTCTGACAAGATGTTGGAAGATGAGGAAAAAGAAATAATTTGTAGGTACCAGTTTTAGTGTGGGAGCATGTTGCAAGTTGTTTGCAACTTGGAAGGGTAGTTCTACTACTCAGCTCCATTTTGTGAGCCTATTCTCACAAACTTCTTACTTAGTGTGCCTAATGTAGGAGCATTCGAGTCCACAGGTGATCCCGCATCACCCAAAAATATTTTTTCTTTTCATGTTTAGTATTTTTTCTTACATTTTTTATGTAGGTTGGAGCCACTTTTTGCTCAGTATGACATCTTGTGAAGATGCACAACAAAGTAAGAACTTCACTTTCAAGTGTCATAGGGATGGGAATGACATCTTGTGTGATTTCGGCAAGACATCAGTTGGTGTTCCCTTGATAGCCCGATGCAATGCTTTAACTCTTTATTGGCATGACTCTTCATTGTCGCCAAGACCTCACTCACAGTTTCCACGATGGCCTGATAACACTTCTTGTGTAGGTGTGATTTATTCTATCAACAGGATTTGGCTACTTCAGTGGGACCTTATACCTTGTCTCCCTGACAGCATGATTGTATTCTCTCATCGGTGTGACTTGGATATATCAGCAAGACGACATGCTTTGTACCATTGATAGAACGATAACGCTATCTCGTTGGTGGAACACTATACTATCGGTAGAACCCTAGCAATAGTCTCAATGATAGATCGATAAGCATGTATCAGTGGGACTTTACATTGTCGATGGGACTCTTCAGGTTGTCTCATCAATGGACTGATGAGACTGTTTACTCAGTGAGACTTTACATTATCGTCAAGACTTGGAATGGTGTCCCTTTGATGGGTCAATGGCTATTGTATGAGTGATGGTGACATGGAAATGGGGCCACATAGATCGTATTGAACTACATTGATGAGACTTTCCTTTATCGATGGGAGGTTTATGTTGTCTCCTCAATAGGGTGATAAGTTGGTTCAACGGTTGAAGACTGAGTGGCGTGTTGACACTTCGACATGGATTGGGAAAAATTTGTAATGACTATTCCTTGTGTATTTTTTGAAATGCAGAATGATGGTATTAAATAGGGGGAGCAGACGGCCTCATATGAGGAGGTGGGGAAAAGTATTTTGAAAGGGAGAATTTGGTCTCCACAAAGATGGGGCTTTGTAATTGAACTTCTATATTTAATTTGTAATTTTATTTTAATTTAATAAAAGAGAGTTGTTTTGTTTATCTGTGTTGTGTTGTAGTCTGACTTGGCTGCAAGATTGTGATAGCCTGATAAGGCCCTCCGATCTCGACTGTGTCATAGGACATACATGAGTTTACAACAAGCCAAACCCACTACAAAGTAAATCTATCATTATCACCCAACTACTAGCACATTGAAAAAACACACCAAGTACACGAGAAACTCATTTATAAAATTGTAATTATATGTAAGTAGTACTAGAAGATAATATATAGATAAAATTGATACAGATCCTATATGAGTGATTGTGAGAGATATATGAGGTATATATAATAGATATGAGTGAGTAAGAAGTGACATATAATATAAGATAGAAGATGATGTAAGATCACAAAATGCAATACAATAGATAGAATAGAAGGATTAGAAGTAAACATTGTAATATATATGATGAGATAAATTAATATAATACACTACATGTAAAACTAATGCATATCTAAGGTGTTATGATATATGATGTATATATATCTTATAAATATATTTAATTTATATATTCTATTCTACCATAACCTTTTGTAATCCACCACATCCTTGAACTTTCTCTTATTACTCATACTAGGTATAAACATGACTCTCAAGAAATTTAGTCTTAGATCCTTGATATATGATCAATTCATTCTAACACTTTTAAAATCATTTTTAAAATAAGAGATATACCTTTCAAATTCAAGCTTGAAAACCATGGAGGATGAGTTTACTTGAATCATAAACCCACAAAAAAAAATCTAGCTACAAGCAATCCAATCCATTTTGAAGAAAAATTCAAATCCAAGCCTTTCAATTTATAGAAAATTTCCTTTCAAAGGAGGAAGGGCAGGATTTAAAGATAATAACTAGTGAAAAGTGTCTCCTTTTTCCTTTTATCTATTTCACCTTTTTGATATTTTTCAAACAAAGGCTTTTGCAATATAATTGATATTTTACTCAAAGATTTAATAAAAATAGCATACATAATCACTAACATTTCTATTAAAATAATTATTTTCCTAAATGGATTCATACATTCAATTAATCAATTTGGCTAAGGAATAAATTCCAAATAACCTTTTAAATTTTAAATACATTTTAAAATATCATAATATTTAAATGCATGGAACCATTTTACAATGGTAATTAATTATTTAACTTTCAAATTTAACATATAGGTAATAATACAACATTTCATATTAAGTAAATAAAATATATATATATAATATATAAAAAAAAAAAAATCTAGGGGACGAAATAAATTCACATTACTATTTTATTGATAACACATGGATCTGAATTAACTTTGATTCAAATCCTAGTTTCACAAATGCCAAAGGACACATCTCACAATTGAAATCAAGTGAGATGGGCAGATGCATATAACATATTTTCCTAAAGTGAACCCTCTTTAAATAACCACTATTGGGGAAAAAATGTATCTACACACTCAATGAAATATCGGGTGCATTTATTCCATACAAAATAGTCAAAGCATAATAAAAACACCTAATGTGATATAATATAAATGAAATAACATCAACAACTACATCAAATAAACTTCATTCTAAAGCCACACAATCCAAAAACATAAATGTAGAAATCAAGGATAATAAAATATATAATCTAAAACTAGGTAATCATAATCAAGTCACATATAATATGTATAGTGAAAATAGTAATGTTGAAAATCCACATACATGATCTAAGCATGTAACATCACAACATATGCATCCCATAATCCATAGTTAGACAAGTCCCAATATAAGCCCCATTGAAACATACATCAATGGTAATCTAAAACATCAAATATAGTGATAAAACACATCAAATCACAACATAAGTACCAATGGTACACAATCGTAGAGAATCCTCCACTATAGGTAGTTCATGAATTTTGCAAGTTATATTCAATCAATAAAGATTCCTTGCAACACTTGTAAGTAAGCCTCCCCACTTTCTTCCATGTTGTCCATTTTAGACTTTTGCATTATTTTGGGGAATTATAAGTTCCAAAAAATGTGCACCATCTAATGCTCTGGTTTATCTTTCATCTTATGGTTCATGATACTTTTGCAAGGACGTATAAATTAAATTTAGATAAAATATTAGAATTATGACATGTGGTAATCCAATAGGCTTATAAAGTGATAAATAAAATGAAGGGCCCCACTTGTTGGTAGTGGTTTTAGTTAATTTATAACATAACCAATACCATGTGGAAAGCTCCTAGAAATTTCAAGAAAATTTAAGGCCTAACTTACCCTAAGTTAGTGTCGATTGTCCAATCTACCACAAGGAGATTTATCCAATAAATTGGAAATATAAAAGGATTCACCGAGCATCACAATTACTAGATTTAGACATCCATGGTTTCTTTGTGACAAATATGTAGGTATACCACACTAGGATAGAAGAGGTAGGATCAATCATGTTCATATTCTTAAATTTCCCAAAGCAATAAGGATGAACATTCAATACAATCTACTATACATGTTTAGGATGGGTAATTTTAACATACTAGCAAGTTACCAAAGTCTAATACTAGGTTTTAAACCCTCGTGAATTAGTTACCAAGGTCTCATGACCATGCTGAACCATTGATACAACTAACAAACTATAATGTGTAGAGAGGTGTTTTCATCTATATATCTCAAATTTGAAATGTAAAAGGGGGGAAACTCATTATGGGTTAGGTATACTATTTTATAAATACTAGCCTATGTGTCCATTCATAGTTTAGAATATTCCTTGTATAAATAAGTTATAGAGATCAATTTATTGTTTAAATATTAGGGAATTGCATTTGTATGATTCATATTTTGATCTTGATGTGCAAGTTGATTCTAGCCTCTCATATTTGTTATACAAGGGAGCCTCATTATATATTTCTATAAGTGCATGTTATGTAATAGCAACTTATCCATGAACTTAATAAGAAGTGGGTTTTTATCTAAATGATTATTGTTTACATTTGTTTATTTTAATATTGTGTATGCATGTATTACTTTGTTTTTGATAAGGTAAGCAAGGTTTTGAAAGGACCAAGAACCTTTTACAAAGCTAAGAGAAGGACACTTCCAAATAGCAAAGTCTCAAACTTTTCCAACAAAACAGTACCATCGGAGACACTGCAGTAGCATAGCAGAAACACAAACAACACGTAGTCAGTAGAAACCAGGAGTGACAAAACACTCAGAACCAACAGCAGTCCTAAGTCAAAGACAGACTAACAACCCAAACATGGCACCGCAACTAGGAGCAACTGAACACTTAGGACAAAAACCAATCCTATTGAACTAAGAAACAACCCACAATACTACAGGCCCAAAAGACTACCTAAAACAAACAAGCCACAAAACACCTGCAGTAGCTGAACTGCAACAAACCTTCCACTCAAATTAAACAAAAATGAGCCTAGCAGTTTCTTACCAAAAGAGGGGTAAGAATCACAAGTTGTTGTAGAGAAACGTTCTTCAAATTGCTCCAACCAACCAAACACCAACCTCAACTCCACCTCAAAAGGTTGGGGCTCCCCTTTATAGGAGAGGAAGAAGTGGGGACCAGAACTACCAAGGAACCCTCCCTCCAAAGCAAGCATGCTCCACCTCAATAGGAACCAACAATAGAGAGAAGCATTTCCCACCATATCAACAACCTCTCACTCTACCTCAACAGGAGAGGGTTCCACCTTAATAGGAGCAATATTCACCTCTATTGAATACAGTGATTGTAGAACATGGTAGCAAGAAAGAACCCCAATAGAATAGGAAACCACCTCCTCCCAAGGCATCTAGACAAAAGAAACAATATGAAGCACAACAACAACCTCCCAACCCACAACATCATCAACCCAATACAATGTATAACCATTATCTCCTTCCTCAGAAAAATCTCCAACCACCACAAGGGGCAACCAACAAACCAAGGGAACCCCCACAAACAGAAAACCCACAGATAGCCAAGGAGGAAACCTACCAAGACAAGAAAGAATCAATACCAAAACAAGGCAACTCTAGGCCACACCACGGTAGCAAGAACCAAAGAGAGAAACGAGCAACAACTTCCTCCCCCAACTAACCATACACACTAAACCAACCACTTCCACCGACTAGGAAGCATTCTTGAAGCACAAACCCCACCACAATGAAATAGTGCAAGATCGTTGGAACCACCAAAGGCACTTACAAAAGGAACCTGCCACCAAACCCAAGTCCCCATCAACATGAGAAAGGGGTTGCAGCATCACACAGAAATAGAAACCAACACCAAGATGCTAACGTAGAGAGAACCCAACACAATGAAGCGCCCCCAAACGCAGCAAAGCATGAGCAATTACAAAAAGGAAAACCCCGACAAAAATCAAGCCCAAATGGTGAGGATACCATCGGCACAAAGACAAAGGACCCAACAGTAAGGGAGAAGGTAAAGAAAGCCTCACTTTCATCAAAACAATCCCACCCACGAACACCGCCAGGCACCAATGTAGAGAGAGGACAACATTGTGATACACTACCAAACACCAAGGCATAGCAACAACATCACCAACATCGCCAATATCCAAGGAGAAAGGAAGATCAAAAGAAATCTTAGGAAAAGAGTCTCCCGACAGGACCCGAGCCCAGATAGTGAAGAGACCACTGACGCAAAGGCAAGAGATCGATCCTAGACCAAACAAATTATGCAAGGAAGGGGGGAAAGATAGCCCTCAATCTTTCTAGCCAACACATACAAAGCAGGGCCATAGCAAGCCAAGAACAAAGAGGAGGAAAGAAAGCAACCTCCAATAGCGACCCACCCAACAAGCAGTCCACACTATCAACACAGCAAGGCACCCGAGGATCAGACTCGAGCAACCACGACCCCTCACTGCCATCACAACAAGTCCAAACAAGCATAAGCAGAATGCCAAGATCATCCAACCACTGCCACCAGATCACTAGCAAATGATCCTCATCATCTTCATCTTTTACATCAGAACCAACGTCCTCAACAACGCCAGAGGGATTTGAATTTCCCTTCCCGCACCCTTTCCTACTCAAAGCAGTCATCGTTGTAATTAAAATTTCTATTATTTGACATGTGATGTGTCTCATGTGCTCATATCGTGTATTATTTTGTTTATTATTAAAAGGTGAGATATTAAATTTACTTCAGTAGTTAAGAGTTTTTATTATTTGGTGTGAGCCTTTTGTTATGGTTTCTTTTCTTTATATAATCTCTAACCATTTTCAACATCCCAACACAAAAAATTTAAGATTAAATCAAGATAGATAAAGACTAAATCTTAAAATCCCAAATATTGTCTTGCAATTCATCCATTACCCTAAATTCCTTTCCATTGTTTATTTTTATTGTGTTGTACATTTGAACCTTAAGGAAGGAGATTTATAAAATATTCCACCTAAAGTGGATGATAAATCTTATGTACCTAGTGAAACTTTGAGACAATTAGTGGAATTTGTTGAGAAAATATGTCGCAACCTTGCAATTATATAAGGTATTGTTCAACCGACGATGATGGGGGGGCATGGGGGGATCCCCACCGCAGGAGGGGTCCAAGGGGATCATCCCCCTGGTTGGGGTCCAAGGGCAATGCACCCTGGTGGGGGCTCGAAGGTAGCGCCCTCGAAAGGAAAATTTTATTTATATTTTATTATTGTAAATATGGACCATTCATCATTATGTCTCATATCTGACAGTCGATATTTTATTAGCTTGACTTTCCCTAGAAGGTAGTACTATTTTATGAGGGAATTGTATTACTGTTTTGTATTGCGTTGTACTCTAAGAGTCTGATAGCGGGTGTGTTATCTTTGGATCTCTGAGTGGTGATACTCCTGTGAGAAACTTGCTCTACAAGTATATTGTAATCTTTGGGATTTCTAAATAATCTATTGGGTGGATTTTGGAGTGTGGGGTTTTTCTCCTAAAAGGGTTTTCCCCATGTAAATCACTATGTTGTGGTATGCATGATATTTATGGTTATTTATGTTTAAGTTTTTGTAACTGTTAAATTTTTGTAAAAGTTTTGCATTATTCTCCTCTCAAGATTAGTGTAGGAAGTTGGTCCGCTACCTTAGTTTCCTTGTAGAATCCAACCAATAGTTTATGGTGACCATGGCAAGACTTGATTTCATAAGCTTGTACTAGTGTTTGATTCTTATCCATAGAAGTCGAACTCATCCTTAGCTATGTCTCTCTATATTCCTAGCTTTTAAATTCTAGTATTTTAATAGGATAATTTATAATAATCAACTTGAAATGACTATGGCCCATGGAGACACCACAAGATATATAATCAAACATAATCCCCACATCCTTGTGTATCCCCCTGTGTTGATTCCAAGAAGAAGATCTCACACTACAAAACATCCACAAGTCCAAATCCATCAAGTAATACCTATCATAGCTAAACAATAACCCCTAGAGTGAATCACTACTAAAACACTAAAGGATATTTAACCCCTCCAATATCACATATGGTGTGGGGAGATATACTTGATGGTGCTCTCCATTAGATCCCTCACTTCACAACGGAGAACCATGTTACTCACATGGAACATCTATATGACATGGTGAATCATAACATTGGTCAAAATATTGATGAAGAAAATATTTTACTAAAATTAATTACTATGACATTCAAAGGAAATACCCTAGAATGGTATTGATTATTCACATAGATGTCCATTGTAGGTTGGAACTATCTATGTCATGTATTCCTCATTAACTTTAAACTAAAAGGTGATGCTTTATCTTTGTTTGAGCAACTAAACATTACAAAAAGGTTCTCATGAAGACACTTGATGAGTTCAATGATCTTGATTGATGTCTACCTTGCATCAAGTATCACTTATCTATATTAATTTTAAAGGATATCAACTCTAAAATAACAATGGTAATGAAGAAGAAAGGAGGAAATAGTTTTCAAACTATATATTATATTGTTATATAAATTGAGAATGACCTAATATAGATTTGAATATTAGTCCTCGCCCTCCTATGTTGTTATTCCTTGATATAATACTACCATACTCACATATAACGACTAAGTGGCCTATGCCTCTTCCACTGATGAATCCTATTCCAATAAATCCTCAAATAGAGTATCACTTTTTTCAACCATTTACTCATTTTGAGCTTGATGAAATTGGGAACTTTATCTAGACCATCTCAAATGAAATCACTACTTTGAGAAGATACTAGTAAAATGAACAAAGGTCACCCTATTAAAGGAAACAATGAATACCAAATCTATAATACAACCAATAGCTTAATCAAGGTTACAATACATTCCATGACAACCATCATTACCAAAAAATAACTTCACACTATCTAAATAGGCCACCCATAGTAAAACCAACTAGTACCAATATAGATTCCCTATAACCCCAATAGAGAGATGGTGATATCCCTAAATAACTACATCCAAGAAAACTCCATCTTTTGCCACCACTGATTTATATCCCATATTCATACTACGTGACTTACCAATTCCCATTCCAAGGATACCTTCCATGAATAACAAGGCCCAACCACTAATCAAAATGACCAAGATTTTTTTGAATAGAGCTATTTAGAGGAAACTAGTAGCCATGTGTAGACATTAGTGACCTAGGAAGACTCTAAAATCATATGCTCAACACAAAACTATTAAAAATTCATAGAGTCCACAACCAAAATTTTACTATCAAAGAAGATCAAGAAGAAATATGATATAAAGGAAGGTTCAATCAAGAATCATGCTACCTATTCTATAAAAATAAAGAGAGGTGCTAGTGTTTGGCATGCTAATCATGTCCACTTCAAGACCCATAGTGACTATTGTGAGAAAAATAAATGAATTTGATACTACTTAGGCCATTAAATCAACAAATTTTAATATTCCATTTTTTTTTTTTACCATACTATAGAAAATTCACACATGTATTGGTTCCCAATGTTATAAAAATGGGACAAGCTACAAATTCATTCAATGTAATGGGCTAGATCAAGAATTCCATAGTTAGTATTCCACTCTAGGAAGTTCTATCTACACTAGAATGGATGAAAATGTTAGAGGAATCTCTCAAGAGGTAGAAGGCCTAATCCAATAAAAAATTATAAATTTTGGACACAACATAGTCCATCCTACCACTACATACTATCTTATAACTTGTGAGACTTTAGATGAGAAAAAACAAATGAAAATATTTCTATTTGATATTTATGTACACATATAAATTGATAAATAATTATATGGTTGATTATGTTCTAGCATGTTAATAGCTCCTAAGAAGGTCACAAAGTCCCTTTGTCTAATATATGAGCCTATAAATAAGGGTGTTTTCTAGTTAGATGGTACTCTGGTTGACTCTATAGGAGTGGTAAAGAAATTTCCTTTGTCCTTATATGATTTCCTTAATATAGAATTTCTCTAGTATATATCCATCATAAAGGTTATCACCACATTTGACTTTTTTTGCTATTTTATTACAAAATTTGGAGGATACTATTGTCACTTCATACCCAACTTGCATTTGCCACTAAGTATTACCAATTTGAGAGGTCTAAATGAGTTAGTATTTTTTCAAATGTGTCTCTAATGGTTGTGTTTTACCCTTTCCCTAATTCAATCAATTGTGCAAAACAAAAATTTAATTGGCCAAACTTATAGGGATTTTCTTCTTGTGTAGGTCCCTATCAAGCCTTGGTAGAATGAATGGTTTTAAGTCCTTCTTTCTCTCCATTGGAAAAGTATTATTTTTTAGGTCCTTATCAGGTATCAAGACCTAAAAAGAACCTAGAACCAATTGTTCCAAGTTCTCCTTTATCTCTACTCTCGCCTCCTTCTTTGTTGTTCTTCCTCGAGCCTTAAGCCTAATGAGGGCTACACCGCCTAAAACCCACACAAAACACAACAATAGATATCAAAAAAGAAGATGCGAGATAAAATATAACTCACTTTCCATTACTTCTAGGAAATGAAGTTATAGATTCAAAAATTACAATGCTATAGCCACACGGGCTTGATTCATTACAACAAAATCAACTTTGAAAAGAAAATCTATTATTTGGAGCCACAATCTGCACTAAAGAAGCCACACCCATAACCTCCACTCAAACCCTTTATTTTACACCAATAACCTCCTTAGAATATTTTGGGAAGTGTAACTTTCCCTTTTGTTTTGGCGGAAGAAGTCCAACAGTTTGATTTCCTGCCTAGGAGGATATTTTATTGAAATTCACTTTTTAGTGGGACAACTTCCTAGAGCCATAACTTTTGACTCAGGTGTCCAATTTTCTATTATAATATATCATTGGAAAGATGTCAAAGAGATCTACAACACTAAAATCATCTAAAGATCATATCGCCCATTTTTCAAGCTTTTTCATGGCTTCTAAGGTTTTCAAATTTAAATTTGAAGCTATATTGGAGAAATATCTCAGGACAAAAACATTAATATCTCCCAAACAATATAGGGTATTAAGATGATTCTTCTGCCATCAGATACATTTTTCAATTCTTCTCCTTGGGGTAAATTTTTAGATCCACACGAGCCCGTTTAGGTTGAATTGCTAAAAATAGGAAGTGACCATTTTTCACCTTTTCTGACTTTTGACTATCTTACACCCCTTAAGTGTCATCATGGGATTCAAAAAAACTAAATAAAATAAGGAAAAACAACCAATGGATGCTCCTGCATGAAATCCCCAAGTTGAACCTAGAATATTAGGCTCCTAGTTCCAAGTTCACAACCATTCTCACTCCATTCTTTGTTCTTCTTCTTCGGGCCTCAAGGTTCAAGTGGAACCTACAACTTGGAACCTCAAGGTTCAAGTTCTAGGTCCACACCTACTATTGATCCCCATTATCTGGATCTACTTTTTCGTATCTTTTTCATCTATCTCATTCATTTGATCTTGGGTCCTAAGTCTTGGGCTAGACTTAGAATCTAGAACCTTCTAATGAAATTTTCCTAATCCCTCCCACCTTTTAGTTCCAACTTTCTTTCCACTTTTGATCCATTAGGCCTCAGGCTATGGATGTAACTTGGACCCAAAACCTTGGGTTTCGGTTCCAAGTTTGGACCCACTCCCTGACATATGAATCTCCATGCCATAGCCAAATCTATCAAGTGTTCATCAAAATTTTTAGAAGGTTAAAAACCTCCCCCGGTTATCAAAATAGATTCAAGGGCCAAAAAATTGAAGAAAAGTAGTAAGAAAAGAAACCAAGTAAAAACGATAAGTTTTTGATAACTTTAAGAGGTTTTGAAACCTTTGTTGGATCTTGAAAAGGTTCTCATAACCTATTATTTCACCAACACAAAAGAGAACCAAAAGGAAAAAATTTGGATAAAGAAAAAAGATAAAGTAGATATAAATTAAATGATAAAAAACAAGATAGGTTTTATCAGAGGTTTTCAAAGGTTTTAAACCTTTTTTGACCATCAATGAAGTTACCAAAATCCCATTGAGCTCGATAAGGATCTCAAAACTTTCCCTTTTGTCAATTTCGATTACCAACAAGTAAATAAGGATGATGTCAATGTTTCTTTCTTCCACCTATCACTTTGTAATACCATTATTGTGGTTGTAGTGCCCACCAACCTCTATATTTTTCATAAATCATTGGAGATAATCAAATATGCCCTATTCAATTATCTAATTCCTTTTCTAATAGATATTTGTTGTAGTGCAAATATCTCAGGTGACTTGGCTCTGAGATCTACATTCAAACCCATAGATCATAATATTGAGGTATGACAAGGGTGTGAAGAATGTTCTTTCACACCTCCAAGTCATGCAGGTAAAATTTTCCAAGGACATGTATTTGTAGGTGTTTTCTTGGGCATACGAATAGGGCTTCATGTATAGCCATGTTATCTCTTACTCATGGATATTTAGGCGCCAATCCTTTATTTGTTAATGGTTACTCATTTCAATTTCTCTACCAAGGAATTGTATATTTTTACATTTACGTAATACTAAAAATAGTATCATGTCTTTAAATCAATAAGATTAGTGTTTTACCTCTTTCCTCCTTATGATGTGTTGTGTGAATCTTCTTACCTTCATATTTATGTGTGTTATTTTCCTTTTATTATGATGTGTATAATTCTTGTCTTACCTCCACACTTGTCTAAGAGAGTTGATGAAAAGAGACCTATGTGGTATTTAGTAATCCTCATCGGTTTTTTATGCTATTTTGAGCAAGAAGAAAGAAATTTAAATCTAGGTGCATCATTACCCCTTTATTTTCCTACATTTTTCTCTCTCCCTTTTCTCCTTGGAAATTAGTATAATAGGATTAGATTTAGTTTTATTCAATGTTTATTTGGATAAAAAAAATTCACTTGTATCTAAAAAGAAATCCAACCTTATTTGGAGGTCTAATCTCATCTACAATGTCCCACACCTTGAGATCATTCTAATGCTTCAATAAAATGTTGGGTTGTGTCCAGAAAGGGTGTGATTTCATGTGATAATAAATGCATCTCCCTAGACTATAGCCACATGTACCTAACCATATAATGTGAAAAAGGGGTAAGAATGGCCCTTGAACTATTGAACATACACCACATTGAGAATAATCCACTATCCATAATGATCCTAGTGAATTATTTGTAATTAGAGATGATCCATCCTCTCCTAAGAATCATGATGAAATACATAAGTCACATCTAAAGAACATGATACGTGGTGGTTATTTCTAGACATTTATAAGGTTAAAAATTATCAAATATTTGAAGAGACTAACTTAGGTAAATATTTGATTCATCAAAAAGGTTTCTCTAATCCCTAAGGTGATGAAGACATGAGAAAATGATGCTAGGATGTGGAATTCATTCTTTGATGATTTCAAGTGTAGAATAGGTGTTGGTGTTGTGATATAATTGGTCTACCCATGGGGAGATAGATATCAATAGTCCTTCCATCTCTTGTTCAACTACTCCTGTAATATTCAAACTATGCAGCACTAGTATAGGTATTTTTATTTATGAAGAAGAAAGGACTAAATATGTTCTAGATATTTAAAAATTTATAACTAGTGGTTAAATTGGTACGATCTCTATATTTTGCTAAGAATTATTTGATGAAAGTATGCAAATATCATCTATGGAATCTTCTAGAGTCCTTTAATAATATCAATATTTAAGAAATTCCTAGGAAAGAAAACTGTAAGGAAAATAGAATGACCCTCAGAGGCTCATAAGTTGATCCCATTGATTAATTTTTTTAAAAATATAGAGTTAAGCTAGTGATTAGACCCATCACTCTTGATAATAAATCACACTAGATGATATTTCAAAATGACCAATATAATGTAGACTTCCAATAAAATACAAGAAATTTTGCAAAAGAATCCAACCCTACAATAGAAAAGCCTATGGAGATCAAATAATCCAACTCAAAGATAGTTATTTGATTATGGTTATGTTAACCCTTGAAGGAATATTCCACCTAGATGATTCTTATAGAGAAAAAAATTGGCTAGAAAAAATGATTATAATGACATGGTGATTTATCCTAGTAGAGTTGTCAAGCTAGCCAAGATTTGTAGATAGGAGGAGAAAAAGTGTTTAATCAATCTATTTAATAAAGACGATTGATTAACTAGTTCTATGAAGGATTAAAATGCTACAATAGAGAGGTAATGTAACACATAATAAAGACCCAACCTAAATTTAAGATAATTAGATAAAAGTGGACATAAAATCCAAAAATTGAGTTTCTTATGAAGCATGAGATCTCCAAGTTGGTGGTATAAAAAATTATTTACCTAATAAAGAACTCAACATGAGTCTCTATTCTAGTCTTGGAAAGGAAGAAAAATGGATAAAGACTATGCATGAACTTTTGGGACCTAAATAGAGCCTATTTAAAGGATAACTATCCATTTATTTCCATGGATAAAATTTTATTATTGGCAGCCATTTGTAATAGATTCAACATGTTGGATGGCTTCTCATGCTTCAATCAACTATTGGTGGGAGATAAAGATTAACAAAAAATGGTATTCACCACCAAATATGACATATATGTGTACCAAAATATTCCTTTTGGTATATCCCATGTTCGAGCTATATTTTAGAGTGTTAAACCTTTAATCCCAAAGTGTGTATAGAGTTATGAAGAGTTTTCCTATGTTTACATGAACCAATAAATGAGTTATATAATCAATAATATAACCTTATATAACTAGTTAAGCTAGCTTGGGTGGCATCCAAGGCATAAGTATGGTATATAGGAGGTAAATTTTAGTTATTATCATCATACTAAGTATTGGGTTCTTATTGAATTCCATTATAGGTATCCCCATCAAAGTGGCTTAGGATGTTTTAATTATATGGGAAAAACATGTTTTGAAGGGACTCGAAACTCTTTACAACAAAAGAAACTAAGTGTTTCTTAAAAGGATTTTCCTAAAGTCACCAGCAGCAACCCATTAGCCAAAAAACATAACAAAATGGGTGCTAGTCTAAAGATAAGACAAAAAACTACCAACAGCACCCAACAGCATCAAAACAAGAAAACAACAGGAAAAAAAACCTAAACCTAGCAGGAAACAGAAAGCAACAAAGAAGAAGACAAGACACTAATTCAAACTACTCAGGGTGTTGGCCACCTCAAGATTTTGGCTTCTATGCCTCTTGATCATATCCAACAACTCCTTTTTCTCAACATCGAAGGATCTCTTCCAATCAACCAACCCTTTAACAGTAGGTCCTTTGTCATCATCCTTAGTAGCTTTTTTACCTTTGTCTTTAACTGAGTGCTCCTTCTCCATAAGCTCAGAGAAATAAACCTGATCCTCCCTGAGCTCACTTATCTTTCTGAAAAGGACTTCCAAGGAGTCTGCACTATTCTTCACAGAGATATGACACACCTACAAAATATTTTTGATATCTGCATTTGTTCCCAGAATCTTGGCTTCTAGAGTAGCCAACCTATCTTCGCACAAAGATTTGAAATCATGGTAGGAACCTTCAAGGTCCACAATTCTATCAATAAGAATTTATAGCACCAAGCCCTTCAGAACATTCTTTAGATTCTCCTTCAAACCTCTAATTTTGATATTAATCTTATTGAACTCTTGAAGAGTCCACTGAGCTAACTTAAAAGTTTCAGTACCCTAGCCCTAGCCATTTCCAACAATTCAAACATGGAGGTAGAGTCGTCATCGAAGTAAGAAAAGTCCTCAAAGAGAGGATTTACCTTTAAAGGCTCTTGTTTAGCTTTTTTCTTCTCTGCATCCTCCTCATCAAGACCCCTTATTTCCTTGTCCTGCTCCACATTGGGAAAATCCTACATCGAGGAGTCCTCAAGGGTCACCGTCTTATTACCAAAATCCTTGCCAACACCAGAAACATGGGGGTCCTTCGCCAGTCCATCTGAGGCCTTCTTCTTCAAGTTGGAAATAAGCTCAACAACCTCTGTGGCTTGTCATCCAATCCCAAAACATTATCCTATGACCCCACCTCAAGGCCACCACCAACAACATCCTGACCAACAGCCACCTCTGTGGTCTTGGGAGGGAAATCATCTGAGCCCACTTCCATATCCTCACTTTCAAAAAGGGAAATCCACTTAGGTGCCATGTTACTCTTAGAACCACCCAGCTTCCTCTTCTTTGAAGACATAGTCACAACAACCGGAGACACCTCCTCCTCCTCTTCATTCCATTCTTCCTCCTCATCTAAAGAAGAATCTAAGCATGATGACCCAAATACATCACTCAAAGTCTTCTCCTTACCCTTAATGGTTGGAGATGAGAGAAAAGACTTAACATGCTCCTTAATTAGTAATATAAGACCTTCATGGAGAATGGGAGCCCTCCTATTCTTCAAATGAGTGTACACAGAGACCTCCAAAGATGATAACAGGAAAAAAGGAAAAGAAATGAACAAACCATGTCTAAAATGGTTCAGGAGAGTGAAGTGGTGACCAAGAATCATAGTAAACGTCCCCTCTAGAGTCACATAATGCATAAGCACCTCAGCAACACTTGCCCAAATTTTCTTGAGGGATTTTTTCTCATAACCCCAACTTTCCAATTTAACTAAATTCTTCTACTCATCATCTTTAAAAAATTGGTCCATCACTTCCTCATTACTCTTTTTGTCCTTGAAGAACTTGTGACCAACCATCAGCATACTAATAACAGTAGCAACCAATTCCTCATTCACCTCCACTTCCAGGCCATTAATCTTAAGCTTGCAATTATGCCAGAAAGATACACTAAGGCATTGGGGTCATGCTCGTGCAGCCTCTCTAAGAACGCAATGAAATTACCATGATGCAGTATATTTCAAAGCTTCTTCTTTTTCTTGATACCCCCATAGGAATGTGGTTCGATTATGCTTCTATCACTGCCCATGTCAAACAACATGAGAACAAGCAAACCCTTACGAAAAAACACTCAACTGGAAGTCAGAGAGCAAGAAGACACCCACAAAGCATGCGGAACGGAAAAAGGTATTGGAACATAAATGTGGACACGTCTCACCCACACCATCATTCCTCAATAAACTCCTAGCTTTCTCGGGAAGGATCATGCCCTCCTCCCACACACAAAAATAATTTAAGCTGACAGCCTCATTGGCAAAAAATTCTACCAACGAGTTTCCTTCTCGATAAATGTGAGATACGGTGATCTCTTCACAAGATAGAAACATGATTATAGTATCTTTAATGAGTTGATCCACATTCAAACTTGGAGGCTGAGTGCCACATAGATAGTTAATTATGTTTAAAGAATCGCCTTCAACCCATAATTTGGAGTAACCTTTATTGATTGCATATTTGACACTTATGAATGTAACCTCCACCTCCGCGCAGTGATTGGTTTGTATTCCCAACGGGAGTGCCACCGCACCTAGGAGTCTGCCAACGTCATTTCTTAACACCCCCCACATCCTGCAAGCCCAGGATTTCCCTTTGCTACCCCATCAAAGTTAACTTTAACCCATCCAAATGGAGGTGGTTGCCACTTAGTGCTCATTCTAGCAATTGAATTAGATTTGGGATTCAAAATGGGAATTGAAGTAATCTTCTAGTTAGAAGTCACCAGGAGATTATAACCAGAAAGGCAAGCAGAAGGGACACACAGAGCAAAATCAAAGTTTATTAGAGCGAAGTTTTCCAGAATTTCCCATCGGATATTGATGGAAATACTATCAACCTTCAACTTAGAATCATGAAAGATCCTATTATTTCATTCTTTCCATAATCCCCAAGCAATATGCGGGGCCATAAGGTCCCACATCCAATGAAGAATAGGGGAGGAGGAAGGGCACATCCACTAATCAAAGAACTTTTCAAGAGAATCTGAAAAGACCCAACCAATATTCTAGAGACTAAGAAATTTACTCTAAAGAGAAAAATAATACTCACACCCAAGAAGAATATGGGCAGCACTCTCACCATTAGCTTCACAAAGAACACATCTATTAGGAATCGTGAACCCTCTCTTGCAAAGGTTATCCTGTGCTAAAACTTTACCTTGCATGAGCAGCCAGAAGAAGAAATTCACTTTAGGAATCAACTTCTTATTCCATAACTTCCCCCAAAAACGAAGAGAAGTAGGTACCTCCATTGAGCTCTTGAGATCAGATTCCACCGAAAAAAAAACCATTAGCACAGGGGGCCAAATGGCTCTATCCGGTCTAGGAAAAGAGGGAATCTGAATTTTGCACAAGAAGTCCTTCAGTACCTTCAAAGATGGATCCAAATCCTAGAAATTTTTCCACTCTCCATCTTCAAAGTAATCAACCACCTTAGTCCCAAAAATGCATTTGCACAAGGGGACAATAGGGGGAACCAAGGAAGACTACTTAAAGGAATAGCATCACACCAAACATCTTCCCAAAAAAAAAAATTTGTACCATCGCCCAACAGCCATTTTACACCCTTAGCAATTGCATCCCTGTAAAGAATTATATTCCTCCAAAAGCATGAACCAAAGGGGATTTCTTTTGAAGTCAATAGGTTCCAAGATCTCAACAAGCCATACAGATACTTATTACTAGCCAGACAGGCCCACCCAGCCTCCCCATTCAGGAGCCTCCAAACATTTTTTGACAAAAGAGCCTTGTTGAAAGCTCTTAGACTTCTGATACCAAGACCCTCCCACTTCTTCGATCTACACACCAAATCCCAAGCCACAAGAAGTATTTTGGCTTTGGTCTCAACACCTAACCAAAGGAACTTTCTCATTATCTGCTCCATTTTTTCTTCAAACTTGGCGGGAATTCTAAAGAGACTCATAGTGTACAAAGGAAAATTTTGGAGAGTGGAAGAAATAAGTTGAATCTTTCCCACCTAGTTGAGGAGCGCACCTTTCCAACTCGTAAACTTCTTACTAAATTTATCCAACAACCCCAACCAAAAGGAATTCAGGATCTTAGAGATACACAAGGGGAGCCCTAGATAAGAAGACGGGAACTCATCCTTGTTGCAAGACAGGATTCTAGCAAGCTTTAGCTGCAAATCTTCAGGAGTGTTAAGGTAGAAAATTTGACTCTTAGGAAGATTGACCTTCTAACCAGAAGCCTTCTCGTAGTCAATCAGCAGCCTATTAATAGCTCTAACTCCCCTAACAGAGGAATCACCCATCATAATAGTGTCATCAACAAACTGTTGATGAGCAATCGGAACACATCTGGAAGAAGGAGAAAGACCCATCAGAGCACCAACATAAAGTGCCTTCTAGATATTTCTGCCAAGAGCCTCTACCATCAAAATGAAGAGAAGCAGTGAGATAGGATCTCCTTGCCTATACCCACGTGAACTCTTGAAGAAGGGGGAAGGAGAGTCATTCACTAGGACAACAAATGACGGAGTAGAAATAAGTTGTTTAACAAGCTAAAGAAACTTCTTACAGAAACCAAAATGGTCCAAAACATTTAGAAGAGAATTTTGGTTCACCCTATCATAAGCTTTAAGTAGGTACTTCAGGAAGAAACCCAATTTCTTAGAAACATTAATGGATTGAGCCATCTCATGAACAGTAATAATAGAATCAAGAATCTGATGGCCCTTAACAAAATCACTATGATGCTTAGAGATCAAACTCGGCAAGAATTTTCGCAGTCTAGTTGCAAGCACTTTCAAAAATATTTTATAAATAGAATTACAGAGACTGATTGGGCGATACTCACCAAAGCTCTTGGCTTCAACAGATTTGGGAATCAAAGCAATAAAAGTCACATTCAGCTCTTTGAGAAGACTTCTAGAGCTAAAGAACTCCTTAGTAGCATTGATCACATCCTTTGAGACAATCTCCCAACATGACTGGAAAAACAAAAAAGGGAAACCATCAGGCCTAGGGGGCCTTGTTACCTTCAAAAGAGAAGATCGCTTCCTTAATTTACAGAGCCGAAGGAATAGCTGTAAACTCCTTGTTTAGATTCTCTGAGACTACTTTAGGAATAAATTCTAGAGAGGCATCCACATAGTTTTGGTCCCAGACGAGATCATCCTTCAAGAGTGACTCAAAGAAGTAGGCAGCCTCTCTTCTAATAGCCTCCTCATCCTCCAACAACAAACCATCAACCATAATCGAAGAGATTCTATTAGAGGATTTATCCCTAAGAGCAGTGAGATGAAAGAACTTAGAATTACAATCACCATACTTTATCCAAATAGCACGAGACCTCTACCTCCAAAAATATTCTTCCTTAGCAATAATATCATGCATTTGTGCGAGAAGACCATACTCTAGGAGCTATAAGTCCTCTAATAATCCCCTAGATTGAATGGCATCTTGAAATTCATCCAATTTCTCTAGAACAAAGCTTTTAGAATCAAAAATATAACCAAACGAACCTTTATTCCATTTCTTGAGATTCTTTTTAGCAAAGGTCAACTTCTTGGCAACTTTGAACATCGCACAACCATCTATGTTGACTTGCCACCAACTTCTAATACAATCCATAAACCTTGGATCCCTTAACCACATGGCTTCAAACTGGAAAGGAAATCGCTTCTTACCCTCAAGCCTATCAGCAACAAAGGAAATAGGGAAGTGGTCAAACCCACACCTCATAATAGAAGACAATGAAAAAGCATAGTCCACAAACCAAGATGCGGAGCCGGTTAAAGCTCTATCCAGTCTAACTTGAATATTATCCACACCAACACACCTATTGGACCAGGTAAACTTAGCTCCTGTCAGCTTAATATCGATAAGAGCAATGTCATCAATAAACATTCTTAAATTAAGCCGGCTCTCTAGATTGGCTTTAGACTCCCCCACTTTCTCATTGTCACACAAAGGGGTGTTGAAATATCCCATTACAAGCCAAGGGTAATCCAAAAAATTCATCCTAAGATTCCCAAGATCATCTCATAACTTTTTCCTGGTTCTCTTCAGGTTAGGAGCATACACATTGGAGGTAACCCAAGAATAAGAATCCCTAAGCCAAATAAACTTAGTCTCCACATGATTGAAACCATTCGCAATCAAGACGCCTTTAATCAGCTTAGCATTCCAAAATGTGGCAACACCAACCGAAGCTCCCTTTGTGCTAACCCCATGGAAACCACAGTCCTTAAAGAACAGATTCTTCAAAGCTTCCAACTTATCAATCTGCATTTTAGTCTCTTGGATCAACAAGATGTTTGGCTTATGGTCCCAGAATAAGTTCTTCAGGAGGTCATGTTTGTGCATATTATTCAACCCCCTGATGTTCCATGAAATGATCTTCATTTGCAGGAAGAGGGAGTGCTCTTAGAGCACAGATCAAAGAGGGTTTTTTGAACCCCCTCAGCAATATCTCGCTTGCACTCCCTCTCCCTACTTTTCTATAGGGAAGGTCTTCCCTGCCCCTTGACTCAAACCCACAATCTTCTTTCTGCCTTCTTGTGGTAATGCCTTTGTGAGGTTGAGGGGGGGAGAAGTAGAGAACTTCTTCCTCCTACCCCTCACCTAGGTGAAGCTTTCTTCATCTTTTCTCCTGGTGTCAACCACCACCAAAGCACCATCACCAACTATCGGACCCAAAGAATTAAGCTGAGGGGAAGGTGAGGCAACAACATGCTCCGTCACAAACCTTTTTTGGGAGCACAAAGTATCTGAGACATGATCCACATCCTAAATCAAAGACTGGCCCACAGCCACCTCCACAAATTTCTCAGGATCCTTACAAATCTCATTAGGAGGAACATCAAGGTTTTCAATGTTAACTTCACCCTCCATGTCATTACCAACATCTAACTCACCTTGGTTCTCTTTAGGCTCCTTAATCTTCCAAACCTTAGTTTGCTTAGCAGTCTTAGGCAAGTCCCCTTTAGTAGGGAAATCCTTAGCCCAATGCCCCGCCTTCTTACATTTGAAACAGGAAAAAGGGAGATTTTCAAAAACAATATGTTGCTTCCATGACCCCACCTTAGAGTTCAGGAAGAAGAAATCAGGCATCACAACATCTTGGTCAACCATGACATAGAATCTGGTTGCAACTAGCCGCCTCCTAGAAAGGTTAGCCTCATTAATAAAAACAATCTTCCCAAAAGAGTTAGCCACCGCTGTGAAAACTTCTTCATCCCAATATTCCAAAGGAAAGTTTGGAAGCTTAACCCACATAGGGGTAGAATGAAAGAGACACTTGGACAAATCCATCCCAGGTTCCCAAGGATGAAGATCCAAAGGATGACGCCCAAATGACCACAACCCTTTCGCAAATACTACTCTCAGGTCTTCATCGTAGGAGAAGGAAAAGGAGAAAAAACCTTTAGCCATGGCTGCAACTTCCACCTGACCTTTTAAAACCCACTTCTTATGGACCCGGGTGTAGACCTCCTCAATATTAGGCCAAGGACCTAAAAACTTGTCAACTAGAGAAAAATCCATTTTAGTAATATTTTTGTCAACCAGAGAGTCTAGAACAGACAAGGAAAAACCACCTTCCATGTTAGAAGAAGACACAAACTCAGACGCTATGCCTTTGCCTTTAAGCTTAGAAGAAAAAAAGTCAGACCATTTCTGACCCAATAGGGAAGACTTCCCTGCCAGCTGACCATTTTCCACCGAAGCAAGATTCAACATGTTGGATGGCTTCTCATGCTTCAATCAACTATTGGTGAGAGATAAAGATTAAAAAAAAATGGTATTCACCACCAAATATGGCATATGTGTACCAAAATATTCCTTTTGGTATATCCCATGTTGGAGCTATATTTTAGAGTGTTAAAAATTTAATCCTAAAGTGTGTATAGAGTTATGAAGAGTTGTCCTATGTTTACATGAACCAATAATTAAGTTATATAACCAATAATATAGCCTTATATAAATAGTTAAGTTAGCTTGGGTGGCATCCAAGGCATAAGTATGGTATATAGGAGGTAAATTTTAGTTATTATCATCATACTAAGTATTGGGTTCTTATTGAATTCCATTATAGGTATCCCCATCAAAGTGGTTTAGGATGTTACCCCCTTGAAGTGGAATATTTTATAAATTATTTGTACCATATTTCCTATTATATTCTTCTATTATGATTTTTTTTCATTACAAATGGTATCAAGCCAATACCTTAGCACTAAGAAGGAAAGAAATGAGATATTTATTTATTTATTTTGGAGGTCATATTAGGAAGCTAATATATCTCTTATTTTGGTGAATTTTTTCCTATTTTTGGATGGTTTTTTCAAGGAAATACCAAAGATACTATAATATATTTGAAGTAATTTGTAATATATTTGATAGAATTATTATAAAATTAGGGTTTGCACCAAATTCACTCCCATGACTACAAATAATCAAATTGTATAATTTTTAAATTTCACTCCCATTGAAGATAATATAATATATATTTAAGATAATTTGGAGTATAATTCAAGAAGTTGTTATAAAATTAGGATTTCTACCAAATTTAGCCTAAAGGCTACAAATCAATGAATTTTTTGGAGATATTTTTGAGAAATGAGTTCTAGGCCCTAATAATCTATAGTAAAATTTATAAATTAATTAGGCTTGTTTCATTCATTTTATTGAAAAATTATTTCATTTCACAATGGTGTGGAATTTTGTGAGAGGAAAGGGAAGGAATCATATCATTCTCAGAAAATCCTTAGATGATTTAATAATTGAGGAGGTGGATACTTAACCTTTGATGAATTATATTAGGTGAAGGATGAAATCTTGTCAACAATGATATTTAAGTTATGAGGTCTCTAGAAAATATTCAAGCAAGTGCCTTATTTCCTAGATTCTAAATATCTACAAACTAAAGAGGTAGACCACAAGGCTTGTGAAGAAAACATTTTTTCTAAGATTATGTCATCAACATATACCACCACAATTAGGATTTTTTCTCCCTCAACCTTGAAGTAAAGGTTGTTATTTGCAGTACCTTTCTTGAATCCTTGTTGTAAAAACTACTTATCCAATCTTGCATACCAAGCTCTAGGAGCCTATTTGAGTCAATACAATGCCTTCTTCAACCCACAAACCATATCAACATCTTCTGAAAACTGAAATCCTTCTAGTTGTTCAATATACACATCTTCTTCTAATTCACCATTCAAAAATGTAGACTTCACATCCTTCTGATATACTTTAAAGTCTTTATGTGTTGTAAAATCCAAAAGCATTCTAATAGCTTTCATACTTGCCACCGGAGAAAAATTCTCTTCAAAATATATTCATTCTACTTGTGAGTAGCCCTTACACACAAGTCTAGCCTTATTTCTGACAATTTTTCCATCCTCATTTAATTTGTTCCTAAAAACTCACTTAGTTCCTGTCACATTCTTATTTGCAGGACTTGGGACCAATTCCCAATTCTAATTCTTCTCAATTTGTTCCAATTCTTTTTTCATAGCCTTGATCCAATTCTCATATTTTGATGCCTCAATTATAGTTTTAGGTTCTACTTCTGAAAGTAAAGTAAAGTTTACCTATTCCTCTATCATAACAATTATTTTCCTTGTCAACACACCTTTTCTTTTATCTCTAATGACCTGATCTTCAAAATGAATATTTTGCACATACTTAGGAGTCTTAGGGATCTTTTCTAGAGCTTATTCATCTTCAATTTCCATCTCTTTTTATTTCTCTTCTTTTTCTTCTTCACTGTAAGGGGATTCATCGGCTTCATATCCTTCTATTAATACAAAACCCTGATGTGATTCTTCATCCACTTTGACACTTGTAATCTCAATGATTTTCTTTAGTCTTTTATTGTAACACCGGTAAGTTTTGCTTCTTGTAGAGTATCCAAGGAAGATTCCTTGATCAAATCTTGCATCAAAATTTCCTAAAGTTTTCTTCATCTCTTCTGATATAGAATTTGCTTCCAAAAACTCTGAATTATTTCACAGTAGGAACTTTTTCATACCATAACTCATAGGGAGTCTTTGAATTGTTCACTCTTGCTTGACCTTTTTTTTAAGTATATACATTGCAGTATGAATTACTTCTCTCCAATAGACATCTGATAGATTTGATTATTTCATCATAGTCCTTGCTACTTCTTGAACTATTATATTCTTACTCTCCACAATTACATTTTACTAAGGAGTCCTAGGAGCTGAAAAATTCCTCTTTATTCCATGATCTTCACAAAAATTGTTAAACTCATTGGAGGTGAACTTGCCACCTCTATCAGACCTTAATAACTTGATTTTCAAGTTCATTTCATTCTCAACCATAGACTTAAATGCTTTAAACTTATCTAGAGATTATAGTTTTTCTTTAAGAAATGTCACCCAAGTCATTCTAGAATAATAATCAATCAAAAACATAAAATACCTATCACCATGAGATCTTATTTTGGTAGGTCCACATAGGTTTGTATTCACCAACTCCAAAGGACCTATGGTAGAATATTCCTTAATCTTGAACCTCTTCTTTGTTTGATTTCCAAACTAACATTCTTTACAAATTGCATTGATAGGCTTTGTAATCTTTAGCAGATCTCTCACAACATCAGTAGAATTGATCTTTGGTATGTTTTCAAAATTGATGTGACCCATTCTTCTATGCCATAGCCAACTTTCACTTATTTGAGACATAAAGCATTTAGCACCACTACCTTTGAGTTGATAAATATTACCTTCTATCTTTATTCCTATAGCAACAAAAGTTGTGGATCTTCCTTTTCTAATTTCGCAACCATCATCCTAGATAATAGGATTGTATCCTCTGATACACATCTATCCTACACTAAGAATATTATTCAATAGACCCTTGACATAAAGAACATCATCCGTTCTATGCTTTCCATAAAAACTAATTGAACCTTTTCCACAGATCTTAGTAGATGTACCATCACCAAACTTAACAAGACCACCATCATACTTTTGAAGTTTATCAAACTTACTCTTATCACCTGTCATATGATTTGAGCATCCACTATCAATTATCTACCAATTCCTCTCTTCTCTTACATGAAAAGCAGCCACCATAGTTCCTTCAATATTTTGATCTATTACCGGAGCACTTTTTTTCATACATCTTTCATAATTAGTAAAATTAGTTCCAACATTTAGAGCCATGAACATGCATTCATCACTATCATCATTAGGATAGTCTGATTCTTCATCATTAGATACACCATTGTCTTTTTCAACATAATACCTCTTCTTGAAAATTTTTCATTTATGATCCTTATGTTTGTGATTTGCAACTTTGATTAGACATTTAGAAGCATAATGACCTATCTTTCCACGATTGAAACATTTAAAGGGTAACTTTCCTTTGTATTTCCCAATGCCCTTTTTCAGTCTCCTTACAAAATTTTCTTCCACCCCATCAAGATCATCCATACCTGATTCATCCGCCTTTCATACTTTAAAAGAAGTTTCTTTATTTGTAGCATCTTGACCAAACTCTCTTAATTCATAAGAAATTAAAGCACCAAACATATGATCTCTAGAATAATTATCCAAATTTTGAGCTTCCTCAATAGCAAAAACTTTAGAACTATAAGCTTTAGGAAGAGTTCTTAATACCTTTTTCACAACTTCACTTTCTTCCAGCTTACCACCAAGACCAATGATGGCATTGAAAACTTCATCAGCTCTGAGCATGTAGGCTATAATATCTTCACCTTTAGAAATCCTTAGGTTTTGAGATTTGGCTTTGTAGTTCTGCATCTTCACTTACTTGACCTTGTCATCTCCTTCATAAATACTCTCCACATTTTTCCAGATCTCTTTTGCAATTTTCAGACTTATCAACTTTCCAAGTTCTAAACCATAAATTCCACTCAATATAGAATTTCTTGCTTTACCATTGTTCTCATAATCCTTGATTTCATCATCACTTGGGACCATTAGCAGGCATAGTACATCCTCTTGGGTGAAATCACAATACCGTGTCTCACTTTTTTCCCAAGATGGACATTTACATCAATATTTTTAACTGAATCTTCATCTTCTAAGACCTATAGTAGCTAAACTATTAAGAATTTGAAGATGATGTGAACTAGTGATTTGTGGCAATTTGTGTGTAGATTCTAAATATATTTTTTAAACAAAATTTTGAAATAAATCATGAATCTTTCAACATCTCCTTTAATAACTATTTTTAAACAGGAAACAACATTTTCAGAAAGTAATGTTTGTGTCGTACAGCATAAATTTTTTTCTATAAAGGATTAAATTATAATTTTTGACATATAGATTCTTAACATCAATATCTAGGGAAAGGATATTTTTTCATAATTTTTTGTTGCATTATTTTTTTAAAAATTATTTTTTGAAGTCACTATAACTATAATTTGGACATACGTGTGTGTGATACAACCTAACTTGTGTATATATTGAAATCTATTGTTTTCTTTTGGGGTGAAACAAGGACATCAATACCTAGGGAAAGGTTGTTTTTGATTTTTTTTTACAATGGTTTACTATTTTTCCACCTTTGCACAACAAAGAGCTTCATGTTCAGACAAAAACCTATGTTTAGTAAAAATTGAAACTTAAATACATGATAAAATGAAAATATATCAAAACTATACTTGTTGGAAAGCTTGTTTTGAGGGCTACAATCTTGCAAAAAGTAAATTTTAAATGATATTATGTAATCCCTCAAAAGGTAAAGAAAAAGTGGTTCTTTACCAGCATTTTGATAGGTGGGAAGGAGACTCCATTGTGGGTATGACTTATTACTATAGGGGTTCTATCCAAGGGAGTTTGATCCAAGGGGGTCTTATCTATCCCTCTTCAATTAAAACCATTTAGATGGAGCCTCTCAAGACTTAAATCAATATTATTTTATAAAACAATGATTTTAGGCACAAATCAGCACATCCCAAAAGTGAGACACACTATTGTGGCAACACCCTCTTCCAATTGGCTGCCAAACTCCAAATCCAAGAGAGACCAGAAAGGACTCCATCTTAGCTTTCCAATAAGCATAACTCATTCCATCAAACATAGGAGCTTTGACACCATTCTTGTGTACCATCTAGATCTACCTCAAGTGGTTAATATTTCTCCAAGGAACCACAACTTTGATACCAATTGTTATAGGATCAGGACAACTAAGAGGGGGGTGAATCAGTTGTACATTAAAACATTTAATCCCTCATTAACTTTCAAAACCTTATCAAACTTTAAACCCTCATTAAGCATTAGTAGAATGTAAAAATGTGAAACAAAAATGCAAACACAACTATACACAAGAGAACACTAGATTTATGTGGAAAACTCTAAGCAAGGAAAAACCACGTTGAGGATTAGCTTACATATATATGAATAACAATATCAAATTACAATTAGGCTCATTGCCAAGGGCTCACTTCCTAGTAAATAAGAAAGGATCATTGCTAACAAGAAAGAAGAATAGAAGAAATTGTTACAAAGAGATTCACTATCTCAAATCAATAGGAAAATCCACCACTGCAACTCTATGCCATTTGCAACCTTTGGCTCACTACCTCCAAAAACTTCAAGCACACTGAAAATGTAGACACCTTATGCTCACTACATCTGGAGTCATAGGAATTTAAGGTCACACTTAGATCACCACACTTGATCACATTCACATCATTCACACTTGCTACACATCATCTCCAACAACTCACCTTGCATTTATACCATGTATGTGATTTAAACAATCTCAATTAGGTTGGCCTTAATGAAATGTATGCACCTCAAATGTGCAACATCAAAATAGGTCAGTTCCAAAAACTTCTATGGTGGAAATAAGTGAAGGAAGAACACATCAAGGGTTAACTAGGACCCAAATATACATTCCACACTACTCAACACATCCATAATCCATGAGGTACCTCTGCAAATAGCGCTAGCATGCTAGGTCATCCAAACTTGAACTAACACTACTTGAGCGACCACATACATGCTTCTCCAAGTCTAGAAACAACACACAAGCCACATAGAAACACCACACAACATTCTAGAATATTCCATCATCATCATAATATTTTGCAACACTACCACAACCACCTAAAACAAATATTACTTTCATTCTACACATTAGGATGCACTATCACTAAACTTCAACATAAGAACTAAAATTATGGAGCAAATCAACACTAGAAACTCCAAGGGAAGATAAATTCAAACAATATAAGAATGTTACCAAATCCATAATACAAGAGACAACAATGTGGAGAAATGCAGAGCAAACTCATTTCTCCCAGACAACCTTTTATAGAGATAGACACTTTGTTAAACACAAATTCCACTACCGCATGATCCAAAACCTAGAACTTTGGATATAGAAATTCTAAACACCTATGATCATCTAACAAATGGTACTCCCCTTACAAACTAAAACTCACCACACCAACATAGAAAATAGCACCACAAATGCAAGCAGGAAACTATAGTTTCTATTATTACTAGAAGAAAATAAAATTACAACATTATTACATGGGATATCTCATTACATCATTTACAAATCTGAAAATGGATTATGCTCCAAGCTCTCAATTCTTGCAACCAGACCATTTTAGCTCTCTCTCTAGTCTAGCCTCTCTCACTTCCTTATCAGCTCTCTTCTCACAAACCCGCCATCTTCTCTCCTTATAATGGGTTTATATCCTTTCCTCTTTATCTTCTCCATCAAGAAATCTATTTCCCTGTAACCCTGTTGTCCATATAGGGTTTCCTGTAATCCAATATTCATTTAATTTTTTTAGTCGCCTTACCTTAGTACCATCTTTGTCACCCAATTAGCAATCAGGAAAAATTTCCTCATTGTTTTTTATCATACCATATTTGTGCCAAGAAATCATCTTCCAACCATCAACTTCATGTTTGAAATTGTTTGACCAATGATCGTGTTGATTCACAACAACGATGTGCAATCAACAAATAACATCATGCCACATGTTTCCACCTTACTCATTTTTCTATCACCATAGATCTACTCACGTTATAACTTAACCACCTTCTTTACTGCAATACTACATGATAGCAACTTGAATAGTCGTGGTGTTGTGCTTAACCTTCATCACCCTACCAGTTACTGTCATACCGTATGATACTGCTCCACCACGGTCCTTCCAAATAACCATTGTGGTGTCCACCAGTTACTGATATACTGCAGCCTCCTTCATGGACAGTCACGGGGTTGTGGGTTCCATACTGCAATACCGCAGACTCCTTCATTGAATGACATGGGGTTGCAGCTTTGCTCCTCCCTTATACTATCTACCATCTTTGGATTAATGCATAAGACCTATCCCCAACTCACGAAGCCCGAACTCATCCCTACCAACTTCTATTCTTTTTCAGGTGTCAGATTTTTGTCATGCCTCATACATTCCTTAGCGATTTAAGTATGCCTTAACACTAAATGTCGATGTAAACCATTCACATCACGAAGTAAGCCACCAGCCCAAAGTTTGAAACCAAACCAACCTATTTCAAAAATGGATAACTCTTCTTCATTCCTTCTTTGGCATGGATAAGTTGTAAGCCCAAGTCCTGAAGCTCGAACTTCTACACATCTTCAAGACATAACTTCATTCTCCTACTTAGAAAATTCTAGCCAACTTAGCCCTTATTCCAAAAGAAATGACACGACTATTTTTGGTTGCTGCAAGATTGCTCTCACACCCTAGATGCTCTTGCATCAAACACCCAAGATAGGAATAATTTTGTGAATATGGATTCACAAAATGGATTTGAGTGGTAGTACCACCCTTTCAGACTACAAGCAATCCCCAACCAACCACACTACTAAAATTGGTACCTATAATTGTTTCTTCTTTCTCCTCTTCCAACACTTAGCTAGGACAAACAATCTCCTCAAAAAATATGTTCTTTACTCCTCTTCCTTGATGTAGAATCAACTCCACCATAACCTGATCACCTCCTTCAAATGTATCTCTCATTCACCTCTAATCTTGTGGGAGTCTTCCCACCATAGTCTGTCCACCTCCACCAATTTGCACCTACATTTAACTCTACAACACCATCCAAATCCTTATTTTCACACCAATCATCCCTAACAGGCCCTAACTGAACCATTTCATATACATTCACTGACTCATCCATCTCAACATGAAAATCATATTTCTTAAATTTATTAAGAAAACATTTTACCTTCTCATCACCTCTTGCAACTTCAACTTCATTCTCTTCCTTCACGCCTTTGATAAGGCATGCAACTGTATCACCTTCTTGTCCTATAACCAATGCATCATACTCTTTTTCCACTACTGCAATCATTTCATTCATACAAAACCAGTCAATATCTTTATCACAAAAATTTAAAACATTATGCATTACCTCCTTCTCTGGTAACACTACATCCACTTATTCATCATCACCCTCAATTTGATCTATTGTTGCAATGGATTTTCCCATTGCTACATGTTGATCCTCATTAGAACATAAACCAAAATTTGGGTGAATATCCTCACCTTATATTGCAACTTTCACTACTGCAACTCTTCCTTCATTACCACTTTTCATGTCATTCCAACACAAGCCAAATTTGGTTCTAACCTCACCAAAATCTGAAAAACTTAACCTTCTCATACCTAGCCATTCCATTCATATTATGCAAACCTAAATTTTCTATGCATTCACAAGATGCAAGTTTTACCTTTTCTTTAGCTGCTACCACTTTGGTTTCCTCTTCTTCAAGGTCCCCCATTGATCTCCATCTTTTTGTGGTTGCTACCACCTCTGTATCTTCATCCTTCATGTCTTTCAATAGACATCCCTCAACTTCAGGCTCAGGTTCCTCAATCTATTTGTACTCATCCTCTTCCTCGATGTCGCATGCATGACACTCTGTCGCATCCTCTTTCTTTCCTACAGTCAAACCATTATTAGAAGGATAATAAAAACTACCTTCAGCAATTGTCTTCTTTTGTTTCCTCCTTTTAATCTCATCCTCTAGCTCTTCTATTTGTTGCTTTATCTCTATCCATTCTCTTTCTCTGATCTTCTGAAATATCTCTCTGATTTCCTCTAATATGGGAATCCTTAGGATCCATCTAATGAAAAAAATATTCTTTCCCTTTCTCTATAACCAAGGGAACCTCAGTTCCTCAATCAGCTAAAAATATCTTCTTGCAAGTTGCACATCCATCGACAAGCAAGATTCGCACACTCTCAGTTCCTTAGCAACAAAAATTCTTCCAACCCTCATGTTTTTCTTATGTAAACTACCTCACATTAGGCGATCTGTTTACAAATTCTCAACACCTTCAAATGTTATGGAAAATTCACACACTCTCAATGCTTTTAACAATTCCCTCTGCAGTTACAAGTACTCCTTGCAACAATATCTCACTCACACAAATATCCTCTACCCAATAAAGACTTTGGAAGATGCTTCCTCTACCCACCTTCTCTTAGTGGAGGAACTCTACACCTTCTACCCATCTTTATCTTTGCTAGAGGATAGTAGTTATAGACCCTTTTTCATGTCTACAACAAACATAGTTTCCCTCAACTCTTTCTCTTGCAACTTCACCACGTCACTCTTTACCACTCTTCACCCACAGGTCCTAGTACATAGTCTGCACTCTCAAGATATTCTAGCTTTGATACCACTGACGAAGGTTACTCCCCTTACAAACTAAAATTCACCACACCAACACAAAAAATAGCACCATAAATGCAAGCAGGAAACCACGATTTCTATTGTTACTGGAAGAAAAAAAAATTACAACATTATTACATGGGCTATCTCATTACATCATTTGCAAATCTAAAAATAGATTTTTCTCTAGGCTCTTAGGTCTTGCAACCAAACCATTTCAACTAACTCTCTAGTCTAGCCTCTCTCATGTCCTTTTTGGCTCTCTTCTCACCAACCCACCATCTTCTCTCCTCTTGATGGGTTCATATCCTTTCCTCTGTATCTTCTCCAGCAAGAAATATCTTTCCCTATAACCCAATCGACCATCTAGGGTTTCCTATAATCCAATCTTCATTTGATGCTTTTACTCATCTTTCCTTAGTACTGCCTCCATCACTCAATCATCAATCAAGAACGATTTCCTTGTTGTTTGTTATCATACCACATTCTTGCCAGGAATTCATCTTCCAACCATCATCTTCATGTTTGGAATTTTTTGTCCAATGATCACGTTGATATGATGTGCAATCAACAAATAACATTGTGCCATGTGTCGCCACCTTACTCGTTTGTCTATCACCATATATCTACTCAGGTTATAACTTAACTACCTTCTTTACCACAATACTGCATGATACCAACTTGAACAATCATGGTATTGCACTTAACCTTCATCACCCTACTAGTTACCACCATACCGTATGATACTGCTCCACCACGGTCCTTCCAAATGACCATTGTGGTGTCTGTTGGTTACTACTATACCACAGCCTCCTTCATGGATTGTCACGGGGTTGCGGGTTCCATACCGCCATACCACAGACTCCTTCATCGAATGTCATGGGGTTGTGGTTTCAATCCTCCCTCATATTGTCTACCATCTTTGGAATAAGGTGTAAGACCTATCCCTGACTCATGAATCCCAAATGCATCCCTTCCAACTTCTATTCTTTTTTGGGTGTCAGAGTTTTTCCATGCCTCATACATTCCTTAGCGATTTAAGTATACATTAACACTGAATGTCGATGTCGCCCATTCACATCACGGAGTAAGCCACCAGCCTAAAGTCCAAAACCAGACCAACATGTTCTGAAAATGGATAACTCTTCTTCATTCCTTCTTTGTCATGCGATAGGCTATAAGCCTGAGTCCTGAAGCCCAAACTTCTCCACATATTCAAGACATAACTTTGTTCTCCTACTCAGCAAACTCTAACTAGATTATCCCTTATTCCAAAAGAAATGACACTACTATTTTTGGTTGATGCAAGATTGCTCTCACACCTTGAATGCTCATGTATCATCATCAAATTCAATCCACACAAGCATAACTTCAACCATGAAGAAATACGAAGCACAACACTGAACACACCTTTGTCACACTACACACTCTTTTATTCAAATTTTCTCAAAAGCACTTGGAAACCAAGTGAACCAGCTACATTAGCAACACCAACATCTTCTCATCATGACTACAACATCTACAATACCAACAATATCCACACAACATATCCACACTTAGCACCAGTACTGACAACACTAATTACAACACTACCAACTACTTCAACGATCTCCATATTGTTGACATCAATGACAACACCATTAGCATACTTGTAACAAACTAAACATTGTTTCTTACTTTAGAAAGTAGGAAAAATTCCTTAGTCACAAAAATAAAAATGAAAAAAATAAAAAAAGTCCCCTTGTGAAAACCTCAATGAGGTGCTATCAAACAAAGAAAAGGTACAAAGAAAAGATATATATTATCTAGTGATAACCTCTCTGAGGAACTAGAGGATGAGGAATTTGACCTAACCACAATGCCACACTATAAAAAAGGTATATATTTCTAGTAGATGATACACAAGAAATCAACTTTGAAACAAAAAAGAAACTGAAAATCACATACATGGAAACTTCCCTCATAGATGAAGAAATACAAAATTTGACATCTCTTCACATAAAAACATCTAAATTTTTTACATGGTCCTATGCAAATATTCCAAGTCTAGACCCATCATTCATAGTGAATCATTTGGTGGTATATCTTGATTCCAAACTATTCAAACAAAATCTACGGAAGATGCATCCATATATTTCCCTTCTAGTGAAAGAAAAACTTAATAATCTTTTAGAATTCAAATTTATACACCCTATAGACTATCTTGAGTGGGTATCAAATATCATTTGAATTGCTAAAGTAATTGTAAGCATCCACATCTGTAAAAAATTTAGGTACCTAAGCAAATCATGCCTTGAGGATGACTTCTCACTTCCCAACATAGACATGATAGTTGATATAACAATGGGGCATGAAACTTTATCCATCATGGATGGATTCTCATGCTACAATCAAATCCAAATAGCTACAAAATATCATCATAAGACTACTTTTATCACTCCTTGGGGTACTTTTAGTTATTAGGTCATGCCTTTTGACATTAATAATGTAGGAACCACTTATCAAAGGGTCATAACATATGTATTTTGTGACCTACTACATGACAACATGGAGGACTATGTGGATGATCTCCTAGGGAAATATAAAACAAGAATAGAACACCCCCAATTCTTTGAATACATCTTTGATTGCTTCACTAAATACTAGGTGTACCTCAATTCAAATAATTTTATTTTTGGTGTTACCCCAAGTAAACTTTTGGGATTCATTGTGCTATGTATAGGAATTGAAGTTGATCTAGTAGAATTAAATTCTATAACAAAAACACCTCCACAAGGACCTTCAAACAACTATGTAGTCTTTAGGGAAAGCTTTAAGCAATTACATTCTTTATCGGTCGTGTGGACAAATGCAAACCATTTTCTCATCTAATCCATAAAAATGTCATATTTTAGTGGGATAACTCTTGTCAATGGGCCTTCAATAAAATCAATGAATATCTTGTGTCACCTCCAGTACTCATCCCACCTATTTTAGGCAAGCCCCTCTTTCTATATATCCCTACCATGTTAGGAGTATTGGGGGAACTTTTGACACAACATGATGATACAATAAATGAGAGATATATTTATTATATCATTCATACCTTTGTGAGCTATGAGCTAAATTATACTCCTCTAGAAAGAGAACACCAGCACTTGTCTTTAGTGTTTAGGAGCTTAGACATTACATGCTCAATAATCAAACTAGGCTCATTTCAAAACCGGGCCCACTCAAGTAGTTTCTATTTGAATCTACTCTCATAGAACATATTTCCAAATGGGTGATGATCTTAAGTGAATTTGACATTGAGTGCCTAGATAAAAAAGCAATAAAAGGACAAGTAGTGGTAGATCAATTGGTTGAAGGACCTTTGATAGATGAACACTTGCTCATTATAGAATTTATAGAGGAGTCTATATTCTCCATCATTGAACATACATGTTGGAAACTATAATTTCATGGATCCCATACTCAAAATGGCTTAGGATAAAGTATCCTATTTGTCTCACCACAAGGAAATTGTATTCCTAAGGTATATATAATAGCTTTTCCTTGCACAAATAAAATATTTGAATATGAAGCTTTGATAATAGGACTCATGATAGTCATTCAATGGAATATTATAGATCTACATGTTTATGGGGACTCCCAACTTTTCATTAAACAAGTCAATGATGAATATCAAACAAAAGATGAAAATATCTTCTGATACAAGATGGCCAAAAAATTCAAACAATATTTTTTACACCTTCAATCTGAGAAAGTACCTATATTAAGAAAAAATTCAATAGATGATATGAAAACTATTGGTCACTATTATACATTTCATACAATAGTCAATAGTGTGAGTTCCTTTTCAAACAAATTTTGATACCCCCATATGATATTCCATAAATTAAGCTTATTTATGAAATTGTTGGTCACAATTCCCCCTGGAACGAATATGTTTACACATACTTCTATGAAAACACTCTTCCACCCAACCTATCCAACACTTAATGGTAAACAATTACCTAGAATTCTTCCCTCTTCACTATCCTCGATAATACCATTTTTCGAAGGAGTTTTGATGGTATCCTCCTAAGGTGACTTGATACTAAAGAGGCCCAAAAATTTTCAAGAAAGGTACATGAAGGTATTTGTGGTGTACATACTAGTGTTCATATACTTTCCAAGAAGTTACTTATAATAGGTTACTACTAACCTACAATGGAATAAGATACCAATTATTTTGTTCAAAAATCCTTACAGTGTCAACATCATGGATATCTTATCCATGCACCATCACAAGAATTCCATCCCATTACTACATCTTAGCCATTTTCATAGTGGGGCTTGAACCTCTCTGAAAAAATACACCCCTCCTTATCCAATGGTCACAATTTCATAATCACTACCACTGAGTATTTCATGAAGTGGGATGAAGCCATTCCACTCACCTACATCACTGGAAAAAAAAATCATCCTTCAATACATCATATGTCACTATGGCATCCCCCTTGGTAGTGTAATAGATAATGAAAAACCATTCAAAAACTAAGAATTCCACTCCCTTTGCCAAAAAATTCCATATCCAACATCACTTTTCCAATCCATATTACACCCAAAGTAATATCCAAGTTGAGGTGTCAAATAAAATAATACTCAAAATCCTTAAAAATATAGTCAATGAAGTTGGCCATAATTGGAACCTCCAAATTAATCCTTCCCAATCATCCTATCATACTAGAATTTTCATGTACTCGCTAGTGCAATATTATAATCCCTTGTCTTTAGATTAGAAGCATTTTTTCCAATTGAGTTCAAACTCGACTCACTCATAATTTATTGACAACATCTCATTGATGAGGAGTATCAAGCTACATGATTACATGAACTAGAGCAACTAGATGATAGGCTCCTCAATGCCTTGAATCATTTGCAATCTTATCATAATATACTCTATCTTAGCTACAATAAAAATACCAAAACACATCAATTCAAGATTGGTGACCTACTACTCAAATAAAATCAAATGACTCTACAAGACCAAGAAAATAAAGGAAAGCTTGAACCCAATTGGTTAGGTCCTTTCATTATCATTGTTAATCATGGATCAAGAGCATATCAAATTGTTACAATAGAAGGTCAACAACTAGAAGATCCCATGGATATTATCCACCTTAGAAAGTTTTAGACCTAATCCAAGGAATATCATAAAAGTAAAAAATCTAAAAAATAGTAAAGAGAAATAATTCACCCAATGGGGAAAACCACCTTGGTGGTGCCTTGGGAAATTACCATGGTGAAAACATGATTATAGGATCCATGTATAGTATCAAAATTCCACCATCTATTAGGATATCATAAACCCACCCATCCCATCCCTATGTCCATATTTTCATAAATATATATCTAAAAAAATTATTAACTAACCCCATCATACATCTCTCAACCTTCATAAACCTATAATGAATTGGTTGTACATAAACTAATGTCATAGTCCACCCAAACAACAGTATCATCTCACTCCCTTGACCATATTATTTGTAAGCACACTTAAGTCTTATCACATCTCCATAAGGGCACATTTTTCCTTCCATTCACCCATCACCTTCCCACATTACTTGTTGTATGTTGGGAGTAAGTACCTCAATATATCTTGAATAATTGGATCTTATCACATACCTAATACAAGTTGGCTAGGCATTCATAAATAAGTTTCATCCAACACACATCCTAGTCAACTAAGCTTTCCCCATTACACTGGGCTTAACCTAAAACTAATTTTATCCTTGTAAACCATAATTTTTTTATCACACTAAGCTTTTATAAACTTGAATACAATAATAAACACAAGTTATATTCAAAACTAATAAACCGCACATTGCACATAGTACAACATCAAAAATTATACTTAGGCCCATATTTTGAACAATCTGCATTCAACTTAACTATTTCCCATTCTCTATTTCCCAATAAAATGTGTCTTTGGATATGCATCCTTACCATATCAAGTATAATCTAATCCTACATTAATTATCTTAATTTTGTAGGAGAAATGATGGCAACATGACATGTTTTTTGTTGGTATCTTACTTTGATTTATATTTTGAACCATACTATACCTTCTCAAGGCTACCTTGATCTTCCTATATCTTACACATAATATATTGCTATCTTCCTATATCTTGGTGTAATAGTTGCAATAGTATTTTGTTTTTATGTGCTATGTTTTTTTGTGGTCCCCTTGCATGACCTACCAAAGATAGCAATATATTTATGTGTAAGATGCCATCCTTGCTTTTTGGTTATTTTTACATGACCCACCAAAGATGATTTCAACCTTGTGTGTGTAGGGATTCCTTTATGTATGACATATTGTTCTTTGCATGGACCCACCAAGACCATGCCAATTCCTTGTGTGCATAAGAAGTTTCTCATGCCTAGATTGTATTTCCTCACATCACTCACCAAGGTTTCTTCATATTTTTTGTGTACAAGAACAACCTATTGTTTGAAGATTGGGGTTCATGCAATGAATACATTGTCACCTCAGTTCTCATACTTTGGTGCATAGTATTCATTTCTATATCAAAACATTTGAATTTTATCCACATACCAGCATAATCCAAACCCCCTCATCTATCTCTCCTCATCCCCCCATCTCTCCCCGTCCCTTTCTTTTATACCCAAATTGATTAGATAGCTTTCCAATTTCCCCCATACCCTACCCTAAGGCCTCACTTGTATTCACCCTCCCCATATAACCCATCCTAACCTCTATTCAATCCCATCCTATTCCCTTTCTTCTCACATGTACTAGAAGCACAAAAATAAAAATTGTTATTGTCATCCACAACATCCAAAATCACCCTACATATCTTGCATCCATATAACGTTAAAACTAATCACCATTGTATTATCCATTGAACCCATGATCATAAAACCATAATACATCCTAGGGGAATCCATATCCATAATAAATATTTTAATAGAAAATATCATAAAATCATCATAAATGCATCTCATCTATAATATCACCATAAGTTGCATCCATAATCATATATCATGACCATTGCATGATATATTACATCCATAATCATAAACCATAATCAACCATCACCCACATAACATGCATAATCATTAAATCATAATTATCCATTGCATACATCATAAATATCATGATATCATAACCTAACAAATGCATCCATATAAACTTCATCCATCTTAAACCTAAATATAATAAACCATTATATACATAACATAATAAATCCTAATCATCCATTGATTAAGTCCTAAATCACAAAAATATAATACATCCATAACATAATTAGAACCATGAATACCATCCATAAAATCACATATAATCATCCATAAAATACATAACCATAGTTCATCTCATAAAGCATACTCATCCATCACTCATAATCATGTAAGAACATGGTATCCATCCATACACTATATACATAATCATTCATAAAACATGTAAATGTATCCATAAACATAAAGAATAATACATCACATCATAACATCCATCATAATATACATCATATACAACCAAACATCATATGCATAATCACATACATACATCACATCATAACTATAATAGAATAATACATCACATAGAAAAAATCACATGATTGCTTCCAAAATAATAATCTCATAAATATATATACTCAAAAATAATAATTTTATGGTACAAATGTGTCACTACATCCAAAAAATGTGTATAATAGATCTAAAGAGCATCGGTATATACATATCCAAAATGTGCCTAAAAATAACTTTTTAACTAGCTAGGGCTCTCTCCTACCAAGGGCCCTAGTGATGGTGGAACATATGGAAGTGGTGGCCCCATGCTAATCAATAGCCCTAATTAGGCTAACTTCAAGACCCTTGATTTCTACTAATCCAAAAATATAGGTTCCCTCTAATCTACTAGTACCAACCCCTCATACAATGAGCAATAATATTGAGCATCTTACAATACCCATGCCACATCCCTTTATGTCCTACTTATCCCTAAAAAATATCCTACCATCCCCTGCTACCCTAGCATGCTCCTAGCTAAGTATCTCTTGTACCTAAGCCTAGTCACCTTTGCATCAACCTTTTATAACTATTATTGTAGCTCATCATGTTCTACCATAGTTGGAACTCTCTCCACAACAATTTGTGCCACATATATCCTCCCTCCCATCCTCCCACCACATCCACTTGATCTTGGAGGCTATCTATTTAATTAAATTGTCCCAAAAATTGAGTTTCCTACAAATTTGGGCTAGGACCCATTTTCCCATGGGTGAATGGGTCCCCCTTCTTAGCCAAGGCCCAAATTTAAATATGTTGTTGGTGGTATTTTAATATCTAAAATTCAAATATGAAGTGTTGGCTTTTGGAATCAAATTTTCGGGAAATTGGATAAACACCTATAAATACCTAGTTATTTCACCATTTAAAATCTAAGCAACATGATCTAGCATTCAAGAGCAAATACCATTGTCAAGAGCAATTCAAGAGTAGCATATCAGAGTATTATTACAAAAATTCAAGTTGCAACATCACACCAAGGTCTATGTGTGTTCATGTTGTCATTGTTTTGTGAAGACTAACATCTTTTTGTAGGTCTCCAAAGCATTCAAGCAAAGAAAGATCCAAATCCTTGAAGAGATGTGTATGACTTTAGTCCTTCAAGGCAACCATTGAAGGGTGGTGAGTTGCAACATTTTTTTCATTCACCATTCCTTCCTTTCAATTATCATTCCTATCATTGACATTTCCACTGTGGAAGTGGGAACACTTACACGAGGTTTGACTAAGGTAAGCCCCTATATGGCACAACATCTTCCCTCTTTGTGAATGTGCAGGTTGCAAGTTTGAAGAGGATTGAAGAGAGTTTGAAGATCCATTTTGCATTGTTGCACTTGTTGTCATCAAAGTTGTCAAACCACAGAAAATCAATTATAGAATTCACTAACAATATTCCAACAAGTTTACAACCAGGAATCAGAAGCTCATATCCAACATCAAAGGACTACAAAAATAGTTTTAGGATCCCTCATCAAGGACCCATCCGCCCAGGGGCGACCCAGTCTTGCTATAGCACTCAAACTCAAATTTTGGTGGCAAGTAAACATCAGTCTACACTTTCTAGATCCACTTGCAAATTGTAGCTTTTGTCTATTTATCCTTGAGATTTGGTATTCATCATATTAGGTCATATAGTCTAATTAGGGAAATCATTCCAATTCATTCCTAAGATTCAAAAAGATGTAGATCCAAGTCCGATTGACTCACCTTGGAGGTTGAAAGTCAATCTATGTGCCTTGTTAATTTTCGTATTAATGAAATATTAGAAATGATGGTCCATTAACCCTATGTTTTGGGAAATTAGACTTAGGGTAACCATATTTTTATGTTTCACAATATAAACTATCTCATAACCCTCTTTGATAGTACTACTTAATCACATGTATGGTGTGCCCCACAAAGTAGTGCATCTACTAAGTGTATGGTAGATGATCATCATAATCAACCCACCCCTTGCATCCTTGCCACAAATTCAATACTACCTCCTCAATTTCATCTACCATATACCTTCAATGAGCTAGATCCCCCATTTGTGTATGTCGAATGGTGTCTACATAAAGCTAGACATATGGCAATTCAAGATCCCTATCTCTATTTTCAACTACCCTTGGCACGTCTATGTGATCCTAGGCCTAGATGTAAAGTAGTGTGATGCCACATCCCAACCTCCACCCATCCTTATAAACCACCATATTCATATCTTTATAAATATTGGCTAGCACACAAGAACCTCATGCACCATACTCTAGCATTCACCTCAATACCCAATCCCATTCAATTGAAAACTCGTAAGACCTCCTTCCAAGCACCAGCACTCCCAAAATAAGTCCTATTATGAATATGATAAGGGGCATAAAGTCTCCATCCTTGCAACTAGATCCATCTCAATACCTCAAATAAGCAAGCCATCTATCAAAAATACCATCCCAATATACAAATTTACTATCAACACCTCATACTAGACAATATCTTTTTGGATTGTAATTTGCAAGATCCTCCACACATACTCTATGGTGATGGTCATCTCACCCATCAATAGAAAAAATTAACTCATCGCCCTCTAACATCTTTGTTGAATAGTGTCTACATAAAGCTAGCCAAATGGCAATTCAAGCTCCCTATCTCTATTTTCAACTACCCTTGGCACACTGATGTGATCCTAGGCCCAGATGTGAAGCAACGTGATGCCACATCCCAAGCTCCACACATCCTTATAAACCACCATATGCATATCTCTATAAATATCAGCTAGCATGTAGGGACCTTGTGTACCATACTCTAGCATTCACTTTAGTACCCAAGCCCATTCAATTGGAAAATCATAAGACCTCCTTCCAAGCACCAACACTCCACTAATAAGTCCTATTATGAATAGGGGAAGGGGCATAGAGTCTCCATCCTTGCAACTAGATCCATCTCAATACCTCAAATAAGTAAGCCATCTATCAAAAATACCATCCCAATGTGCAAATTTCCTACCTGCACACATACTCTAGGGTGATCGTCATCTCACCCATCAATAGAAAAAGGGAACTTATCTCACTCTAACATCTCTCCACAAGTTCCATCATCATATTTTTATGCACTCTAATCATAGCAATGAAAGCCACCTCATACATTATGATCACCTCTAGAAACTCTATGTTAGTGTTGGCCAATCATACTCATAGCCTCATAGTCATAAATCACCTCTCTCACAATTGTAGAGGTGGTAATCACTCTTACATTCATCTAAACCAAGTCATTAGCCTTTTTCAAAATAAAACTAGGTCTACCTATCCTGAACCACACATGTGTTATTGTACAAAAGAGTCACTTTTCCCAAGAAATCACTACCCCATCCCATGCAAGCATAAGTGTTAATTTACCTAGCAGAAGTGCTACTATGTGCAATTTCTCTTCTTTCCCAACCTATGTACTACTCTATGCAATAAAGTACTTTTCCTATGCAAGTGCTAATATGTACAAGAAAATTTCCCTAGCAAAAGCACTATCGTATGCAAGCACATTTTCCCTCATGCAAGAGGGATTTATCTCTACAAGTGTGATTTTTCTTCACAAGATATTTTCACTCACAAAAACACTAAATTGAGCCACATAAGTGGTAATCTTGTGGTGCAGGAAATGGTTCCTCATATTATTTCCTACACTTTTCTCTATTTCTACTCGCATGTATCACTCCTTGACCTACTCATGGGTATGCAAGGTTAGGTACATATTGGTGCTCGTGAACCCTCTAGCCATTTGTACTGTTAGAATTCCTATATGTAGTATGTGGCATGGAATCTATACCATGGTGTCTAAGCTCATCTACATAATATTCATTAATGTCTATAAATTGTGAGGGTAAAAATGAATATATATGGGTTCCATACACCTATTTATAGCTTCCCCAACCCGCCCAAGCCCTAAATTTTTCACTACTCCCCCTATTTCTTCCACCATTTCTCCATTTTTTCTCCATTTTCTTCCATTAATCCTTATTCTCCATCTCTTATCCATTTCTAACCTCTATTTCTTATTTTTGGGAGATAACTCAGACACCTTTTTCTAGGTAACCTCTTTAGGGGGCATCATTCCTCCCATCAATTTCTTCTATTATTTCCTCTAACCAAATGGGACATGATTTTTTTTTCTTTAACATAATGTCACTTCTACTAGGACCATGATTCCATATTAAAGAGGGGGAAAGTATACACACTAGAATTGATCCCATACTATATAATTAATTAAATAAATATTTAATTAATTATTTCCCATAATTTACCTCCTTTCTAATTTCTCGTAACTAATTAAATAATTTATTATTTAATCAATTATTATTCATTAGGTTGTAATTCAATAAATTATATTTATTGAATTATGTTTCTCATTTCTTCTAAGTTTGATTAATATAATTAATTCAACCATAGCCCCCACTTATTAACTCATCTAATCCTAAATAATTAAGTAATCAATGATTAATTATTCAATTAACCCTACACTAATTCTTATTAGCATTTTTCTCAATTAAAAACTCATCCAAATACCCAAAATTTCCATCATGTGACAAGTGTCCCTAACCCTCTTCAATACTCACAAATGTGTGAGCATGCATGGGTTACCATCATCCTCCACCTCATCATTGACCAACCTTCTCATTGGTTGCTCATAGGTGTGTGAGATCCCCCCACACATGTGTAGCCATGCTACACTTTCTTCTTTCTCCCATATGTCAATCTCCTTGACTTTTCCCCTCCTACACTTTCCACATCTTCTCCACTTGTCAACCTCATGTGCCTCCTAATGTGTGCTCACACATGCATGAGAACACCTAGACTCCTTCCCCATGATACATGACATTTTTTTAGCATCAAATTTGTGACACTTGTCACAAGGCTAAGTATTCATCATCTCACTCAATCTTAGCACTCCATCTCAAAATGCATCTCAACTTTCCATTTTTTCCACAAAAAATATATAAATTGAATCCTTTTCCTTCATTCTCTAGTAATCCAATTGCAACCAAAATAATGCTACTAATTTTCAATCTAAATTCCTCAACTATAACAAGTTGATGTTAGTTTAGAGTTTGAGAAATCCAAATTAAAATCCTAGTTAGTTTAGAGGGATCTACGCTAAATTTCTTAACCTAAATAAATCTTTCCACCTTAAAAATTGGAATGTAAAATCAACAAAGGGGTTGTGCTTGGTCGTTATCATCAAGGGATAGCCATGTAGGTTTGGTTGAGGTTTTTTGATCCTTTGTTTTGGATTGTAAGGATCGAAAAGATGTTTCAATAAACTAGGTGAATTATGATAAAATTGACTAAATGGATAGAATGTAGATATTATATAATGAATTGACAAAAAAAAAACATATATGAGCAAGAAATACAAAGAAGAACCTGGTGCTAAAAATTGGGGTAAATTATGCAGGACATTAGAGCACTACACACATATGCTAGTGTGCCATGTAGGTGTCTGAAATATGCCAAAAATTAGTGTTTTACGCTTGTATGGATTTGGTACTATTTAAACACTTGTGATAGAGAAAATCAGAATTCAATATGTGAACATGCCTGAATAATCAACATTCTATAGTTTATCAATAATGAAATAATAAAGAAAAGAGATAAGAGAAAGTATAAGTTTAAAGACACACAAATTTTCCAAAGATGCAAGAGGTAGAATAAAGTAATGGCAAGATGGATATGTTGATATGTTAGAAGAATAGAAGGTGTTTTATGTTTGTGTTTTACAATAAAAGAAGAGAACAGGAATTTAAATGCTTTATTTTCTAGACTAAACATACAATGTTTGTAAATGGTAAATAAGATATTCAATAATCTAATTCCTTAACCAAGTAAATCAAATTTAAAAATATATGCAATTAAATCAAAAGATCTATAATTGTAAGGTAAGTTGGGTTCACCAAAAAAATTAGTAGTGAAAATGAGAAGGAACTAGGCTAAATGTCTTAACATAAATCAATCTTTCCACCTTAGACATTGGAACACAAAATCAACCCAAGGGGTTGTGCTTGGCTATTGTGCTCAAGGGAGAGCCAAGCAAGTTTGATTGACTATTTTTTTTCCTTTGTTGTGGATTGTAAGGATCGATAAGATGATGCAATGAAATATGAGAATTATGATCAAATTGAAAATGTGACAGAATGCATATGTTACAGAATGAATTGAAAGAAACAAAAAAGAATATATAAGAAGGAAATACAGAGATGAACCTAGTGTTGAAAATTGAGGAAAATTGTGTAGGATGTTAGAGCATCATGCAAATGCTAGCATGTCGTGTAGGTGTCTAAAAGACGTTAAAAATTAGGGTTTGTTGATTGTATGAATTTGGTATTGTATGAACACTTGTGACAAAAAAATAAAAATTCAATATGCGAACATTCTTGAATAAGTAGCATGCTATATTTTATCAATGATGAACTAATAAATACAAGAGATAGGGTTTTAGGTGTCTTCAAAAGAGTCAAGATATCAAATCCTCCTTCCACAAAAACAACCTAGACACTTAGAAGATGGAAATTGGAGATTGTGTTGTATAGGGACTTTCCTTGGTCACACCCCATGTTGGTGTCCCACCTCCACAATAGTAATTATTATTAACGATAAAGAGTGTGTGCACTTGGGGGAGCAGAGGTTGAGTAAACAATAATGATAATGATAATGACAACAAAATGATATATTTACCACACAAATCTAAAGATCTTGTTGAATTTAAGCAAACATACAAGTCACATAAAAGGAGGAAAGAGAGGCTTCTTGAAGATCTTGCAAGTGTTAGTACATGCAACAATAATAATAATAGTAAATAAGAAACATCATATAATACTTGAGCACGGATTTGCTAGCAAATTGCAAACTGTAATTGGCTTGAATTATGTCTATAAACATTTTATTGTCTTGCTTGCTTGTTTCTAACTTGTTCTTAGTTTTTCTAGACTAGTGAAGGAGAGAAGATGTTTCTTATATATGAGATCAAACGCATATCCAAGTAATTATTTGGGAGAGGTCAAAAGTAAGGTCGTATCCTTAATCACCACAAGGTTGACTTTTGAATGCCAAATTTTGGTGTGAATAGCTAGGATGCTAATGCATCATGGTAGTGTCCAGGAATAATTCACTCTAAATGGGCCCAATAATAGAGGACTTAACCGAGTTTTCCAAAAGATGCTAAAATAGGCACATTATAAACAAAATTAGACACATACACCAAAGTGAGCACCAAACCTAGTGTAAAATTGTAAGTGACAACAATTTATGACACTACAAATCCACATTCATGTAAACAAGTAGTTCAAAGCATATAAAGTGGAAAAAGGGTGCTTTCTAATTCAACTCAATCAAAGGATCAAGCTTCAAATTGAGGTAAAAAGGTTTTCTTACTTTCTTTTCTTTTATTTCATTTCCTCATTTGAACTCATTGTCTTCAATTTTTATGTTTCATTAAGGAAGTATCATTTCTAGAAGGGCAATTGACATCATAAGTATGCATCAAAAAATATGTATTGTAAGTTATCGTTTGTGAAGAAAAAGTGCTCAAAGATAAAGTATCGCTATGCTCAAAAAAATTATTAATACTATTTATAGAAGAAATAGAAGAAACATAAAGTACATAGATAAATGAAGTGAGAGTGTCCAAAGTGGAAGAAAAAGTACAATTAAGTCAATAAACAAGGAAAACATAGCCACACAATAGGACAAATACACCATAAAGAATATAAACCCAATAACCATAGTAAAAAGACATAAATATCTTATTAGTATTCGCATAGTGTGATGATTTAAATATGGTGTTTGATGGGAGATATAAAATACTTTCATTTAAGGCTTTTTATGTTTAAAAAGACTTGTTTTTATTGTTAATTGACATGACTAGCAGTAGACAATAGATAAACATATTTGCTTATTTTACTCTATGTTTAACTAAATTAGCGAATATTTTGGAAGCAATAGCTTATGTTAAATGTGTTGCTTTATGATGACTTTGGATGAGATGATTATGCTGCATTAATCTTTATTACCATGATTGTTGTCCTTTTCATAAGGGTTTTTAACATTGTATCTTAAAGATTCATGAGACGGTTAAACTCTCTATTTAATCATGAGAAATGACTACGCCATAGATAGGCCTTGATGGATGATGAGTCACTCAAAGTCTGAATCAACTTCTTTATAGTCGATTGAGGAACTTTTACTTCCAGCGCCAATCTGGCGTAGTTCTGGCATAGTCCTCCTTAGTCAACTTCAGTTCTATTTTTAGTTTCATTTTGTAATCTGTAGTTGGTCGCCTTAAGTTTTGGCAATTAATGCCATGTTAGAAGCTAATAAGGATATTTTATAAATATCCATATTTTGGTCTTAGTTAGGAGTTAGATAATTTGCAATCAGAATTTATGTAATCACAGGCAATACTTTGTTCTGCGTTCTACTTTTGATCAATGAGAAGGGAAGCAAGAAGTTAATCAGTTCACTGTGTTGAAGGATCTTACCTGAGGAAGAGCAAGGCCCACTCAACCTTTGGAACGATCTTATGGTATTTTTGTTAAGTGATGTTATTTTCTGATTCATTAATATTAAATATGTAATAGAAACTGATTTTGAATTGTTAAATCATTGAAATCATCTTCTACCTTGGTAAATGCTAAAATCGGATAATTACTTATGTTTACAATTACGTTTCAAAGTTTCAGTTTATTATGGTTAAGATCAAATTGTTAGAATGGTTAGATTTGTTTATTAGAAATGTTGAATTGGACCATTAGAATCGTTAACAAGTCTCTTAAATAAATTAGGTTTAGATGTTGTTCGAATCAGTTAAAATTGATGTTTGTTTGTTAAGCTTCATTAAGCAATGTTAGGAATTTATGGAAAGATGGAGTTGAAGTCTATTCAAAATCTGTTCATGGAGATTAGTCTTTATGCTTTTTAGAATAATCGTCATTTTCCTGCAATTCATTCCTACTCTTAAATTAGCATTTACTTTCTAGCAACTAAGTTATGGATTTATTTGGAAGCAAAATAGAATTAATTTGGAATTCCATGTTTTAGATTAGGAATTAAAGTAATCATTAATTGTCTCCATGAATTGGTCTAAATCGAAGTCAATAAAGTCATAATTAAGTCAGTAGGATTTTAAAATAGAAGTTAAAGTAGATTTAAATCTTAGGAATCAGTCGCTACAATTTAGCTCCTGAAGAGCTCCCAAGAGCTCTTGAAAGCTCCTGAAGTAGGAAAAATGATACCTGAAGTCGCTATTTATAGTGCAAACCCCCCCAAAAGAATCTGTGATAACTATCCTTATCGCATATTGCTCTGAGACACACCCGATTTGATAAAAGAATTAATTAAATGATGCAAGTTGTGACATCAACAACCTTTCCCATTAGTTTTGTTGTTCTTGCCACCAAGGTTCAAACCTCGTTGGGGTGTTATTATTGATTGTTTATGTTGGGGATGAGGTCCCCCATTTGTGACCTCACTGGTTCAAAATCATTTAGCCCTCTTTATTTACAAAAACAAGGCATAAATATCATAAAATTTTGGCATCACTAACTTAAACCCAACTTCATTCCTTGTATAAGGCAAAAAAAAGTGATAAATTCGTTGAAAACCAACTTGTCCTTTCACTTTATTGATTGTTTTTGTGTGTTGAATAAAACCATCCACAATCAACGATAAGAGCTAGACCAATAATAGGAGGTGGATCATAAAATAATGTCTCTCAAATAAATAAATAAAGTTCCAAGCCCTTGGTTTTGATTCCTTGTGAATTTTACAAAGTTCTCTAGGAAATTGTTGGAAAGGATCTTCATAAAGTTAATCTAAAAGTGTTTCATTCTATTTTTTTAGGTAAATTAATCAATAAAGGAAATATTAAATTCATACCTAAGTTAGGAGATCTAAGGGATATTTTCAATTTGAGACTAATTACTTTGTTGAATGTCTCCTACAAAATTATTTTAAAGGGTCTTGCTTTGAAGCTATGCCACCTTCTGCCTCAAATTATGCATCCTCAACAAACTAGTTTTATAAAATCTAGATATATTATGTGTAACATAATTATTGTCTAAGAACGGATAGAATGGGTCGAATGCTCACATTAGTAAGATATTTTCATCTGGACTGATATATAAAATCTTATGACCACATAAATCAACCTTTCATTCTTTTCATTCTTCAAGACTTGTTCTTTGGTCCTCCATTTTTGCAGTCTATCAAATGATCTTTTCCAATGCCTTTGCTTGTATCACTATTAATGGTCATCAATCTCATTCTTGTGATATTTTGGGTCAATTTTCCAGGGTTATCCTTTGGCTCCTACTATTTATGTGCTTTCTAAAAAAAAATTGGGTATCATTTGGCCTATGTTTTCCCCCAAAATATATTCGAAGTCATTTATTTCCTAATTATTCAAATAAATTGGTGATAAGGAATTTTGTAGATGAATATTTTCTTACACTTTTGGAGGAAGATAACAAGCTTTGTAATGCTTGGACACTTTTTGTAAATCCTCCAGTTTGAGTATTCAAAGGTAGAAAACCCAATGTTATAGGAAATATTTCTCACCTAATCCTAATTGGCTTAATTGATATGGATTGATTTGGATTGAACACAAGGAAATTTTCAAGTTTCTTAGTATTCTATTTTATTTTCAAGCTTCCCCTTCCTTTTTGTGGTAGATAGTTATTTCCAAAATTGAAAGACGTCAGCTTGCTAGATCACTAAGTCTCTTTCCTTGACATGGAAATTTTGTGTGTTCAAAATTCTTATTTACCAAATGTATATTATTCTTCTTATTGGGTCTCGTTTAAAGCTTCCTAGTTGAAGCTTTAAAATATTGTTATTGATAAAAATCAAGGATTTCATACTATGGCTTAGGATTTTTTCTACCTCCCACATAATTTTGAAGGGCTAGAGTTGCTTTCTACTCAACATCAAGGCTTGGCCTTGTGTTCCAAAAAGGATTAGTAGAGACCTATAAGGTAGTGAGGCTTGTAAAATGTTGCTATGTCATTATATATTCTTCTAGCACCATATGGGCAACAAGAATAGAAGGGTATTTGTCTTCATACTCTTCTTATAATGAAGGACACTATCAAGATTCAAGGTACCTTTTTGGCCAAAAACATTTGGAAAACATGGGAATCCATTAAAAATTGAATTTCATGGAATGGCAGTGACTTCCACAAATGGATTTTTATCAACCAATTATCTATTTGGTGGTCTTCAATTATGGTTTTCCAAGATCACCCTCTAACTAAGGCAACTTGGGTCCATGCATTGAATTGTTTTAAGAAGGGGCTCAAAACCCTTCCAAACATCTTTTCCAAGGTCAACAAGATTTTTTTTCTTTCCCAAAAGCTAAGGCTAAATACAATTTATCTAATTAATAATTCAAAGCCTACTAGCCAATCATTGAAGTAGTTCCTACCAATTTAAGATTTATAAGATTAGGGCGAGAAGGTTCAAGCCTTGATAGAAAGATTGGAAATGGTTTCCTAATACACTATTTCACTCTTATAGGCCTTGCAAAGGCTATGCCTATCTCTCTCCTCACCTTCACAAGGTGCTTAATGTGAACCAAATATGGCTTCTTTAGTCTTGATCGAGTTCATTCCAATACAAGTTCCAATCTATTTTTTCAACTATTCTTGAGCCAAAGTTGGTTCATTTCACTTGGTGCATTATCTACCAAGGCCTCCCCATTAGTGTCAAGTTTTATCACTTAGGGGTTAGGGATCTTCATTTCCTCTTCTATGGTTAGCAAGAGACCCTCAAACAACATTTTTTGTTTTGTCCCAAAGCTCAAGTTGCATGGAATTGAATTCACAACTTTTTTATTCCTTTTAGGCCTAATTTTTTTCTTGGCATATGGTTATCTTGGGAATTGGCCCAAAATTCGTGTCAAGTTTACCTATATTTGGCATGTTTTCAAGGTGAAAATTCTATTTAGATTTAGAAAGACAAGAATGTGGCTATTTTTTGCACTTGTTCAATTGATACTCAATTTTTGCTTTATACTATTAAGGCTATGTTATGCTCTAATGTGTTTACATAGATTTAGGTGCAAGCCAAAAAATTTGCACTTGAAATAAAATATCTATAGGAGATTCTTTATTATTGGGACGAGGCCCCTTGCATGTTTGTCAAGGTTCCATTGACTCTAACCTCTAGCAGGGGTCAATCTCCCCTTTGTGGTTGTAAACATGGACACAACCAATTTTCTCATGCTGATAGGGATGCTCACTCTCATGCTTCTAAGCCTCCTTACAAAATCCAGGAGAGAAAACAGTTGCAAGTGGTCTAGCCCTCCTTCCCTCACTCTACCTCTCACTAGGATCATGACCTTAGGTTTGTTGGATTGTTAGATTTTGACAAGATTCATTAGCTTCCTCTAGCCATTTCACAAGTATTTGTGACGCTTAGCCACAGGATGAAAATAAAAAAGAGGGTATTATTTTTGGATGGGAACCCCTTTGGATGACCTATACCATGTTAATGTATTGAAAAAATAAATAATCAAGACCTTTCCTACACCCCCTAGTGGTATATCTACCATTGTCTAACAACTTTATGTTGTTTGTTCTAGGCTTGACCCCATTTGGACTTCAAGGTGTGATCTTTTCCATCCACCATTTTTTTTTAATATATGTAATATTATTTTCTTTATCAATATAATAGACATCTATTCAATAAAAAACAAATCATGGAGATAGATAATCCATATGAATAAGAGTAGCATGGCATGTAGAAAGTGTAACTTCATAAAGCATAACATACACAGGTGTATTTAAGGAAGTATCATTACTAGAAAGGGAATTGAGATCATAAGTATGAATCATAAAACATGTATTGTAAATTATCATATGAGAAAAGAAAATTCTCAAAGATAAGATCATATGCTCATTTAACACATTATTAATTCTACTCAAAGAAATAGAATAAAGAAAAAGTTCTCAAAGATAAAGTATCACAATGCTCAAATAAATTATTAATATTATATATAGAAGAAATAAATGAAATGAAAGTACATAGATAAATGAAGTGAGAGTATCCAAAAAGAAAAGAAAAGCACAATTAAGTCAATAAATGAGAAAAAAGTAGCCACGATAGGACAAGTCCTTCATAAACAATATAAACCTCATGCCTATAATAAAAAGATATAAATATATTAATAAAAACTTGACATGGCCAACTTAAACCCAACTTCATCCCTTATAATTTAAGATTGACAAGACAAAAAATCTCTGATAAACTCATTCAAAACCATCCCACTCCTCACTAAACCTATCTAAACCTATAACCTTTCGCTTTCTCCTCCATTTTAATCAACAGAACAAAAAAAATATCCACATCATAAGAGCTAAACCATTAGTAGAAAGTGGATAAGTTCCAAAACTATGATTCACCAACCCCTAAAAAGAGGAAACCAGACGTCAATCTGGAACACCAGTCACCATATTCATGGGCTACTGAGTTCAAAGGACTGATTCCGATCTTGAGTGGGACTGGACCATAAAGTCAAGTTCCATTAAATTTAAAGATATGGGTGGGACCAAAACGTCAATCTCACTAAAATTAAAGATACATGAGTGGGACCAGAACGTCAATCTCATTGAACTTAAAGATCTCATTATTCTGTCGTTTTTCTGTATGGTGTCACTGTTTCATTGTTTTGCTTCCGTGATATTGTTGGCTTCTCCTACTTTTTCCAGTGGGACCCTGGAAGTTGCAGTTGAAGGCGGCTAGCCATTAATGGCTTCCCATTCCATCTTATCAGTTTCTTACATGTGGACTCATACAGCTGGATACCAAATTTTTTGATAAACCTTGTTTAATGGAAACGATTATACAGCTGATTACAATATTGTAAAGGAGTATAAAAAGTCTTCCATTAAGTGAGTTGTCATAATTTCTACTCGTAAATAAATGTATGATAATTCTGCTTTGAACCTGTAGACTTTATTTCGCTTTCAAGAACCATGTAGAATACCATTTCTACTGGGTTTTATTGGCTTAGATGAATGGAATAATATGCTAGAACTTTTAAGTTATTTGGCAATGACTGATATTTATTAGATTGTGATTTCTTTTGTTGTTTCTTTAAAATCGGCATGATAAGCTCAAACCTTTTTTAATTCAGAGAAAGTGACCTGTTTTTTCATCGTTGCTTTCGTCAGGATTGATCATGCAAGAAGTTAGGTGTATGCCAAGATGCCCATCACATGAATATTTCTGTCGTTTTGTATTATTGAAGATCCTTAAAATGAGACTGATGATTGGGCAAGATAGAAGCTTTGAGAGCATTCTAGGAGTGGGAGAGTTCTCCTTAGTCAAAAGTTAAAGGTGGATATTATTATTGGATGAATAAGTGTTTTATATATTTTTATAAAGATTTATATTAAAAATATCTTTAAAAGAGATTTATATTAAAAATATCTTTAAAAGAGATTTATATTAAAAATATCTTTAAAAGAGATTTATATTAAAAATATCTTTAAAAGGATGTGGAAAAGTTGCATGTTGAAGTTCACATGGGATATTGTTTTAATCAAACAATTTAAAAAGATAAGAGATACAATTGATAAGTGATAAGAGCTAGATTAGTAGGAGGTGGATCATGATTATCTAGGTTTCTCCAAACTTCAACAGGTTTTGGGTTATCAAGAACAAGGTCTTAGTGAGTAATTTAACCATCTTCATTTTGTTTTTCGACAAGGGGTTGAGTGTCATGAATTAGAGAAATTTTTGAGAATCTAGCTATCAAAAGGCCCCACAATCATGAGACTCAAAAGAGGTCAATTGTTGGCTAGGTGGTTCAAACCAACTATAAACAATGTACTTCCTAATTCTTCTTGGAACGGGTTGGGAACTAAGTGTTGTGTCCACTATGAGCATTCTAACTACATCCATGTCAACATCCATGGAGAAGAGAGTGACCTATGTTGGAAGGTAGAGTTGTTGGCACTTTGGTAATCATAAACATAGCATTAATTCAATTATCCAAAAACCCCTTTACATATATAGACGTCCTTTGGTAATAACATTATTATAGATAGATAAGTATATATAACCATAACCACTAGAGAAAATTAAAAAATTATATTTTCAAATGGTAAAAAGGATTCCATTCTAAAATCGTACCAAATCTAAGTGAGCTTAATAGGAATTTTGGGCTAATCTCTTAAATGAATGATATGCCATGAAAAAGGACTACGACTAAAAGGCATGTATAAAATTCATGAATCAAATTCCAAGTAACCTAGGCTCTAGGACAAACTAGAATGGGTGCTTGAGAGTTTCATACTTTCTACAGAATAGACATCAAAGATTGATAATATTCAACTAAGTTAACCTAGTACCAACCTTGACAGAGAAACACCAATCAAAATAAGCAAGCTTTGGATACGAAACACAATGGCAAGATCCTAGAGAAGAGTGAAGCAACCATTTTTATTTAAGTTTGAAACCATATGAAGGTGAAGAGAAAGCCAAGTATATCCCTTGCAAGATTTATAATTGTGAAATACTATGTTTAGATACAAATCCAAATCTTTCCACGAATGTTTGAAATTTTTTACCTCAATTATATGAATCATATGGGGAAGTTCATAGACTCAATAATAACCTAGAATGGCTCAAAATCCTAGTTAGAAAGTATGTACATTAATTTGGCCTCTAGCCAAGCCAAAAGTCTCATGGAAGATGTAGAGAAAAGATCAAGCGGAGTCTTGATTCCTCTGTGATAGAATTTCAAAGCATACACCCCAAGGAATCCTAGCAAGGGGTTGAACCTTATAAGAAATAACAAGAGACCACCAAATAGAATGCTAATTAATGGCTAGACCCTTATATCCATGTCATTACAATCGGGCCACATAAGCCATGGCTTAATGGATTCCCAAGTTTTCCATATGTTTTTTATAACAAAAGAACTATTTATCTAGATAGGATCCTTTGTGATAAGAAGATTGTGAAAGCTAAATTCCTTCCAAGCTTGAAGCCCATTGGATGCCCTTGCAAAAATTCAATTCCTAATTAAGACCTTCCATGCTTCATTCCCTTCTATAACTTTCAAAATCCATTTAGCACATAGAGCTATACCTTGTCAATGGATTGAAATCAAATTAGGCCCACAAAATTCCTGAGAGAGATATATAGCATCACTACTCTAAAAAATCTATAAAAAATCACTTGAACTTTTTAAATTAGTGTTTTGTAGTGTATCCCAATATGTCATAATTTATTGGAACTTAATTATGTAACTTGGAGTCCATATTTTCTTCTTTTTCTCAAACTAATATATCTTCTTGGTAGTTATTGATTAAAAAAGCATTATTTTAGTGTTTAGATTATTTTATTTTAACTATAGTGTCATTTCATTTGTAATATCCCTCGTTACTATAAAAATAACTAATTATTTTGGTACATGAAATTTATTTATTAGTTTTAAATAGAACAAATGTAAAGTTTAATTAATTTAGTATAATTTTATTTTTTAAGTTATTTGATTTTGTGGATTGTATGTACTTTCAATTCAATTATTTAAGTGCATTAATAAATTAATTAAATTTCAACACGTGTGATCTCTCATGATATGATAGCAACTAGCTAAATACATTTATACAATAACTAAATATTAGATGTGAGATTCAAAACATTTTGATTTAACTAAGATCAACATATGCTTGGTTAAAATAAAGTTGTCTCAAATAATCAGACATACTCATATATAATATATACTCTAGAAAAGTATTTGTTGGTATGACTATGAAAGTAAACACAAATCTTTGCTTGAATTTAAGATTTTTTATATGATTCTAGTAATAAGCTTTGGAAGATTTGTAAACACACTCACACACATTCTCTCTTAATTTAAGTAAATTATGAATGCCTTTTATGAAGATGGGTATAACTAATTAATTCAATTCATTTATTTTAATAGATAACATAAGCATATGGGAGTATAGTAGAAAAGAATGGAAAATATAAACCTTTGATAAAATATTGAGGGAAAAACTAACATGAATTGGGAAAGGCATTGTAGGCTATCTATTCAATGAGCACATGACATCATAACTATGATCATTGTGAAGAGGAACCAAGTAGTTGGGAGTCAAGCAATTATAGGGAGGATTGAAGAAATCATTGGATTGGACTCAACCTAGGGAGTAGAGGATTAGTGGATTGATATGTGGAGATTGAAGTGTAACACCTCAAAAAGATTGCATAATAATTAATTCACTATATCAATATTAGAATGATATAGTTAGTGGATCATTTTGACCTAGTTGAGTCTAGAGTAGTCAATTGATGACAAAAAAATAAGTGGTTGGTACTATTTTAACACTATTATTGTATCACTAAGTGAGATTATAATAAATAGATTTTGTTACTATTATTGTTATTTCTTGATATAATATTAAGAATGATCACCAAGTATATTATTATTATTATGGTGTTACAAGCTTACTAACTTTACTAATAATGTTGTTAAAACCATTCTTTATCAATTGCTAATGTGATTAGAATTATTAGTATTTATTATTCAATTACTCATTATAAATATTATTCTAATAACGTAAGGGACGTGGCATTCTTATTTCAATTGTTCTTTTTTATTTTAATAATTGTAATGGATGTTGAACTATATTTTTATTTTTCTATGTTGATAATTATTTAATGCCATAGGAAAGGGTATTTTTTACAGACTTTGATTATCAAAATGTTAAAATTAAAATAAAAGGAGATTTAAAACTCACATAGAAAATGTTTATATATTATTAATTTATTGTAAAGGGAGTCAATAAAAGACCCTAACAATTGGTTGTTATAGAAGGAGAAGCCAAGGTATAGGGGAGTTTCAACAACAATGTTTTACCATATAACCATACTTATAACTAACTAATAGTACAAACTCCTTTAGTTTACATTTTTAAATATGAAAAGCAATGTTAAGAGAGTGATTAGAGGCATACTATTAAAATTCAATATTGCAAGTACAATAGTGATATAAGAATAGTAAAAAACCAAAAATGAGGGACCCATGTGGGGGTTTCAATTTTCCAACACTAGATGGATTTTTATAATATGAAAAAGGGAGGTGTTAGGAATGCTTCAACCATTGATATTGGGATCCACACTCTAGCTTGTTTTGTTGATATCATTGTGTAAATGGGTATTTGATTATTCATTGTTGTTGAGTTATTTTGGGCATCATTCAAGTGAGCTATCATGTGATTGATAATGTACCTAATAAGTAGAAAAAAATCCCTTATTTATGCAATATTTTATTTTTGAGTTGAATTGAGTTTGAAATCTTTGTTACTATTAGGGTTTGTAAATGCTTCTATTTTTGAGTTGAATTGAGTTTGAAATCTTTGTTACTATTAGGGTTTGTAAATGCTTCTTTGTGCCCCATTTATGATGTAGTTCGTATTTTTCTCAAAATATTCCTTGGCTTCCTATCTTTTCTTCTTGTCCATAAATTCTTTGTATATCTCAAATCTCTCTATCCTGGGATCCTTTGGTAGAGTAAATAGTTCCCTTGCATTATATTCTATCAACTCATCAATTACTTTGTATGGAATTCATGACACCCGTGATGTCCTTAGCTATACTACCTCCATGTAGATAAAATATTAGTTTCTATATTGAATGTGATCTCATTTTAATTCTTCATGATATGTAGTATTTAGCCTACATCTTTATTTGTAAATTATCGAATAAATCCCAATAAACCCCCCTATATATACTTGTTGAGAACTCTAGATGTATGCATTACTTTGTGATTTGACAATTCTCTCATTTGACCATGAATATCTTGTAAGAGTTGGTAATTTCCTCATAAAATATAGTTTGAGGCAAACCATTGAGACCCATACCTAAATAGATATTTTATCTTATTTCTTTGCCCTAATTTATCCTAGAGCTTCTCCCTTAAATTTTTATAAAGATTGAAAACACTTTATCATTAGCAACCATTTAATAGTTTGTAAGAGTGGTAGTGCTAGTAATTGAGCTCTTTGCACTAGTATAGTATATTTTGTAGGTGATACACATTGTAGCATAATTTATGGAAGGATTTGAAATGTATTTAAATTTCACTAATATAAGGTTATGCTAGTTAGTTCTCTGACCTACTTATTCCTAACCTTTTATTTGTAGAGAGATTTCCTCTATCATAGAGTCTAGTGATCACTTTAATAGCTCATTTGGTGATTTGGTGTGGCCAGCCAAGATAGATGAAATAAAAGTGGATGTATCCCATGATAATTCTCATCCATGCATGTTCATTGAAGTTGGGGAAATATTCCCATGTGTTTCTAGTTTCAGTTCTCCAACCCTCTAGTACTAGTATAAATATTCTTGCAACCTTATAGTTTATTTACCCTTGTAAGAGATAATCTCATCTCTTCAAATTTTTCATGGCATATTACTATCATGGTTGTGTGTATTTATTTATATATGAACCCTATATAAAGAACATGTACTAAAATATTTGAAAAATTCTCATCTACTTCCACTTCCATGGCCTTCTATTGGCACCTCTAGGGATTATCCTTAAAGCATCTACCAATTTTGGCATGACCATTTCCTCAATTCAAGATAGTCCTCTACATCTCAAATTTTTTACCTAAATTTTTGAATCACCACAATAAGGCTCTCATTTTCTTAATATACTTCTCTTCACACAATGATTTGCCTTATCACTCTTCACCACAACTTTTCAATTCTTCAAAATTTCTCAGACATATAACTCAACTCTACACTCCATAACTCAATTCTAGTTTGTCTCAATACTTTTTGAATTTTGATAGTTTATCATTTTTATGTATCTTTATGTATGTATTCAATGATAAAATTTGATTTTAATGCTCCAAATACTCTTTTTCCCTCCAATTTTACCATTGGCCTTTGTTCTTGATTTGATAGGATAGTAACTATCATATGATAAAATTTATGATTTTTTAGTTGGTATACACTAATATATACTATAAAATACATAGTTTACAAGGCAATTTGTTCATTCTATTCTTTAATTTAGATTTATTCAAACTTCTAGTCCCCTACATAATAATGTTTCAATATCACTCCATTTACATATATGTCCAACAAGTTATTTAATAATTTTTTTAATTTAGCAACTTTTGATTTTGATATATATTTGTAATTTATAATGGCCTAGCCATTGCACTTGTAATTTCTCATGTTTCTTGAATCTACTATCATATAATAGCATTGTATCACCTTTTTTAAACACTTTATTTTTTATATTCCTATCATGCCAATCCTTTTGGCACATCTTCTCCTATATTTAGTTATGTGCAACCAATAATCACTTTTCATCAATCTTTCCAACTCCACTAGCCTTTCCATAATATATTTGTATTCACTTAATCTTAATCTAGTAACCAATCTTAAAGGTTTGGAACAATTTATTTTATGGGTAAACTGTAATTATGTCTAGTCTGAAACCATTTGTGTGTAGTCCTATAGGCTCATAAGGAAACTAACATTTGTTTGTAGAATCTCTTGTGGATGTTGTTATAGAGTGGTTTTACCACCTACCAAATGCTTCTATTAATAATTGGGCTACTCTAAAAATAAAATTTGAAGGTAGGTTCAAAAAGGCTAACGATGATCGTACCCTAATAACATAGTTGACACAATTAAAGAAAGAGGAAAATGAACCCATGAGGGTATTTGTGGCTAAGTTTAACAGACTGGTAAATAGGATTGATGTTGCAAAAAGACCTCTAGAAGAGATGCGGAAATGTTTCTTTATTAATGCATAACATCCAGAGATTAGCCTTCTCTTGAAGAGAGCACGAGTAGTTGACTTGGAAGTTGCACAAACATTAGTCATTGAATTAGAAGACGACCCTACATCAGCAAAATGGAAGAGAGAGATGCACTTGAATAAATCAAAAACACCTACATCCTCAGACCCCATGATTTACAGATTGGCCAACGATATAATTACTTTAAAAAGGAAAATGCCAAAGTATACTCAGCCTTATCAAGATATAACTAGGAAAGGTAACTTCCAACCTAGTAATAAAACTCTTGTGCTTCCCCCTGCTCAACAAAGGTTTCCAATTGAAGCATCTCTAGGATGGGACAAGAAGAACATGTGTGTTTTCTATCTCACCTCAGACCATGATGGAGTAGAATGCTTTGAGATGAATAGATTTATGCAAATGACTACCATGAATGTCATTGAAGAATTTAGTGAGGAAGGTGAACCTTCTAACCACTATGGAAACTCTACAATTGGGTATCTTGAGTTTGAACCTGAAGATGATAGAGGAAGTGACGTCTACATCACTCGGGATGAGCCTACCAGCTGTGTCGTCGTGACTTGAGGTCAAAAAAATAGCAACTAGAAAGGTACTCAAAATTCTCCTAAGGTTTTGCTTAGTAGGACTAATGCTACTTCAAAAAGTGAAAGTGCATCCCACGTACATCAGATAATCGCGAAATACCCTTCCAAACCTTCAAATATCTCATCTACAGAGAAATATGTGGGTTCATTTGATATAATTGAGTTTTGCAAGAATTCAATGGTGCAAATATCATAGGCAGAGTATTTGAGAGTGAACCCTAAAGAGTTGGATAGATTAATTGAGTATGTAAAACCTGGGCACTCTAAATCTCATGCAAACCTAGATGAACAAATGGTTAGTCCTAGAGATACGATGTCTAGTTTATCCTTGAGCAATAAGACATCAACATTGAATCCTATGGAAGACAAACCTAACCCATTTTATGTTTCTCTATTTGTTAATGGATTTAGACTAAGTAATTGTATCACTGACTCTAGTGCCTCGGACAACGTTATGCTAGCACAAATTGCTCGAGCTTTGGGTTTGAGTTTAACCAAAACATTTGGAAAATGTTATTCAATGGAATCTAAACATGTTCCCTTGATTGGACAAATTAAGGATGCTCAAGTTGCATTTACAGCTCACCCAAATAAGAGACTCAAACTCACAATTTTGGTGGCAGATATTCTTGCTAGCTATGGCATGCTCCTAAGTAGAAGTTTGTGTAAGGATTTGGGAGGAGAGATCCAATTAGATTGGTCTTACACTACTATCCCTATAGGAAATAAAAATTTATGCCTAGACCTTGAACCTAAGACCAAGATTACAATTCTAAAATCAGAAGATCCTAGATCACAAATCTTGTATGAGGAGTCTAAATTTGGAAACTATATGCTCTTCTCTAATCATGATAAAGATACTGACGTTATTGGCTCGGACATATATTTTGAACTGTGGACTATGGAATTTGATGGAAGTTGTTCTAGCTTTGGGTCGAGAGCGGGCATAGTTCTCATTGCTCCTTTAGGTGAGAAGTTCTCTTTTTCCTATAAGTTGGAGTTTCCAAATACTAATAACATGGCAGAGTATGAAGCCTTGTTACTAGGATTGTATGAAGCAAGGAATATGGGAATGAAGATGCTCAGAGTCCTAGGAGAAGTTGAACTGATAGTCAAATAAGCATACAAGGTTTTCACTGTAAAGAATGAAAGACTAAGACACTATCAGAATAAAGTATGGGACACCATTGAATGTTTTGATGCTTTCTCCATAGAGGCAATCCCCAGGGAGTTAAATTCTAGAGCTAACTCATTAGCAATGCTTGCTTCCTTGTTTCTTCCCCATCCTAACTTTAAGAACAAGTCTTATAAGATTGAAATGATTTATAGACCTAGTGTTCCCGATAATGTCAATCATTGGTAAGTATTTGAAAATGATAAGAAAATTCAAGCCTTTTTGGAGAATTCTAAGATCTTTGCCTAGACTTTCTTTGAGGGAAACACTATTGAATGTAAAGAATTATACCCGAATGATGCACAAGACTTGGAGGATGGAGTTGTTCAGTTGAAAGGTAGAATATTCCTAAGGGGTTGGTTTCTTTGGAAGATCTGTTTGATCGACATGATCAATCTATTAAGAAGAAAATGAGTGAATCTATAAACAATCTAGGGGAATTTGAAGTGATGAACATTGGATATGTTGAATCCCTGAAGTTAGTTTATATAGAGAAGTGTTGTACTATTGAGGAAAAGGAGAAGTTGATAGCATTGTTGATCAAATATAGATAAGTCTTCTCCTAGTGTTATGAAGACCTAAAAAAAATTATGGTGGGAGATTCCAACATCATATACCATTGAAGGAGGGTATATTCGCTTGCAGAAAAAAGCAGAGAAATTACAATCCTAAGGTTTATGATGCTATTTTTAGGGAAATTGGTAAAATGTTGAAGGCCAGAATCATATATCCAATACATTACTCAACCTGGGTAGCCAACATTGTCCCAGTTCAAAAGAAGAATGGGGAGATAAGGATCTGTGTTGACTTTAGGAATCTAAATCAGGAATCTTTAAAACACAATTATCCACTTCCCATGATGGATCATATTCTCCAAATAGTGGCTAGGTTAGAAATGATGTCAATGCTCGATGGCTTCTCAAGATATAATCAAATTAGTGTTGCAGGGGAAGATCAACATAAAACATTTACTACTCCATGGGGAACTTTTTCCTATAACAAAATGCCTTTCAAACTCATTAATGTTGGAGCCACCTTCCAGAGAGTTATGGATCTATCCTTTGCTGACCTCGGGAATAAAATTATTGTTATTTATCTAGATGATCTAACTGTGTTCTCTAAAAAAAATGAGGGATCATTTAAAATATTTGGAACAAGTTCTTCAAAGGTGTAAGGAACATGGCATCTCTCTAAATCCTAAGAAGTCAATTTTTAGGGTCACTGAAGGTATGTTGCTTGTGCATATAGTATCAAAGGAAGGGATTAAAATAGATCTGGAGAGAGTAAAGGCTATTCTACAGCTAAGTTTACCTTCTAATAAGATCGGGGTTAAATCATTTTTTGGTCAAGTTAATTTTATAAGGAAATTCATGGCAAACTTCTCAGAGATTACCAAACATATAGTGGATATGATGAAAGAGAAACAAATTTTCAAATGCAATGAAGTTGGTAAACAATCTTTTAGAGAAATTAAAGAAGCTATCGCCCATGCCCCCTATTTTAGTTCATTCGGATTTCAACAAGGATTTCATTATCTATTATTATGCTTTTGAACATACAATGTTTGTCATCCTACTCCAAGCTAATGTTCAGAACATTCAAGCACCCATTGCTTTTATGAGTGCACATTTGAAGAAACATGAGCTCAATTATTCTCAAATCAAGAAACATGCATTTGCAATCGTCAAAGCAGTTTTCTTTTTACATATTGCACTCTCATTCAATTATTTATGTATCGAACCCTGTTGTTAAAAGTATACTCACTCAGCAAGATGTTGGTTGTAATAGAAGAGGGGGATGGATAGCTAAAGTGTAGGATTACGATATAAATATTAAGCCCACTAAGCTAGTCATAGGTAGAGGATTATGTAAATTGATGGTTGAGGATCTACCCAAAGAAGATGATGGCAGTCTCCCTATGGAGCTAATGGTTAGTCTCCAAGACGAATGGTTTTCAAATATTGCATACTACCTCACATATGGAGAATTCCCAAAGAATTTTTCTCCCAAGCAAAGGAGAAACCTCAAGCTGAAAGTAGCTAATTATGTCATTTGGGAAGAAACCTTATATAAGAAGGGATTACATGGCACATTTCTAAAATGTGTTGATAAAAACCAATAGGAAAGACTATTGAAGACCTTTCGCAATGAAGCATGTGGGGGACACTTCTCTTCGACTATGACTAACTTCAAAATTTTAATACATTTTAAATTTGGCCTGGGATGTTTAAACATGCTTATTATTGGGTGGAAAAATGTGAAAAGTGTAAATAGTTTACAGGTAGACCTTAGTTGGCAACACTTCCATTAAGGCCTGTGGTGATCAAAGATCCTTTTCAACAATGGGGTTTGGATTTTATAGGACCTATCAGTCCTCAATAAAGTGGTGGACATACTCACATCCTTACGACTATAGACTAATTTACCAAGTGGGTGGAGGTGATTCTTGTTAAGAGGAAAACTTCAGAAGTAGTATGTGATTTTATTAGGGAAAATATTCTGATCAAGTTTGGAGTGCCTTACAAGTTAGTTGTCGATAATGCTTCCATTTTTTCCTCCAACAAAATTTCTCTTTTCTATTATGAGTACAAAATCTCTCTGTCTCATTCTGTTGATTATTATCCTCAAGGAAATGGGCAGGAAAAATCTAGTAACAAAAGTCTTGCCAATATTATTAAGAAGTTGGTGGATGAAAACCAGAAAGATTGGCACAAGAAACCTTTTGAAGCATTATGGATGGACAAGAAAACCCCAAAGAAAGCTATAGGCATGACTCCTTTTGAGCTGATATATGGAATATGTAGTGCCTTGCCTCTCCCACTGGAACTGTCAGCCAATAAGTTACAAACTGTGATAGAGGATTAGGAGTTCCATGATGCTTTGGAGAAGAGGATTATGTACCTCTCTAAATTTGAAGAACAAAGGAGTGAAATGGCGGACAGGATTACAATGCACCAAGCCAAGGTTAAGAGAATTTTTGATAAGAAGGCTAGGCCAAGAAGATTCATGCTCGGAGATTTGGTACTATTATGGGATAAACGGGGAGAATCAAAAGGTGCACATAAGAATTTTCATGCTCTCTAAAAAAATTTGTTTAAAGTTACTCACGAATGTGGTCCAAACACGTTTCGGTTGTCATATCCCAATAACACCTCTTTTTCCATTCCCTATAATGGGAATGATCTCAAGATATATCAAATGTAAGTGTTTGTGTAGGGATTTTCTTGTAAATATTTAGTCTATGAGTTTTTGTTTCATTTTTGGTGTGCTTTCCTTAGTCATTTGAGATTTCTTGGTCCAAGTAGTCATATTGACTCATTTTCCCAATGGATAAAGCATTGGTCATGTGTCACTAGCCTTTGGGTTCCTTACTTCATCCTAAGTAGTCTTTGTCCCCAGTTAGAGCCAATTATTACCATAGTTTTTGTACTGTCTCAAAAACTTGTTAATTCACTCAAAATTTGGTTAAGTCTTGAAGTCGTCCATCCTTTTTTTTGTTCTCAAAACTTTGTCAGTTGTCGCTTAGGTTTTCATAACCTTTCCTACTCTGGACGCATCACCCAAGGTTCATCTTTGTGAAGTTCTAAAGTGTGTCAGTGTCTAGAAGTGTTGTCTTAACTTATGTAAGTTTTGTCTAAGTAAAGTTGAGTTGTTTCATAGTTTTTCTTAAGTTAGGAAACTTGCATCAACCTCTGACAAAGTTATCTAAACTTTCACTTTTTCTGCTCAATGATGACGAAGGCTTTGAAAGTAACAAAGGAATGTATTAAAGATAAAAGGATTTCGGTATTTCACATTAGTTTCAAAACCCCTTCCAGACGCTGACAAGGTTATAAAAACTTCTCTTCTTGTCGATCAAGTAGTCCTTCTTCATTCAAATTTTCAAAAATTGATTACAATGAAAGAATGAGGTGAAATATTACATGAACCAACCATAGCAAGGGAATAATTAATTTCTCACCTACTCGAGCATTTATTACGGAAGGCTTAAAAAGGGATTTGAGCTTTTGAGAAGAGTATTTTTCAGTCCAAACACTAAAATCAAGGGAGCAAAGAAGCGAACGGGTGTAGTCGTCGATTCTTGGAGCTCAGAAGACACAATGTTACCTCTTTCTCTGGTTGTTTCAATAAGCCATTAAGAATTGCACTTTAATTAGAATGGTTTTCACCAGTGCAAGTCTCCTCGTACAAATTGTACATAAACCCTAGGGTTTTTTAGCTACCATGAAAATTAAATATCAAGGTTATGAATACATTTCAAGTTTAACCAACACAATGCCAAAAATAGGGGATACTAAACTAGGGCATGTAAGCTTAGATGAATTCTAGGAAAGAATTAACAATCTAAATCCCCCACCTATTACACAAAGAATAATTGAAATTGGATTATTAGAAGCAGTTGCCTTTCTTATTATAGTTCAATGCCCAAAACTAATTATTGAATGCATTAGAAACTACGAATCTCAAACCCATGAAGTCAGAACTCGTGACAATAGGCTGATAGATAAAATTCAAAGAGACACTTTCGCCTCTTGTCTAAAGATTATAGAAAGAGAACAATTTTCAGGCCTTGATTCTTCTTCCTCACAATTTGAGTTCTCAACAAAAAAGGGGTATTACCAAAATATAATCACCAAGAACTAGCTAGCTGCACCTAAAAAGGGTAAATCCCAATTGCCTAGGGGTTTGCAAAGAAATCATTTCATTAATGAAATTTAATATATAATTGTGCTACTACATAGATTGAGAGGAAATGAAAGGGCACATGAGTTTGAAGAATGGATGTATTTCTTTATCCAAGTCATGCCCGCAGGGAAACAATTCTTAGATTGGGCCCAACTTATTAGTGATCATATGCATGACATGCTTGTCTTCTTTGCAGTCAATCAATCCTTTTTTATGTCCTCATATCTTATTTATGCCATTTCTAATACAAGGCCCTAGTCGGGTTTGAGACCAAGCTCACTTTTGTGAAATGAAGTCCCATTTTTTTTTTATTATGATAAATTGTAATTAGGTAAAAGTTACCATCATCACAAGAGAATTATTCATACTTTTACCATGAGGGTGGCTCGAGAAATACAGGGGAAAATTGACCTGAGACTTACTCCTGAGTCCATGCAACTATTTGGCATGTATGGAAGTTACTTCGTTCAATGTCAATGGTTTTCATATATCTGGGTTGGTAGTTTTAGTGGCCCTCCATTAAAAATTCCAAGGTATGCAGAGGATAAATTTGAAATTATGTAGGCAGTTTGTTGATGTAAATAAGAGATTTCAAGAGCGAAAGAAAGTGGGTGTACAATTTCCTATGGGTTTTGGTTATTTCACTTGCAACTCAATGTCAGAAGCTCTCAACATTGAAAGAGATATGGTTAAGTATACTTTACAGTTTTATGATGACCGATTTCATTTTGACAATAAGGATTATGTGAAGGATAATTTACAACTTGGTCCAGGTTTCCATCATATACCTAATCTAGAAGATTATTGGGCAGATTGCCATGATGAGCATGAAGTAAGAAAAAGAAGTTGGATGAGATTGTCCTTGAGATAGATAGGAATATTTGATTTGGGATGGGATATTTGAGGTATAGAAGATGATGAATCAGATCTGGTTGATCCTATATTTACTAAACATGTCTCTACTCAACCCATCATTATCATGGACTGGAGCATCAAGGAGGTTGAAACCATTGAGGCGAGAACTGTAGTTGTTTTAAGGAGAACAAAGGAGTGGGTTGCTAAGAAGAAGGCAAAATAGCAACGCCCTTAGACCAGGTCACAAATTACTCAACCTCTAGGGAAAAGTAGTCAGCCTCCCATAGCTTCAGGAACTTCATTTTCAACTTCAGGTCAGGTGCCATTAGGAACTCAAGGTGATGGTGATGATGAGTCCCCCAAAAGGATTTTACCAAAAATAACACGAGGATAAGATGCCCTTGACCTACTTTAATAAAGAATGGATAAGGATATAGCCAAGGGTGAAGAAGATACAAGTAATGTCTATTTCCTCAACTCATATCAATACCTCTTCTTCATCTCACAAGTCATCTCTTGTTAGAGAAGTAAATGAGCCTCCTAGAGTGGGACCTAATCTACCTCCTTCACCAGAACATGTGCAGTCTGTCACCCCTCCACTGAGGAGGACCTTGTTTGGTTCTTCTAGTTCTAAAGCAGTTTTTGTTCCTTTCACATCATCTTGGTTGGAACACACATTATCAAAGAAAAGGAAGGTAACATAAGTAGATCTCCTTGAGAAAGACATGGTGGGCCAATTGATTTAGAGGACTCCTAAGCCAAAAAAATTTGAAGACCACATCCAAATTGATAGAGGATGACAATACAGGAAATGTCTGTGTGGAAGTTGCTCACCCTACTACACAAAAAGAAATCAATCAAGCAACTACAAGTGGCTTCAATGTCACCAAAGTAAACTTAGGACCATCCACAAGGGACAAAGATGTGCACAACTTCCAAATAACAGCAGTTAGGTTAGTTGAACGAACTAACAAAGATAAGAAAAGTAAAGATGAATTGAAAATTCAGGTCAAAGTCCTAACTAAATGCCTAAAGTCATTTATTAACTTTACCCCTCAGCTAATATCTCAAGTTGAATCCTCTTTCAATCCAACATTTGTAATGGGAAAAGAGGTATTAAATAAAATAAAAAGTTGTAAGGTGTTTGGAAAAGCTATAGGTGAGTGGGTTAGCAACATAAAGGATAAAGGAAATTAATTCATTTCAGAGATGCTAAAAATTCACCAAAATGCATACGCCTTGAAAGTGGAGATAGAAAAAGATATTGCTTTGGCCAAAAATGAAGAAGCGGTATGGATCGCGTACTTGAATGAAATCAAGGGGATGTTGAATATGGGACCTAAGAAATTTTCTAGTGAGTAGATCATTCCAAATATTGTTGACGGTCGTTGTATAATTTGGAAGAAGAGTATTGAGTGGAAACTACAAGTAGTAAAGAAAATTTTGTAGGAATTTAGCAAAGTGTTAACAAAAAGCAATACAATCATGGAAGAAGTTCACAAGAACCTCTCTACACTCGGTCAACAGCCTATTTTGGAAAGGAAGTGGCAATGATGATGGTGTTGGAGTCTTGAAGGAGAGCTTCAAAAAGGTGATTGATGAGATCACTAACTCATAGCCTTTCAATGCTAAAAGCTTGAGAAGATTCAACGGAGTAGACTTAGTTTTGTTTCAGACAGCTAGATTGGCAAGTACATATGACAGAAGGATTGAAGCGGGACATGATGACCAAATGGCCTGGAAGTTACGAGTAGGGAATATTACTATTCCTCAACATAAGGAGATGCCACATGTTATCAAAGCCTTTCAAGATTTGTGGAAGAAGCTTTCCACATCAGCAAATCAGTTAACTACGGAACTAGTTAATAAAGCGCCACTGTCGTGACTCTTCAATTACTTTTCTCATTTTCATACTTATTTGAAAAGACTATTTTTTTTATTTTTTGGGAAATTACTTTGAAAAATAAGCAGTTACTCATCCGCTTATATATATATTTGTAACAAGAACACAAGAAACTCTCTCTGGATAGTTTTAAAAAACTTGATATTTACAATTTTGATATAGTATGTTGCAATTGAAACCTCTCTTTGTCTATGTGTGTTTGGTTTATGGAGATAATCTAAGAATCTTAAATCTGTGTGTTTAAGATTTCTTTTGTGGTTATGAGTATTCCTATGTGAATGTGTGGTTGTTTATCTTTTTAATCGGTTTCATTTCTAGATTATATTAGGTTGGAAATTTCTTATTTACATGTCACTTGGTACATGCTAGTCTTTGCACTAGTATTTGTGATATCTCATTTTTCATTGCATCTGATATTGAAAAGTTTTCTGATATTAGGTTTATTCTCCTTTACTACTTTCAGGTTAAAAGCATACTTATGGTTTTTTTTTTAGTTTTCTTATGAACTCGTTAAAAATTTGAGAGGAAGATGTACCTCTAAAATTCTAAGGGTGATTGTTTCTTTTAAAGAACAATTATCCAGAGTTGTTGGGAACAACTACACCTTTTTAGTTGAGAGTCAAGATTTAAGAAGTAAAATCTCAAGGTGCCCAATTTGTTAGCCAACAATGTCTACACAAGTATCTCCAAAATTTGTGTTAAGCATAAATCACCAACAAAGAATGTATGCATTCATGTGAATGTAGTATTTGAAAGAGAACGATCTCTTCTTGGCATAACATGATGTGGAAACTACACAAGATCAAATACAAATCACTAATTTATCATCTAGAAATTTGTTTGAACCCTTCTCATCAAATGCACATAAACTATTATTTTGAGATATGGAGTCACTAAGTGATTAAAATTTCTTCATAAGACAAACAATTTAGGACTCATAAACACATCCAATGAGATAAAAGAATTGTTATATAGAAACTAGTTTTGCAAGAACAAGCACTTTTAGTAATCATTATGTATAGACAATGTAGCATCTGACTCTAAATGAAAATAGTTTGACATTAATTTAGCATTGTAGTTCAAATAAGAAAACCAATGTTAATTCAAACTAGGCATGCTGGAAACTATTCGGGTTCTGAAACTATCCCACCTACCTAATTAATTTCCATAAAATTGGATCTACTTAGAGCAAAGAGTAATAGGTTGAGGAGAAAAAATCAACTTCGCCTATAGATAGGGTTAACAAACTCAAGGAGTCCTTGTGATGCATTTTGCACTATTGAAAAATAATCATCATTTATCATGGGAAATTCCAATGTTGTCAACCTTTGAACCAATAGTTTTCATGAGTTTGGAGGAGTCTCCAAAAAAGGTTAGTTATTTGGTATATTCTACACTATCAATAACCTTCTCCTCTTCTATTAATCACCAAGGAAAAGTGTTAGAAATAAGCTAAGGGTTTAGAAAAGTGTAAGATTTAGAGAAACAAACTATAAAGGAGGTTGTGCACCAAAAATAATAGACCAATCAAATTTTCTTCAATCCTCAACACTACATCGATGTCTTTGAAATTAGTGTAATGGGTGTTGCTTAAACCAATATTTACAATTACCATATAAATACAAATAAATTAAATTGCATACCAATAGAAATATTATACACGTCATACATTCATATTAACTTACACGAATCCAGACAAACCACTACGTGGAGGCAGTTGCTGCCTATCATGGACTCAAAATGGCTCAAAGAAAAGGGTATAGGAAGGTCTGGTTGGAGGGTGACTCTCTGAACATTATAAATAATTTGAAGAATGCTTCACCTCCATCTTGGACTATTGAGGCCTTGGTTAGGGACTCCATTGAAATTATCAATTCCTTTGATACTTTTTATATCTCCCACATATTGAGAGAGGGAAATATGTTAGCTAATTTATTTGCTAACTTTGGTGTTAGAGAAAGAAAGGAGTGGGATTTAAATGATCCTATTCCTTTTGAGGCAACAACTATTATTAACAATGAATGCTAATCTCAAGTTTCTATTGATCTTATTTTGCATTGAGTTGTGCATGTCCTTATTCATGTGGCCTAATTTTATGAATGGATATTTTCAAGTATTAAGTATGGGGGACAGATTTCACATCGACCAGAGTTCAAGTTCATCATTTCATTATTGTCCTTCTATTGGCTTCGCACAGATTCTGGGTGATATTTATCTTAGTTTCCAGAGTCTTATGTTTTATAATTCTGCTCTGGGTGGTATCTGTCTTAGTTTCCTAGGGTTTCTACTTTGTGCTTGGCCTCTGTTTGTTAAGTCTTCTGCAATGGGTGGGGACAGAAACCATGTCAAGCCTAAGTCCTATGTTTTTTCTAAGCAGAGGAAGGAAGTGTGGGAGATTTTAGAGAAGGGTGGCTTAACTATGTATATGGAGAAATTGCATGGTAACAACCCCCAAGTCACTGATTTGGTTGCTCAAGGGTGGAATGAGAGAACCCTGAATTTGGGTGGAAGGGAAGTCGTGGTTCATGAAGAATTCATAGCCCAAATTACTAGCTTGGCTATGCATGGTATGAAGGTGTTCAAAGACAAAAAAGAATTGCAAGATGTGATGTCTATTTTCTTTAAAGGGAATGAGGTTGTTGATTTGAAGATGGCGAAGAGTGGTGGTTATCAAAGGAGCCCCTTAAAAGTGTTGTGGTGTGATGTTGTTGAAGAGATTATGGGGTATGTCACCTTGGAAGGTAGGTATACGGCGATTAACACTTACCATTTCCTTTTGCTTAACCATTTCTGGCATAAGAAATGGATTTCCTTTCCATACTACTTGTTGATGTCACTTGACTCGGGGATTAAGGATCATATGAAAAACCCCAAAAACCATGTCTTGCATGTGGGGTTAATTCTCCTGATCTATGAACATGTCAGAGTTCATGAGGTGCAAAAACCTCTTGTGTCCCCGAAGGAAGATATTGCTAAACCCCGGGAAGGTTATGAGACGGTGTTGGAAGAGGAAAAGGTTAGTAAAAAATCTAAGAAGAGGAGGCTTATTTTGAACAAAGAGTCTGAGTCTGATAGGGATGATGATGTTGATTATGTCCCAGATTTGTATGCCTCTTTTGAGGAGGGCCCCAATTCCCCTGTTCTAAGTAAGTATGGGAAAAGGAAGTTGGATGTCAAAGAGGGTTATCCAATATGCAGTGATGAGGTGGTAGTGAATGTTCATTCTAAGGGGGTTAAGGACAAAAATGAACTTTACAGGGAAGCTTCCTCTCCTCCCCCAACAATTAGACAACTACAGGAGATTGAGGATGGGAGCCGGAAGAGAAGGGTGTTGAGAACTATTGGTCAACTCTTGGAGAAGGGTTTCCCTCTTTCCCTGGCTAGAGGTATCTTTGGTGAGGCTTCTCTGAGTGCTAACATTGGGATGCAGAAGCAAGGGAAGGAAAGGGCTATGGGTGGAGGATATACTGTGGGAACTAGCAAAGTAGATGTGGATAGGCTGATGAAAAGGAAGGTTGTTGCAGAGGAAATCACCTACTCCATTTGAAAGATGAAGACTCCTGTCTCCTATGGAAAAGGTAAGGATATTTCTACTGATAAGGTTCATGTTAGTTCTCCTGATGAGGACGTTTTTGTGGGGAAAGGGATTGAGAACTTTGACAGAGAGGAGTTATCTGATGTGTTGGGATCGACTCGTGATAGTGCTAATGTGTTGTTTAAACTTTTTAAGTGGTTCTTCCATGAGATTAACAGGACTAATGTTAGAATTAGAGGTATTTCTAGTAAGGCTGAGGATCCTTCTATCCAAATCCAAATTGATGATCTGATGGACTCTCTTAATACTGTGGCTAATACTGTGGTGAAGGAAACTATCGATTTGAAACAGAACTTGGAAGGGAGAATCTTATCCCTTAAGGATAAAATTGATAAAATGTGGAATGTTGTGATGAAGAGTGGAGATGTCCCTAAGGTTTTGGGCATTTCTGACTCTGCCAAGGTGATCTCCCCTGTGATTATTGCAAAAAAGAGAAAGGATATTGTGTTTGTTGATGATACTGTTGTTGTGGGTAAGCCGTTGGATGTGGATTGCGTTGGTGAGAAGGGTGGTGTTAAAGGTAGTGTTTTGAGTGGTGAGGTAAAAATTGGTGGGCCAAGGGCCAGAACTAGAAACGGAATGAAAGCTCAGGGTGGGGCCTTTGGTATAGAGGTGTCTGATACTGTGGATAATGTGTAGAAGATGGCTGCTAGTGAAATGGAGGTTGTTGAGATTCTGAACAATATGTAGTGTTGTTGGCTAGCCGCCTTCTTTTTGGTTGCTTTTTGGTTGTTGGTTTGTTGTCGTTGGGCTTATTGTTGTGTAATGTTGTTTTCTTTTTTTATCAGTTGCTTTATTTTGTAAAGGGTTCTGGGCCCCTTCAAAACCCATTTTTTACCTCCAATCAAACATATTAACTTACACAACTAGACAATAATAAGTAGGAACTAAATATAGGAATACTTTAATTTTGAGTATTCTCTTTAGTATGATATGTTGAGAAACAAATTTGAGAGATGCTTTAAATAAATGAGTCAAAAATTATTTAGAAGTGAGATAATTTCATATTTATGTATAATGGTGATTTGTTATATTGTGCCACCTAAAATGACTAGGGATACGTAATTTGAGAATGAAGAATAGGAGTGATGATGACAAATATCACGAAGCATGGAAGGTTAGCTTGATGTTTGGTTATAGAAAAAGTGAGATGGAGTACATGAGCTAGAAAATAAAAGCACAAATTCAAGTAATCATGGCACTCAATATTTTTTCAATGAGAATCATTCTTTCCAACCACAATGTGCTTGTGAAAGTCAAACCACTACATGAAATAGATAAATAAAAATAATTTGAGAGATTTAATACAATTTAGATGGGATAAATGATTGGTCATTATCATGGTCAAAGATTCCCCTACTTGAAAAAGATCTTGTTTGAACAATGATTTATTGACATGTGTACTTTAAGAATCATATGCGAGAGGAAGGGAATTTGAAGCACACTAGTGGGAAAAATTGATCAGTGGGTTGGAAACATGTTGTCAAAAGAAGTCCTCTTACAAAGTGAATGGTGATTTTTGAGTGTGAGTGGGTAATAAGACATTCCTTTATGTTATATCCACTTGGAGATTTCACCCCACACCATTGGAAGATCAATGGTTGACATGCTTTAAATCTAACATAATATCTAATAACCTTGCAAAATCTCCACTTTGCTTATAGGAACCCTTAAAGGAAAGATTGTGCAAGTAGACCCACCTTCATTGAAAACTTATTAGTGAAGCCACCTTTATTGAAAATTTGCAAGGGTTCCATGGAGGGTAGAAATCAGCAAATGGTTGAATTTTATTATAAGGGGGTGCACTAAGAATGTAGAACATCCTTATCAACCCATATATTATGAGTAGTGGTTCACAAGAAACCATCTTTCATGACCATGATTGGTTCAATCTTCATTCACTCATATTTCATGAGTGATGCTTCATAAGAACCCATCTATCATGACCATGAGTGGTCTAGTATTTATTGACCCAATTTTTAGGAGTAGTGGTCCAGAATAATCTATCTCTTATAACCATGAATGGTCCACTTGCACTTATTGTATCCTAATGGTGCTTACAAAGGTGAAGCATAGGAACTTCCCTATAGGTCACCCATCCTAGTGCTACTATTGCTAAGGCATGCTTGACTATGGAATTTTCACCAAAATCAAGCCCACTTAACATGTTAATCCATTTGTATTAACTTCAAAAAGTGATTGTCTTATGAGCCATTCATTAGAGCTCCCTAGCTCATAGATTTATAGGTATGTTGTTTTCAAATTATATGATTTATTAGCTCACAAGAGTGAAGCAATGGAACTTCTTAAGAGATCACCCTTCCTAGAATTTCATCATGGAGTTTCCCCACAATCAAGCTCACTTAGCTTGTTCACCCATTTACAAAACCTTAAATAAGTGTTATGCCTTATGAACTATTTGTTGTAGAACTCCTTAATTCATTTATTTTAATGTATATTGTGTTTTCACAATATATAAAAATATTTGATAGTTTATTCGAATTCAACTATGTAGTTCCAAATATATATAATATTTTTTAATGAAATGGAGAACCCTTTATCTAAGATACTCTAGAACCTGGTACGCTTGAGAATATGAGTAAATTGTTCTAACTAGACATCGTGTTTTCTACACCTACTCCTCCCCAACTTAGATGCCCTGCAAGCTTTAAAGTTATTTTGATTCATCCCTCTATTATCTCATTGGGTATATACCCATGTAATTCAAAGAACTAAAGCAGCTTAAGCTATTTTATATCTCAATAACTAGTGGACAAATTATTCTCATAATTTTTTGTTGACCCCAACTTGAAACTCAGGAGGTTTGCAATTCTACGATGGTGGTCTTCATGGGCAAGAATTACTTGAGCAACACAGTGCTTGTGGGGACAATATGTTTTCCTAGTACAAAGAGAAATTGTTGTCCCCAATTGAGTGGCAATGATGAGGTTTTATTGTTTATAGTGGAAGTGCTCAGAGCCACAAAGAGATGGTCTCCCCATGCGCGTGCTTTTGCTTTTTACAATGTCTGAAAGTCCACTCATTGAAATCCCCACTGGACATGACATACTGTGAAAAGGACGACTTCTGTGTCCGTATTTTGCTCTAAAAAATGCATAAAATGAACCCAAATTGCTGAAAACGCCTACAGGGAAGCTTCAAATGCACAAACGGGTACAGCTTAGACACATTTGCAGACGCCATGAACGCCTCTTCCAATCCGCCTACAGTGGTTTTATCTCTTCTCACATGCACAATGGAATGGTTTTTTGTTTTGTTTGGGGTACGCATGGTAAGGAAATTTTCACAAAAGATGCTTGCACTTTCACCTTGCTTTACAATGTTGGGTCTTCTAGGATCACAGATCAAGTTTCAATTTGGGTACAACTGTAACCTGAGATTTGTAAGGTTTTCTTTCACCCCATGTATATGGTGTATTTGGGTACAACTGTAATCTGAGATTTGGAAGGTTTTCTTTCACCCCATGTATATAGTGTATTTGGGTACAACTGTAATCTGAGATTTGTAAGGTTTTCTTTCACCCCATGTATATGGTGTAGTTTCCAAACAATGATAATTTATCGAGATTTAATTGTGGAGTTTTTCATTCAGTTTTTATCAATTTATATTTTAGAAGTAGTATTTGACAAGAATTTGTCTTTCATTGTTACGAATGATCTCCTCAACATTTGTTGAATCTAAGTGATGTTTATAGGCTGGAACATTGGAACTTCGTAGGTAAGGTGACTTGTGTTCAAATAGTACTAAGATCTGCGACCTTTTAAGAAGTTATGGGGCTTCATCCCTTTGAGCATTTTCTAGATGCAAAGAGTGGCTAATAGATCATTCATGGTAATGAGAGATGGGTTCTTGTGGACCACCACTCATTAAATATGGGTCAATGATATTGAGTCAAAAATTATGTAATTGAATCCCAATAAATCATCATATAGATACATTGCAAATACATCACATTTATATGGATATTATTACCTCTTATTTTTCAAATGGAAATAACACATCTAATCCTTCAATTTCAAATAAATTGAATAACAACATTTGAGTACATGACTTCATATATAAAATCCTCAAAAATAATCATCTTTTCATTCATCATCATGCTCAAAGTTGTCCCCTATGGGATCTCATTTCTTAAGAAGACATGTGACATCACTTGCAACTAATACATTTGTTTTGGTAATGGTGAGGCTTAATAAGACATAATCCTAATTAATTTTGTTTCTCAATGAATTAGGCATTGACTTGGCTTTCTACTTCACATAACACAATGATCAATCTTATGCATCATCAAGTTGTATGCTAATCTAATCATCACAATAAGTTAGTCTAGTGGGTCTACAAAAGTCTTATCATGTAATGTGTGTCTATAAAATGGCCCACTTTTAAGTTATAACAATCTTTGCTCATGGCGATTTAATTTTATTATTATTATTATTATTTTTTAAAATAATTATTGTTATGCAAAGGCTAAAATATAGTAATTGAATCAAATACTAAACAATTGTGAATTTCTAAGAGTACAAGTTGGGAATGGAAGAAAAGGTGAAAAATCACATAAATTATTTTTATTGTACAACATAATAAATAAGTAGAATTATGATGGAATAAGTGTTTTCTAAACGATGATGAATGGGGATCTCTATCCACATTTCAAATAGATTTACTCTCCTCTTTGCCCTCCTAGGGAACATGCAATTTTGTTTGTTATTATAATTTATTTGGTATTATTAATTGAATGCAATTCATAACATGATGGAATTTGGTATTTTCTTGTAAATCGATGTGGCAATATCCCTCTTTATAAAAGTTGATGTGGCAACATCCCTCTAAATACAATAATTTATGTTGTCTTCTCATCATATGTCCTTCAAATGCCTATTTGTGAAACCCCCTCAATCTTCTCATCTACTTTCCAACAAATGGTTTTGAGCATGCAGTACCCCAATAAAAATAATAGTATTATTATTTTATATTAATCAAGATATGACTATGTATTGTATGTTGAAAAATGTACCACTTTACATTTTCACACTATGTTTTCATCCCCTTAATTAATTGGACTTAATTAAGCTTCTAATTGCCTAAATTATGCATTCCAAAGCCTTATTATTTCTGCTTTCGAAAGGAAAACTTATATTAAACAAATGCTAACATTAAATTAAACACCTTGGAAATTGTGTGTCCTAGATTTAGGTCCCAAGACCCATTCGCGCAAATGGGTCCTCCTTAAGTGCCAAGACCCAATTTTTAATTCAAGTTTCAAATGTCGGCTTGTGGAATATAATTTTCGAGAAATTAGATAAACACTTATAAATATATAGTTATTTTATCAATTCAAACTTAAGACACACTATCAAGGGTTCACGAGAGAAAAAATTATTATCAAGAGCATTAAAGAGCAGATTTATCAATTTTTTATATCAGCATTCAAGATCATATCATCATGTCAAGATTAATGTGTGTTCATATTATGTTTTGGAGCTAACATTGTGATGTAGGTTTCAAGCATTCAAGCATCAAATCAATCATTCATTCAAGCCAATTTATGCGAGATCAAGCTCCTTAGAGAGATGTGTTAGACTTCAGTCCTCTAAGGGCAGCCATTAAGGGTTTGGTGAGTTGTGACAAAGTATTATTCATTCATCAAATTCTTTCATTTTTCATTATTTTATCATCAAGGTTTAATTACCAAACCAAGGTATCACCAAGGCAAACCCCTATTCACCCAAAAAAAAACATTTTTCCCTCTTTTTGTGTGTGCAAATTTGCAGGTGAAGAAGAACTAAAATTGGATCAAAAGAGCGATTTTGCAAAGTTATCAAAGTTGTCCTCAAAGTTGTGAAGCCACAAAAGCTCACCTACAAAATTTATTTTCAACCTTCCGATAGTGGAATTTGGATAAATCAAGAGCTAAGATCTAGGATCAAAGGATTGTGAAATCAAATTTTGGACCCATGTACAGAGACCCATTCGTCCTAGGGTGAATTTGTCCTTCAACAGTGTTCAAAACCCACTTTTGGTGCATGGTACATATCACTCTGCCCTTCTCAGATCTACCTACAAGCTATGTTTATGTGTGTGCTATCATAATACTCTGCATTTCAAGTTTTAAGTCACATGATTGAGTTCATTAAGGCATTTTATTTTATCTCCCAAAAGTGCATTTTTGTCATTAGGAAATAGCATATCCTTCCCAATAGGGTTGACTCACCTTAAAGTTGAAAGTCAATCCTATCCTTGGGAGATCTCTTTTTCTAATAAAAATAGGAAAAGTGAGGGTGTCCTAGATCATCATCCTAATTTGCATTACATCTCATTTAGGGTTTTTCAAAATTACATCAATTTGCATTTCATTTAGGGTTTTAAAATTGCATTTTTAATCCTTTAAAATCTTAATTTAATCTAAAAAAATTCATACATATTTCATTCACTTTCATAGTAGTCTGCATATTAGTGTTTTTCAATCATTTACATCAAAAAATTCAAACAAAATTATATCTAGAAAGTTGTCATTTTACTTGTTTGTCATCAAATTGCATTTGCATCCAATCATAAAAGTCCAAAAATCTATGACTAAAAGAATATGTTTGCATCCTAAAACAACCTCAAACATTAACTCAAAAACTCATAACTTAATTTTTCAAACCCATGTGCAAGGACCCATTCGCCCTAGGACAAATATGTCCTTACACAAGTCATTTTCCAAATTTCTTGGTATAAATCTATCTATGTTTTCTTTACTTCTGGTTGTTTGTAGATCTCAGTTTCAGTTTCTAGAATTGTGGTGTTTTGAAATTGTTTGCATTCAAGTTAATTTGTCAAAAAAGTGCATTGTTCAAACATAAAATTTGCATTCAAAAGACATCATTTTCAAGTTCTTGCATTTTAAATTAGTTAATTATCATTTCAGATCTGAAACTTTGCATCAAACTTCATTATGGACATGTGTTTTGGTAGCATATGGGTGACCTTAATATCCTTGGTCGATGTTTCAAGTTGTATATTTAGATATGATCCTAATGCAATTAACAACACTCATGAACCTTCACCTTCTAATGAATGTCTCCATGAGGTGGACATCTTAGGCCAAGATGAAGATAACATGCTACAATTCATACAAGACTCCTTACACAACCTTGATAACACATCCTTTTATCCATCCATGCAACAACCAACACCTCCTATCATACCATCATTTGATATGTTCAACCTTTTGCATCTCGAAATTAAAACACAAAGCAAGCCTCAACCATTAATCATGAAAGAATTTGTTAAAAAGGACAATAGTGATACTCCTCTATCTATGATCATCGACTTACTAACACACCCATCAACTTAGAAGAGATTTATGCTCAAGGCTTCAAAATCTTAAGCAAACAAGGATGTGACATAACTAATGAACATTAAATCCATCAATGGCTAGAACAACAACCATCAGAAGATACCAAGGGACTAGGATATCAAGGATCTCCTCCTCTTGCTACCTCTCCTAGTGGGAATGGTATTCTCTTTCACAATATTGTTTCACAGCACCAATTAAGACCTCGTGGGAATGATAGGGTCACCTTAGATCCTCTACCTCCACCTCAACAAGTTTCCCAATCAAGTAAGAAAAATAGGCCCTACAAACTCAAGAAGCTAAAATTTCATTGTCCCATGACTAAGAAGAAAAAATCCTTACACACAATCCTTAACCAAGGCCTCATAATTTTACCACCTATCAAAGAAGATCAAAAAGGAAAAAGTACAAATATTTTTCATTGTCAATATCATAGAAATTTTGGCCATACTACGGATGAATGTCGTGCTTTAGACATGATCTTTCAAGAATCCAGTGTTATTGAAGAACTACTTGATCATATAATTGATTAGTATGTATGTACTTTTCTCCTTGCCATGTGATAGTTGTAGAATCATAGCATACTCACTATTACATGTATTTCATTTCATGCAAATCATTTCTCTATTACAAGGAGCACATTCTCATCACCTATATTGGCTCATCCTTGTCCTACATTTGGGGGGCAAGGGGTTAGATAGCCTTGTCCTAGTACGACACTCATTGTTTCCCTTTTGGCTATTCATTCACCTTTCATATATGATGAACAAGATTGGGATGTAGACAACTTACTTTAGATCACATGTGTCATACTAGCTTTATGTATATTCATGTTCTTTGTATGTGTGTAATGTGATCCCTCGTACTGTGTTGCTTGGTGTGTCTTTATGTTTGTGAGCTTACTTTGGATGATCCTTGTCACTCTTTTGGTGCAAGGATACAAAGGAATCGAATATGTTGTGACATTCTTCTATTTATATCTTCATTCATCTATTTTTCGTAGCCATTGCTTTTTCATTTGTCTTGTGCTTCCTTTTGGGGATGATGAAAAGCGTCGAGACATTTAGGTCTCTTCTATGTTGACCCAAAAGGCTTCTCCTTTGTTTTCACTCTCTACACATCATTCTTCCTTTGTGTTCGTTGTTCCATGAGTTATTTGGGGAATGATGACAATTTTGAGCTCGATATATCACTATAGAAAAGACATACGCTAACCCAAATCCATGGATTCCTTATGTGTTATCTTAGGACTGCATATGGGGGGAAACCTCCTTTTCATGACGTAGATTTATTTGGAAACATATGTTTGGCATAGGGCTTTCCAAATAAGCTCTCATGTTCTTTTATTAATTGGAATTTATCATCTTCTACTTTAAAGTAATTGCTCACAGCATGGTGTTTAGCAATTTCTTTAAAGTGGGGGGCATTATGCCTCCCGCTTGTTGCTTGCTTGATGGAATGACCTTGTTCAAAGTGTGGTCTTCTTATTTCACATGATGTTTCTTCTTGGTGGTGATATTGCGATTGATGTCCTTCAAGAGCATGACCTTTCTTGGCATATGGCATTCCTCTTAGTGGTAATGATATGGCTTGCATTCCCTAAGGTGTGAATTTTTTTACCTCTCGACCATTCCTCTCTTGATGGTTATATTGAGCGTGATGTTCCTTAAAGTGAGACCTTTCATGAACTAATAAAAACCCCTTTGATTATCATAAACAAAATTCTTAGCCACAAAGCATAACACAACTTTCTTTGTGGTGCCTTTATTTCATGAGTGTCTAGCATAATGTAGCTTGCTAGCCTTGTGATTGTCGTATGTGGCACCTTATCAAATTTATTAGGGAGTATAACTTTTGCTATGGTTATGGGTACACACTTGGTGTATATCAGACTGCACTAGACCATTGTGTGTTTCTCATATTACCTTGCGGCTCACCTAGTGAATATCGAACTACACTAGCCCATGTGAGTGTATCGTTGGACAAATAGCCTAGGCTTGATCCATATCATTTGGACAAACATTTGAAGCTTGATTCATTTTTCTTTTTATCTTTGCATTATTTTTTACATTGTATAATGTTGTATCATGTGTCGCTACTGCATTTGTATGTCTCTTTGTGCCTTTGTTGGTTTTTCATGGGATCTTTGATCCTAGGGGCTTGATCATCCTCCTTGATTCTTGTCATCTCATCTTTCTAACAATTGTACAATTAGACCTCTCTTGACTTATTTATCTATTTTAGTGTGAGTTTGAGTGTGGGCTCATACTCTCACTATAGTGGGGGCTAAATGTAGTGTTGAAAAATGTACTCCTTTACATTTTCACACTATGTTTGCATCCCCTTAATTAATTAGACTTAATTAAGCTTCTAATTTCCTAAATAATGCATTCCAAAGCCTTATTATTCCTGTTTTTCTAAAAGGGAAACTTATTTTAAACAAATGCTAACATTAATTTAAACACCTTGGAAATTGTGTGTCCTGAATTTAGGTCCCAAGACCCATTCGCCCAAGGTCCTCCTTAAGTGGCTAGACCCGATTTTTAACATATTTATGGCGACATTTTAATGATTCAAATTTAAGTTTCAAATGTTGGCTTCTAGAATCTAATTTTCAGGAAATTAGATAAACACCTATAAATACAATTATTTTATCAATTCAAACTTAAGACACACTATCAAGAGTTCACAAGAACAAAAATTATTAAGAGAATTCAAGAGTAGATTTATTAGAATCTATAGCAGGATTCAAGATCATATCATCATGTCAAGATTCATGTGTGTTCATATTATGGTTTGTAGCTAACATTGTGATGTAGGTTTCAAGCATTCAAGCATCAAATCAATTAATCATTCAAGCTAATTCATGCAAGATCAAGCTCCTTAGAGAGATGTGTTAGACTTCAATCCTCTAAGGGCAGCCATTAAGGGTTTGGTGAGTTGTGACATAGCATTGTTCATTCATCAAATTCTTTCATTTGTCATTATTTTATCATCAAGGTTTAATTACCAAACCGGAGTTTGACCAAGGAAAACCCCTATTCACCCAAAAACTAACATTTTTTCCTCTTTTTGTGTGTGCAGATTTGTGGGTGAAGAAGAATTGAAATTGGATCAAAAGAGTGATTTTGAAAAGTCGTCATCAAAGTTGTCAAGCCATGGAAACTCACCTACAAAATTTATTTCCGACCTTTTGACAGTGGAATTTGGAGAAATCAGGAGCTAAGATCTAGGATCGAAGGATTGTGAAATTAGATTTTGGACCCCTGTACAGAGACCCATTCACCCTAGGGCGAATCTATCCTTCAATAGTGTTCAAACCCTACTTTTGGTCCCTGGTACATATTACTCTACCCTTCTCATATCTACCTGAAAGTTATTGTTTCTATTTGTGCTATCATAATACTCTAAATTTCAAGTTTTAGGTCACATAATTGAGTTCATTAATGCATTTAATTTTATCTCCCAAAAGTGTATTTCAATCATTTATGTCATTAGGAAACAACATATCCTTCCTATTAGGGTCGACTCACCTTAAAGTTGAAATTCAATCCTAACCTTGGGAGATCTATTTTTCTAATGAAACTTGGAAAAGTGAGGGTGTCCTAGATCATCATTCCAATTTGGTGAACCTACCTCATCACCTACCTACCTACATCCCCTATTTTTCTATGTTTCATGTATTAACTAAGTTTTAGTTAGTAATTTGTAAGTCAAATATTTGTGACTAGATTAGTAAGGTTGATTTACCAAATACTAATTTTAAACTCTATAAATACAAGGTTATTTTAATTATTGACAATTAGTAGTTGATCAATTGATGATGATGATGATGTGTCCTAGTAACCTCTTTTATCAATCATTTATGTGCAAGATACACTTGTGGACCAAAGAAGAGGGTATTATGTGAGAGAGTGACCTATTCAACCCAACATATTAGAAAAGGTAGAGATTGCATAGTAGAACCATGTACAAACTGTGTATCTTATGTTGGTGATTTGATTATGATTTTATATGAGTAATTGTCAAGTGACCTTGATTTTATGCATTGGCATTAGTGTCTATCATAATAGTCTAAGGTGTTCCAATATGTTTATTTTTCATGAATTTCAAAATAATTATGTTTCACTATCCTTGATCGATGATATGAAATAGGAAAATAACTTGATATATAGGTGATTTGATTGTGATATTTATTGGGTACATAGCTTATCCATGTATAAAATCCCAAAAAATAATCACCTTTTCATCCATCATTGTGCCCAAAGTTTTCACCCATGAGAGCTCATTTCATATAAAGGCATGTAGCATCAATTGTAGTTCATATTACTTTGGTAATGATAAGGATTCATAAGGCACAACCTTCAATAACTTTGTTTCTCGATGAATAATCCATTGACTTAGCTTTATGCTTCACATAGCACAATGATCAATCAACATGCATCATCGATTGGTATACTAGACTTATCATAATGATAAGTTAGTCTAGTGGGTCCACAAAAGTGCGTCATTAGAATGGTCCAATTTTAATTTATAATTTTTTTTTCTCTTAGTGATGTTATTCAATTATTTTTAAAATAAGCTAGTTATTATTATGCAAAGACTAAAATATTGTTATTGAACCAAATATTAAACAATTGTGAGTTTGTAACTAGAAGTTGTGAATGAAAGAAAAGGTGAAAATCACATTGGAATAATTTTATTGTGCAATGTAATAAATAAGTAGAATTATGATGTAATAAGTGTTAGAATTTTTTCTAAGGGTTGATGGATGGTGATTTATATCCAATTTCAAATAGATTATGTCCTCTTTGCCCTCCTAAAGGGCATACAAATTTGTTCATAATTGTAATTTTATTAGCATTGTTAGTGGAATGCAATTTATAACATGATGGAATTGGGTATTTTCTTATAAATTGATGTGATAGTGTCCCTTTTTATAATATTTGGTTTTACCTTCTCATCCCAAGTCCCTCAAACAATTATTTGTGAAATCCCCTTAATCTCCTTATCTACTTGAACAAATATATGTTTTTGACCATGTACTACCTAATAAAACTAATATAATTATTATTTTGTATTAATCAATATATGACTATATTAACTAAGTTTTTATTAATAATGTGTAAGTCAAATAGATGTTACCATATTAGTAAGGTTGATTTATCATAAATTGATTAATAAATAGGATAAATGAAATGTTAGTTTAATGATTATTAATAAACTAGTTGGTCAACTAATGATGATATCCACTACTAGCCTCTTTTTATCAATTGTTTATATGAAAGGTACACTTTTGGACCAAAGAAGGGGTATCATGTGAGAGAGTGGTGTGTTGGACTCAAGCAACACTAAGAGGGGGGGTGAATCAGTGTTGTGCAAACTTTTACTTTATTAAACTAATATCTCAAGTGTATAGAACATTCAATCAAAAAGAAAGATGCATGAACATAAAACAATAAGCAACAACACCATAACACAAGGATTTTACGTGGAAATCCTGTTAGGAGAAAAACCACGGTGGAGGTCAATCCACAATTTGAGTACTCAAAATATAAGTGTTTTACAAAATGGGAACACACTTGCATTCAGGCACACTTCCTAGAGCTCACTGCTCAAAATAAGGAAGGCTCACTGCCTTACAAGAGATTTGGATTACATCAAAAGATTGAACTGAGAAGATAGCATCTACGAATGCCTGATTACAGTTTCAGTTAAGCTCATAGATCAGATTTTGGACCTTCTGTTTGATTATGCACTTCGCTTTGCTCTGCCTTAATTTGCTTCACAAAATCCTCTTCTGCACAAGTGAAACTGTGCATAAAAACTCTACAACCCTTTTGATATTTGTAATATACATCAACACACTTCGAACACCATGCAAAATGAATTAACTAATCTCTTATATATATCCGCTACCAAGGATTTAATCGCTTCATGTTGGCTACAATAAAATAGAAAATATTTTCCAATTGTCAGCTCAAATCATAAATGATTTTCAATGTGTACCATCCAAAGTTGGCCACAGCATAGTGAGGACCCAAAACAAAATCCACAAGCCCAAAAATACCTCAAACAATTTCGCCTTAAACATCTGCAACATGTCACAGTCACTTAGCCAGCCTTCATATACTGATGAATAGAAAAATGACCGGATCTCCTAACTCGTACACTGATTGATGCGACAGCACAAGATTTGAGAATAATACATTCTAGATACCCAAAGACCTTTCCTAAGATCCACAACCAAAACTGATAAACTGGTAATGCATATTGATCGACAAACTCAGCTTCAGTTGGATGCCCTGTTCTTCACTCTGTCTTCTGGTATGAACAAATACTAACATGTGGACCAGATCAATGACTTAGGCTTCCATCAATGACAACACTAGAATCCATATGCCAACATGGTGTTCAACCGAAAACATCAAAAAATGTAGAGACCACATGGTAGAACCATGCACACACCACATCACATATATCAATTAATTGATCACAATTTGGTATGAGTAAGTAATTATCATGCAACCTTAATTTGATTTATTTTCATTAGTGTCTCTTTCAATAGTCTAAGTTGTTCCAATATGTTTATAGTTTCATGACATAAAATCATTAGATTTTTTCATCCTTGATTGATAATGTGAAATATGAAATAATCTAATATATAGTTTCTTGAAATGTGATATATGATATATATATAAGATAACAAAACATAAATTTATTTTAAAATGTATATCACATATTAGATATCATTTTATTGAAATAAACAAATAAGAAGATTATTTACTGTGGAGTTAATAGCTAGAAATACACAATAAATGAAGTAATAGCTCCTCAAAATTGTAAACTAATTTCTAATTGTAAACATGAGAAGAAGAATCTAGGGTGTATTTGGATGAAATTAATTGACCATTTCAATATTAGTAAAGGACAAAAAGGAAAGGTGATATATGTGGTTGTTAAAGTTTTGGTAAATTTCATCTAACTAGAAGGAAGAAATCGAAAATTAAGATATAGAATAAGAAACAAAATTTTGGCTATTAACCTAGTGGATTATTTTATAAGAAAAATAAGTTGAAGTGTAGATGAAGGGAGAGAAAATTACTTGATAGAGGAGAAAACAAGGAATTAAATAGGTTGATAGCACAATTGTGTTGTTCTTATTTTATTATTATTCAAGATAAAATTTCTAGTTTGTATTGCTTCTAAAATATTTTTTATAAGGATAATTTAAAATAGTTACACTTAGTGTTATGTCTGTTAAGTGGCACTTCATAGCTTTTAAAAGTGTTTCTTTCCTTCAAACTAGAATTATTGATAGGTAATTGAAATAATATTGGGTATACCTTTCATTTGGAAATTGTTGTCTTTCTCTGCCTTATTATCCTTGTTGTCAAGTTCATCTAGAGCATATAAGTTTACAACTCTTGAAGGCAAGGAGATAGATGACCCCATGAACATTGTCCATCTCAAGTGCTTCTAGGCTTAATCCAGAAGCATAAATCTTCCAAAAAATAGAGAAGAATCCAAAAATCTAAAAAATAGTATAGAGAAATGAATGCATATAATGGTGAAAACCACTCCTTGTGGCACCTTGGTAAAGTACCATGATGAAAACTTGGAAAATAAGTGTCATTTGTAGTAGGAAACCACTTTATTTTATGAGCATGTGTCACTCAATATTATCTCCATTATTAAATTCATCCATCTCATTATCTCCCTCACCTTGGATCTTTCACTCAAGTTCTTTAACCATCCTTTGTTTTCCTCCTCCCATCATCCATCCCATCCCTTTTCGCTATCTCCTCCACCTACATTATCTATTTGTGTCATCATTCTTCATCAAAATGCTCAAAAAACCAATACACCCCCTCATTTTCACCACTCCACCCTCCCCCCATCCATCCATCTACTTCCCTCTCCCATTTCATTTTTCCATATCCATTTCATACCCTTTCCTTGATTTTACGCTCAAATTGGGGCATCCACTTGCTGGCGTTTCCTAGGGAATGGTTTTCTCATATCTACCCTTTGGTGTATGGCCTTTGCACCACCATATATCATCATATTTATTCATGATTCAATATTTTTTTGTAACCATTCATTGGATTAAATCTTTCAACAATGGAGTCATTAGTAACTTTTGAGTTTATTGTTTATGTTATTGTGATGTTTGTACTCTTTTATTGTTTATGTTATTGTGATGTTTGTACTCTTTTATTGAGCTCTATTTAGAGGTTTGTAGTAGTTTGAAATAGGATTCACTTGTTTTGCATTTGTTTCTATTTTAATTTCAAATTATATAAGTTAGGTACATCCACTAACCCCATGTATTTTTTCCCATTCAGCTAATCATCCCATTTTGATTCTCTCATCAAGTTGATCAATTTGATATATAACTCTTGTCCACCTTTAGATAACAATGGGTTTCCACTATGGCTAGTGGTTGCAAACCTTAGGACCAACCAAAAATTCATGGAATTTTTGAAAGAGACAATCTACCAACTAAAGTCTAATATGGATGAAATTTTATCTAAGATAAAAGTACTATATAAAATTGGCTTTAGTCTAGGTTCCCTTAATGACAAATATGAAACCATAAATACACATATTCAATACATTATGCATTTAGATATAGGACAAAACTCTCACAATAACAATAATTTTTCCAACCCACCAAATCTCAGTAAGCCACAACATGCACCTAAATAGGACTTTCTAAACTTTGATGGTGTAGACCCTATTGATTGGTTATACAAGGCAAAGTAAATTTTTTTTAATCCATCAAATTCATGTTGACCAAAAACTCCCTATCACAACCTTCCACATTGAGCATCAAGTTATTCGATAGTATCGATGGTTGTAAAATCCTAACCTTTTCTCGCATGATAAAAAATTTGTAAGAAATTCCTTAGCTGCTTTGGTCCAAGTGCATACAAAGACTTAACAAGAGCCTTAACTAAATTATGCCACACATTTATTCCATGACTACCAAACGTAATTTAATAAATTATCCAATCAAACAAGTGGCCTTGATGAAAATTTTAAAATTTGTTTTATCAATGTTCCCAAAGATGATATATGTGTTTAAGTCCAAATATTTGACCCTACCATATTTTGGGACACTCTCTAGTTAGATCACTTATCTGAGGATAAATTTGTAACTCAATACTATCCATCTAAAGCCTCATAATCTAGTACATAAATAGTTTTCACATCCCACCTAAAGACACATGCCCAACAACTACTTTGAGTGATTGCCCACCAACCATCAACCCTCACCCATGACATAGTTGCTTGTCAAGTGAAAGGGCTATTCTACAATTATGATGACAAGTACTCTTTTGATCGTAAATGTATGAAACAAAAATATTTGTTGGATGTGGATTCAACCTTATCTCAAATGAATTAAATCCTTCAAAGGTCCCCTCCCTAGGACAAGAAGACCAATTACCTAACTCTAATCATGATCATGCTTTAGATATTTTGATGCATTCTTGGCCAAATTAAGCACATCCTAAATAAGGAAAGTAAAGGGTACTTAAAATATAAAACTTTAACTATCCTCATTGATTTAGGCAACACCCATAATTTCCAAGGTCTCTATGTCAATAAACAAGATAACTTTTATGTGTACCCATGCTCTAGTTTTGAAGTCATGATAGCCAATGAGAGCACACTAGAATGCAAAGGGAAATGCAAGAATATTTATATTTATATTGGTGACAATAATTTATATTCTAATGTGTTTGTCCTTCCACTCTAAGGATGTGATTTTCTAAGCACACAATAATTATGTACCCTCAAACCCATCCTATGGGACTTAGAAATTTGAATGCAATTTATGACCAATTACCAAAATACACTCTCATGAGGCTCAAAGTAGGTTTCACACACCTCATTATCTCCCACCATAATAGAAGTTATTAAAAGAGATTTTATGAGGTATTACCCAAACTATAAAGCTCACAAAATCTAACACCTTACCTAGAGTCAACCCACACTCTTCTCTGCTCCTGTTGTTCAAAAAAGGGACGCTTCTTGGAATTTGTGTAGATTTCTAAGAATTACACAAAATTGCAATCAAAGATAAGTTCCCAATTCCTATGATTGATAAGTTGCTTGATGAATTACATGAGGGCTACTTCTTTTCCAAACTAAATTTATAATCTAGCTATTAGCATATCCACTCCCATGATGAATGATTTCCTAAGACCACTTCCCACATTTATTAGGGTCATTATGATTTTTTTATTATGTTATCCAATATTTCTAATGCCCCATCAACATTCCAAAGCATGATCAACATTCCAAAGCATGATGAACAAGACTTTTCACTCCTTTCTCAATAAATTCATTCTATTTTTTTAGATAACATTCTTGTCTATAGAAAAATTTGGGAAGAACAACTTCTTCACCTTGATCAAGCTCTCTACCTTCTTTCTAAAACCAATTGTGTGCAAAGCATTCCAAATGTTCTTTTGGCCAAACAAAGATTAAATATATAAAGCATATTGTCTTTGTTGAAGGAGTTAAGGTTAATTCTAAAAAAGGAAGACGTGAAGAAATGGCCAATACCTAAAACCCTCAAAATTATTAAGGGACCCTTGGGTCTTGATGGTTATTATAAGAAAATTTTCAAGGGCTACAATTAAATTGTTACTCCATTGATTGTCATTGTTACACCCCGATTGTATAGTTACTATTGCATAGGGCAATTGATTGTAATGATTGAATCAATGAGATGAATAAAACATGTTGTTTCTTGTTATCAATATGAATGTGTCTCCATTTAATGATTGTCTCATTTAAATGTTAGTTCTATTGATGTTATTCTTGATGAATGTGCATGCAAAGTTATGGAGTAATGTTTATTCTAACTTTTGAGATGTTTTATGTGTATTGTTGTGTTGTGAACATATGACTCTCGTTAGCGTGTCATTGAATGCAGGTGTGTGAACCATTCCTCCAGGAAGAGGGGAAATATCACTTGGGAGAGGAGCTTGGTCAGGTAATTGGTAAAGAGAACCATCTAAGCATACACACGCGTCCCTTAGATTGAGTAAGCTAAGTCAGTTTGTGTTGGTTATGGGTAAGTATCTGTAGCATGTATGTTTGCATTAGGAGTCTTGTCTTCTTTTGTGTGCCTTATGAGTGATGTTTATATATGTATTTGTCCTGTGATATTACGATCATTATGATGGTAACGTAAATAGATGTAAGTGAAACGGAAGTGGACATATATACATGTATATAATATATACACATATCCATATGTATATACACATTGATACAAATGTATGTTGGTAGATGGATATGCTCATACGGGTGCATCAATGTGGTATACCTACACATACGTGTACATAGAGGTATATACAGGTATATACATGTATATATGCACACATCCTTTAATATGTGAATATTAATAATATTATTATTATTATTGCCTTTGAATTTAGATATACACATGTATATATATATATACATAGATATATATATTGAAAGTACGCTGACTGGCTCACAATATATATATTAATGGAATATATATGTAAATATATATACATTTATATATGTAAATATATATATATAATTCAATATATATATTAATTAATTTGAAATGAATTGATATATCTCATAGTTAAGTCTTTAAATGAAGACTTTATTTCAAACTATGAAACCAAATGAATAAATCGATTAATGATTTATCAATCTTTTGATCTATGGGAACGAATTAAATGAATCAAATGGTAATATATCGACTCTTGGGTCTATGAAAATAAAATCAATGTCATTTTGAACTAAAGAGAAAATGTGAATTTATCTCATACGCCATCTGACTTTGGTTAATCTAAAATATTTGAGTTTAATTCTAAAATGCCATTGGTGGAAGCCACCCCTAGTAAACTCACGCGCTGGAACGGGAAAAACGTATGAAATCATTGACCAAGTCTAAATTGGAATTCATGGATGATTTTATGTAGCTTGGAAAAGAGGCAATGTGTACATAATTTGCAAGAGAATTTGTCTTAGTTGTATGATTCACCCACCATATTACGAATTTGGTGCCACCTCTGTAACATTATTCGTATAGGTGTTGATCTGAGAATTCCACCATGTGCAATTGAATCATTCTTCATTTTGTTGTCCCAGTTTGGAGGTCAACTCACCATTAAAATGTTGAGTATGAGCTTTGTTTGCTGACACCTTCAAGTTTGAAAAAATCAAACACACAGAGGTGTCAATTCTCATGCCAATTATGTAGGATTCGTTGAGTTGAAGTTCTCTATAAATAGGAGCTCAATTTCCCTCATTCGTATTATTATTCATCTTCGTTTCTTCACTTGAGAATTCATTTCTTTGTCGCCATTACTCTATTTTTTGAGTTTAGCATTGTGAAAGTCATTTCTAAGTTTAGCATTGTGAAAGCAATTTCTAAGTTGAGTTTATTATTATGAGAGCACTTTCTGAATTAATTACCTAAGACTGCGAGTTATTTTTTGTATGTGAACACTGAGATTCATTGAGCAATTCAATTGTTGTATTCTTCATCTTTGAGAGGATAGATTCTACCCAAGGAATCTGTCATTTACTTGAGAGAATATCTGAGAGGAAAGTGGGGAAATCAACATTCATTGAAGAGCTGGAATAAGGCCTAGAATAGCAACTCTATCATCTTGTTTGGGAAAAACATAATCACGCATGAGATATTCTTCTACTATATGTTCTAGTTATTCATTTAACACTTCCTGATTGGTATTATCCGTCTATGAATAGGAAAAGAGTTATTTCTTCAATGTTTTATACTGTCTGGGCATAGAAAGAGAATTGTTTCCTAAACTGCATTTCCGTTGTGTATAGAAAGTGAGCTATTTTTATGAATTACATATCTGCTTGCACCTAGGGAGTAAATTGTATAAAGAACAAAGATGCATACTTGTGTGAATTGCATTAATTGTATGATCTCCATATAAGGAGAATATGGTTGTAATAGTTATTATATACTAGGACCGAGATGAGGACAGGAGTCAAGTAAATTATGTCAGCTTAAGTTATTAGGTTAACTGAGATAAGCTTGAGTTACTCCTAGGATAAAGATTTCTAGTATAGGAGGGGAATTTGTAAGTTACTTGTTATGTTGTTTCATTTCTAGTAGTTTAGTTTATTGTAGGATGTCTGGGGTGACAGATTCACCCATTGAAGGACAAAACTTACACGTAGTGTAAGGAAACCTTAAGTCAAATTGACCCTGACTAGTGCATGTGATAGATGACTTCATTTGAAGTACTGAATGAGAATACTTTGGCCAAAGTAGTGAAATGTACAACATCCACTTAGATGTGAGTTAGTTGAGACTATACTGTCAGTTCACCATGATCCCATATTACATACTAGTTCGAGAGTTGTCGGATGCACAGGACCTAGTTATGTAGGACACAACACTATGCTCAATTGGTAATCATTAATGGATACCCTACCAATCTCTTCGTTCGAAGGGAGGGCCATCTATTGAACATTGGATGTGCGGGGGACCACATTATAAGTTCGTGGTTGGCAGAAAAGCGCCCGAGTGATGTTTCTTCTCCACAGCAAGCAGCCGATGTACCAAGATTTGTAAGGACGGACTCCTAGACCTTCTTACTACTATTTGTTCAAAATATTACGAGCTATGTATGTATCTTGTGCTTTATTACTTTGTTGATTTCTTTGAAAAGAAAAAGGTTAAAAGTTGAATTATGTTGTAACATGTTTTTAAATTGAAAGGATTTTTTTTATTGGAATGGCATTGTCTTTACTTATTGCTTTTAAATTATGAAATTTTTATTTTACGTACGGGTTAGGCCATTATAGTCGTGTTCAATAAAAATGCATTCATGTAGTTGGAGGAAACAAATAAGGCTTTCAATTCCCTCAAGCATGTTATATGCACTACACTAGCACATGTGTTGCTCACCTTTTTAAAAACATTTACCATTAAAATTGAAGCTTCTATTAGTAGCATTAGAGTCATCTTAATACAAGAGGATCACCCACTAGCTTTTACTAGTAGGGTACTAGCTAGAAGGAATATTTCTCAACCTATTTTGTATCAAAATAGGTTGAGAAATATTTTGTGGGCAAACAGAGGCCATATTTTGTGGGATTCCACTTTTGTATCAAAATAGATCATCATGGCCTCAATTATTTCTTAGAACATGTCTCTTCTGCAGAACAACAAAAATGGGTCAACAAACTATTAGGCTGTGATTATGAAATCATCTACAAAAATGGGAAATGTGATGACTAATGCCTTTTCCAAGAAATTTCAAGATCATAGAAATTTGTGTGCATTATCATTTCCTACTCAAAATTGATTACAAATAGTCCAATAAGAATGGTGACAAGATGTGTGAATTCAACAACTTATTCAACAAATAACAAATGATCCCACAATGAAGCATAGATACACTTGAGATGGTAGTTATTAGCATTAAAAAGGGCACATTTTTCTTTCTAAAAATTATACTCTTCAAGTCACACCATTATAGGAATTACATGTGTCCCCTTATGTTGGGCATTTTGGGTTCCACTAGACATGAAGGAATCAAAAGCAATTTCTTTTGGTTTGTTATAAAATAATTAAAAAATTCTTGCAAATTGTGATACATGTCAATGCCAAAAAGGTAAATCTATTTACACTCTAGGCAATCTACAACCATTGTTAATCCTAACAATAGTATGGACCAACATTTCAATGAATTTTATTGAATGATTGCCTAAGTGAAGTGGTAAATCAATCATTTTGGTGATGTATTACCATCTCTCAAAATATGCCCACTTTTATTCATTGGCCCATCCATGTCATGCCTCTATTGTTACTCAAGTCTTCCTTGACCACATCTTCCAACTCCATGGTATGCCCACTTCCATTAGTTGTGACCATAACCCCACCTTCACTAGTCACTTTTCATAGGAACTACTCAAACTAATAGGAATGCAAGGGAGGATAAGCTTGGCATATCACTCATAACCTAATGGTTAGATAAAAATCATCAATAAATGCTTGGATATTTATTTATGTTTCTTTGCTTCAAAAAAAGTTATTCTTACAACTACCCCTTACAAAATAATGGTACACCTCTTGTCATTATTCAATCAAGGTAGCTTTGTTTGAAGCTATATATGGCCAACCTCCACCATATCTTATGTCCTACTTGCCTAATAGTTCCAAAAAGAAGGTTTTTTACTCCTTTGTATGCATAAGTCTCTTCTCCACACCCTCAAGAAACATCAAGTTGATCAACATGATTTTGAGCACACATTCATTGTTATAGACATGGTTTTCATGCATCTTCAGCCACACAAGCAAACATTCCTCAAGATTAGTTACAAACGAAAGTTATTTCCCAAACTCAATGAACCCTTCCAAATACTACAATGGATGGATGAACTGGCATGCAAGCTAGATTTTCCTCTATCTTTTAACTTGAATCATGGTTTCCATGTCTTGTTTCTAAAGAAGGTCATTGGCCAACATGTCCACATTTTATCTACACTTATATGGCCAAGAAGGTGGGGCCTTTTGAAGCTATATATGGCCAAAATATGCCATATCTTGTCTTGCCTAACAATTCCAAAAAGAAAGTTTCTCCTCCTCTCTATATGCATGTCTCTTCTCCACCGCCTCAAGGACAAACTTGGCTTGGATCAAAACCATAAGAAACATCAAGTTGATCAACATGGTTTTGAGCACACATCATTGTTGTAGACATGGTTTTCATGCATCTTCAACCACACAAGCAAACATTCCTCAAGCTTAGTAACAAACAAAATGTATTGCCCAATTCAATGGACCCTTCAAAATACTACAATGGAAGGGTGAACTAGCCTACAAGCTATACTTTCCTGCAACTTCTAACTTGAATCATGGTTTCCATGTCTTGTGTCTAAAGAAGGTCGTTGGCCAACATTTCCACATTTTTTCTACAATTATTGAATTGGATGACAAGGATATATCATCTTTAAGTTAGAGGCTATTTTGGAGCAATGATCAAGCTCAATCCATAACTACACTATTACAAATATTTTGGTTAAATAGTGAGGATTGCAATCATGATGCAAGTTTGGAACCTCTTCACCGACTTCAACAATAATTTCCCTAAATCAAGCCTTGACGACAAGGCTTTTTGAAGGGGGGCATGTAGGACCCCCACATCATAACTATTGTAAGCATAATAATAGTCATAATATAGTTATTTAATCAATATTACATTGCATGGATTTATCCCACATTGGTCCTACATTGTAAGTCACTCTTTGTAAGGGCTATATTGATGTTGTAATAAAGAAAATACCATTTGGAATCATACATTATAATAGAGCTTTTCTCTAAAGGAGTTTGCCCCCTTGAAGAGACCTTCAATACTCCTATTATCAATGTAAGTATATTTGTAGCTATTTCTTAGCATTGTGTTCTTTTTGCATATTATTGTTATGTTGTTAATATTTTGCAAGGGAGACCCTAATAAGTGCAAGAAGCACATGAAGACTTTATGTAGAATTGATGGAGTCTCATAGACCTTTAAGGGCTTGTAAAAAAACTCTGTAGTGAGGTTGATAAGTTTGATGCCATGGAGTGGCAAAGGCACCATACATTGGGGAGTTATTCTACCAAATGTCCACCAAACCAGACCACAATTAGACAATTTCATATTCAAATAAGCATCAATGCACCCAACACATCATATACATAACTAAGAGGTAAATATTATTGAAACTTGCATACCATATTAAATAAGCCTTATTGTTACCATCATAGCACATCGCCTCAAGATATATAATACTTAGATAAGTAGAAATAATTAATGATGGCAATTAATGCACTCACCTACCCATGTTGGATGTGGAGCCAATATATGATAAGAGTAAGAACATTGTGTATGAGGATGTACAACAAAGAGAAGGGGGAAGATTTATAATATATTACTACATGCCTAATGAAAATAGAAGCTATATTATACCATTTTTATGTCAAATTTATCTATCTATTTTACTTTTTCTATCAATTGTGAGGCATGTACAATTGATTTGATTGTTATCATAAACAAAGGTCCAAGAAATCCATGCACACCTGAGCCAAACAGCATTTGACCTGATTAACAAGGTGATGTTTCAAATGTAAGTTGGGTCTAACTACTTACAAGGAATAGCCAGCAATGTTTCTATTCGTTTTCAACATACCTTCTCTAATAAATTTGGGGTAATTTATACAAACAAATCCTAACAGATTATAGAGGGAAATTCTTTAGTGGGGCTAAATCTTTAGTGAGTCCTTCATAGGCAATCCATCCTACTTGTGGAAATAAGGGCTGAGCTCTCAAATGCTTTATCATCCTATCCTCACTTTACAATTGGATTCTATAGTAAAATGACCTTTCATCATGAAAAGAAATTTCTAGATCCGTAAAATATATTCTAAGTTGCTCGAATTCAACGTTCTATAAAGCCCAAAGCCGTATAAACTCACACAAATTTGTAGATCAAAACACGATTTCAGAAATAAACCATATCATAAGCACAACCCACTCTAAAGGCACAATTAGATGCATGTTGGTCTAGAATTTTTGGAGTTATACATTCTATTTTCTGGTATATCCATTTTATGCAAGGGACTGCCCATCTATTTTGCACTTTATCAATGGTGCACGACCCATGTCAAACTAAGATGGGTAGGAAACTAATTTGGGGGTAACACATTCATGGTTTCACCAATAATATTTGTGAAAGAGAGATTGTAAGGGTCTTCCTCACCCCCTACATGGTCTTTCTCAGGAAGAATAGTAAGCTTAAAGCTGACATGGGAAGCGTTCAAATTAGCTTCCTCTAATTTGATTAGTAAACAACAATTTGTTAGTTGGCATTCAATCAAATTTGTTAGTTGGCATTCTTCAATTTATTAAATATTTAGTTTTTACATTTTGATGGCACCAATATTTTTAAATAAAAAGTTCCATAATGCAATATTATCATAACATCCTAGAGAATTGTCAAAATAATGTGATCAATTTAAGAATATAATCAGTGGGAATTTAAATAGGCGATTTTTGTACTAATTATCAAACTTAAAAGCATATAATAACATCAAATTTATAAAAATATAGAAACATCAAATTTAAAAGGATATAATAGCATCAAATTTAAAAGGACGAGTAGCTGCAGTCAATGGCCAAGAGTTTGATATTAACCTTATTGTGAAGCCATATATTTTAACTTGAGGATAATAGATTACAAATGTTCTTTTGTAGACTCGCTCTCAAAGTTACCCTTCAAATGAATTTTTTCATGTTCTTCCATGTTGTTACTACTAAGGCGTGAGATGATTCCAGAGAGTTGTCATTCAGGTGAGGTAAAAATGTTGCCATCTTTTGTTGGAAGGAGCAACTCTTGTTATTACAAATCATTTCAATATCTCTAATACATTTCTCTGTTGTAGATATGTTGGCATGGGTGCTTTGGCCTTGCTCTTTCCATATATTTCCTTTGAAATCACTCAAGACTAGGGGAGATAATGTAATATCCAACATCAATGGGAACATTTGAAATATTATGTGTATATATGATGCATTTGTCTCTTTTGATAAGAAGATATTTTATATTAACAAAATATCAAACATGCAAATATATTTGACAAAAGATGTTTTCATAGTAATTATTTGGTAGATAATAGGAATATAGAGTTGGTCAAATATGTTCGCTATAAATAGGATCATGATCATCATTATAATAACAGAAATCCTACAACTTTATCCTGATTTGCTTCCTTTTTGTTTAACTTACCCCCGGCCATGTCATAAAACAAATATCAGTTCAGAAAACGTTGCTAGTCTTGAGATACTTTTCTTCATTTCTTTCCAATAAAATTCACGTTATGAGGGACAATTGAGAAATTGCCAAATATAAGGGATTTAAGTTACTCGAACTGCAAAATCCTCGTATCAAAGGCAACTAAGGCTAAATTTACCATCTCCGTACCCGTGTGTACCGTCATTGGGCCTACGTCCCCTCTTATTATTTATGAGTTGTGACGGCCCGGTGATGTATTAAAAAGTTGGTCCGAATGCAATTTTTTAATTTGTGTTTGCATGCATTTCTTTCTCAAGTTATTGGATTTCAATATCATTTCACTGTATCTTTCCTCATGATACAATTGGAAGATGAAATGACACAACAGAATAATAACCAAGTATGTTTTCTCAATCCAACATTAAAAGAAAAAACACAGCAGCTTAGAAAAAGCTCAAAGCTCAAGTGTCTAAAGCACAAGAAGGAATGCAGAAGGCGGGAAATTTAACTATATATAATTATAAGTTTGATTTGTTATTTATAAGGGATCATATTAGCCGACGGATCTTCCTCGTCAATAGCAGAACACATGGATGCATTACTTGTCTCAATAAGTGTTTGCATTAGCGAAGGGATCTCCCTTTTTGGCATTTAAGAGGATAATAATAATGTGTCATGCTAAGGATTATCCACCTGCAAGCGCGTCTTTCAAGCCAAAGAAGTGACCTCACTCGGCCTCTTAAGAAGAAGAATGCACGGCCAAGAATTAACCGCCTCTCATGTTGCCTAAACAAAGGACTTTGTGATGTACACGCATCACCTGAATACATCTCACTCTTCTACAACAAACACAACGCTAAAAGCAATTGTGCAGCTCAAGATCAATCAGTGCAACTAATACAATCACAACACTAGAAGGGTAACATATACCATCTGAGCAATGGCAACTGCACCACAGTCGCAATAGTTTGGATTTCTCTGCACCTAATTTAAGACACTGATATGGTGCTGCTATTAAAAAGTAAACTATCTCACCTAGTAATAGAACTACACAAACATACAAATTGTGAGATTGTTGGCAGGTTTTACGCAGGGCATGTTGCATCTGACATACATCAGATACAAAGTTGAAATATACTCTTCAATAGAGATTGTCTGGTCCTTCTGTAAAGGATGCCAAGTCTGTTAGTCAAATCAGACAGAAATTTGCAGTACCTTCTTTAGTGCTTTTAAGCTTCTTGATGATCTAGGCATTGAAAATATATTGGTTGTTAAGAATATGAATTTAGGTAGGTTATTTAAGCAAGGGCCATGGAACCATGAAAGCAACAAGAATACTCTATGTCAGTTGAAGTCCTTATAAACTCACTATCATGATAAAGGTCACCATAAAGATTACTTGTTATTGTCGCTGATGCTAAAGTTGAAAATGATGCTTAGTACCTTTCACTGATTCAAGATCCCGCCTCTAAAGGATCACAATGCAAGTTTCATTTACTATGATGTAAAGAGATTCGTGACTGCTATATTTGTAATTTGGTGAAGGCAAGTTGTAATTATTCCTGTATTAATGTCATTAAGCATTGTCATGTCTGGTGGTTTTTAGGTGCTTTAAAAAACAGTTTGGGTGATTGTTGCCCATATTGGACATGGTTTTCTGCTTAAACTTATAGCAGACAATTTTGTAAACAATTCATAGTACTTTTAAATGGTGAAAAAACATCAATACACTCATTTATTAACCTGTTCGTTCATAGGTTCAATCATATAGCAAACTTGCACCACCTTATGGGAAACATCAATAAGTATAACAACTAAAGTGCATCCTAAAAATAAGTCATGAGAATTCTTATTCAACGTACAGGAATGAGAGATATCTGACAAAGCAGCCTGATATTGCAACCATAAACCATCTTATATTTACATGCATAGACATTGTCAGAAAATAATCTTCACAATTTCCATTGAGAATGCAGTAATATGGACAGTAGGTTTCAGCCTGTAGAATGAATAAATCATACCAACTTCTAAGTACATTAGATACATAGACATCAATGGCACTTGACACAGCTTTATGACTGAGCATCTGAGCTCTCAAATAGAGATTATGTAATTGACCACCAGCTGCTCACTTGAATATATTTATAGCATCCACCTTCACTCATGCTATGCGAGAGCTTTATAGCTGATCGTGCTATCCAGACACTTGAACTTTGCTAAACCATCCCCTGTGCTCAAGTGAAGTGTTTCCACCTTCAATTATGTTTGGGCACCACCCAAATCGAAGTCCAAAGTGTAATCATACTCAATTGTGGGGATAACTGATGCCAAGAATTTCAAAAAGATAAATAGGTACCTGCAAAAGAATATAAATAAATAAATAGAAACAATCCCGAAGTGTTAAAAAAAAATTACAAGATATTTATTGTGAATGGAATCCCGAGAGTTTTTGAATTGTCTTATTTCATTAACAATCCGATATTCTATGGAAAGCTGCACTCATGATTTTTTGTTTCAAATATTCAAGAAAATAAAATAATCATCCTAAGTTTTACTCTACGACTTATTATGAACAGATGCAGAGATACTAAATAAACCAGTGCATGAGCAATCACATTCTTTGCACAAAGACAACATTTTATAATATGAATTCTAGTTATTATCTGCAAAGATGGGCTTCAAAGGTTCAAACATTACTTGTCGACTTCTGGCTCAACTCCATTGGACATTAACACGTCTATTATTTTCTTCATAACAGCCCCATGACGGCAAGGGTGTATAGAAGCATGCTTTCCAGACATGTGAGGATGATCCTCAATGGTGACCTGAAATTACCACCCACACTTAACAGTTTAGAATTGCAACTGGATTTAATTTTTCATACAATTGAGTAAACAGTTCCAAACTATTCTGAACTATATCCAACTAATTATTATGCTCATAAGGAAAATATCATCATCATCAACCAGATAATTTACAAAGGAATGCAAAGAAAAACCGAACATCATAGTCATCTCCTAACAAAAATTGTTCACATAAAAAATTCCGTATTCATTGTATCTTCAAAAGAATCTTACAAAAATTACATAATAAGAAAGAAATCAAATATCCCCATACACAAAAGGAAGTAGCATTTCATAAGGCTTTTGCTATTAAATATCCTTCTTTCCAAGTTTTGGGTACTTTTTTATGTTTTCATTGTTAGCTTTCAAGGCTTTCCTCAAGATTGTTAGAAACCTAGCATTTCCTGAAACCAATAATACTGATCTCTCTTTTATTTCCACCCCATTCTCATTCAGCTCTCCCCCCAGTTCAAATGGTGTTTCTGAGAACTTCATTAACATTAATGTTCAATCTAATTAACTATAGACACTTAACAGAATGAAGCTACACTCTAGAACTGTATGTTGCCTATACTGATCTTAGCTTTTTGTTTAAACTTTCGATTAATAATTTTAAAACTAACTCATAGCATCATCTTTGATCCAGTGATCAGGCATCAAAATATTCATTATTTGACTTTGATTAATAGATCGAACATTTCTATTAATTCATCCTCTCATTCATCCTTGTCAAACTTGACCACACAAACAGGATTAGGCCCAAAAAGCCCCCAATCCTCTTGAAGGTGATACTCTCTCTACCTTTCTGCAATACTCACTAAATTGAATCTCCATCAGATACACACATCTCACAGACAATTTCTTTTGGTAGAAGCTCATCAACCATACAACTATGTTACCAGAAACATGCCCGCAGACCCTGTTTCCTATTTTAATGGCAGAAATGGAGTTTCTGTTTCTAATGGCTGTTATTTTCAATTTTTTGGGCCTCCTGTTGAGAATTTAAAAAGTTATTGCAGTCCTTGAATTCAGCATCTAATTAGGGAAAACTTTTAGTTAAATCGATTTTTAATTAAATATGTACTACTTAAATTATTAAATCTATAATAAATTTAATTAAATAAATATACCTATTGTTTTATAATAATTCAATTAATATATTTTGTATTTAAAATTTTAATAACAAATAAAATTTCAAGTAAACATGAAATTTAAATTATTTTAAATATTTTAAAAGGCATAAACCTTTTTTGTTGATTTATTTTATTATATTTTTAATTTCACAAAATTTAATTTACCACATCTGATTATTTTAACTAGTATTTATTTAATTAAAAATCTAGCTACCTAAAAATCTGCCCTTAATTTGATAGATAGAAACAGAAAATATTATGTATGATACAAGAATTTTGTAAGAATTATGAAATTTCAAAAACGTATGCATATATTATCATATAATATGTGTGATCCATTTTTTATGCGCAACCTCTCAGCATCTCATTTCTTGTCATGTCACCATCATCGTTTCTGTTGCAATTTCCATTTCTCATTTCTTGTAACTATGCCATGGAACCAACATTCCCCTCAACATTGAACTTTTGAATTGCTATTATTCTCAAGTTGCTATTCCACATTTCACATGAGTCTTTGGTGCTCTTTTGTAAAAGAAACATCTCCCCTTGAACTTTTATAATCCTCAAGAAAATGAGAAATGCTATGACAGGCAATTACTATATGCAATTTAAATACAGAAAATCAACTGTCATTAGGGTGAGAGGAACGTTGAAATGTTAAACTGAACTACTTGTTAGGGATGATGTCTCTGCACAAAAAGGATTCACAAGTTTTAACATAACCCACAGCGTTATAGAGTGTGCAAGAGGAAGGTCAAAAAGAAAAAAAAGAAATCCAGTTGCATTCAACAAGTTACAAGTTCCCTTTACTCATATGACAGCCTAAACTTCTGTGGAAGTGAAGAAAAGTAATGGCAATACAAACAGTAGCAGCCAGGAAGATTTTGCCATCTTGAGCACCTATAACATGTAGGCAAATCGTCACTCTAAGCAATGCTAGGCTACCTTAAAAGCTAAGTTACCGGTTCGGGTTCGGGTTCGGGTTCGGGTTCAGGGACGGGTTCGGGTACGAGAACCCGGTAGGTGGGTACGGGCAAAATTTTTTTAGGGGTTTGGGTACGTATGGGTACGTGTGTATATATATATATATATATTAATAATTTAATATATTATAAATCTATATATATGTATTATATATACAAAAAAATAAGAGAAATATAGAGAATTGTAAAACTAAATCATTTCATAGTATGATACTTGATCATTGATCAATGCCAAATGCCAAAGATAAATATTAAATGCCAATTGATAGTTGAAAAATATTCAAATAAAATTACTGAATTACAAAATGTAGTTCATGAAACATTGAAACATGATTCAATGTTCATTGTTCATGTGCTCATCAATCATCAAAAGGATTGTCAGAATCATCATGACTTGGATTTTGAGTGGTTTCAACTTCAAAATCATCATCATTTGAACCCAAAGCGGATCCAACACCATGTGATATGTCATCAATATCACCCACATCATCCATAGTGGCTCTAGCAAGATCCTGAATGGTTGCATCCAAGTCAGTAGACTCGGGTGCTACATCCCAAAGCCTCGCTGCCCCCTGCCTGTATTGAGGATCCTTACGTGACAGAAGACGCAAATTGGAATGAATGTACACTAAGTCTTCAGCTCTTTTTGCAGCCAACCGGTTACGCTTCACTGAGTGGATAAAGGAGTATGTACTCCAATTCCGTTCAGCGGCAGAAGAGCTTGCAACCTGGAGAGAAAACCAACAAAATTAAAAATAAAATAAAAAAATGCAAGATAAATTCAAGAATGTTAAGTGTTAAATTTTACAATACAAGTGGCAAAACAAAAAAAACTTACTTGTGAGAGGATCTTGATTGCAAGAGGTTGGAGGTACATATAATCTTGACCATGGAGGTACCACCATGTAAGACCATCCATTTTGTATTGGTCTCTAGCAACAGAAGCATTATGATTTTTTGATTTTCCTGTGACAAACATTCCAAATTCTCTCATGACACTTGCATGCACTTCTGGATCACTGAACATTCTACTAAATGCCGTCTTATACCCATTAGCAACTTCACCATCTCTATATGGCGGTATTCTCCCTGGGATAGAAAGTATTTCAGTGGTATAGTACCTCGGAGATAGGGCATATGCAAGGAGGTGCAATGGAGTTGTCATCTTGTTCCAACGATGAAGAACAATTGCTTCCACCCTTTTGTACAAGGTGTCTTCAGGATCATTCTCTTTTTTTTGTATTTCTATTTTTATTTTTTCCAACATTGTGTCCATGCTATCATAGACATCCCCCAAGCATGGTTCATCTGTATCAGCAAACCGAAGCATAGACATGATAGGTTCGGTGAATTCCAATACATAATTCACACGATCCCACCAATCGTCATTCAAGATCAATGCCTTGACTTTTTGGGCCCTCTCTGAATTTGATTGCTTCCATATACTCCATTGGTTGCTAATAACCATTTGACTCAATGCATCTTTCACCTTCACAAGTCGTCTCAGAACAATTGTGTGAGATGCAAACCGGGTCTCGGCAACCTAAAAACATGTTAATAGTAAGTTAATAACACATTTAAAATATGTAAATAATGCAAAAAATTATTTTATTCAATTATGTAAAACATGACATAAATGATAAATGAAACTAAATAAATTAAATTTTAAAATTTACCTTCAACAATTCCAATGTTGAAAAAGTTCTGAAAATTGCTTGTGACATATGGTGGTTTGTCACAAACATCTGGATCTCCTCAGACTCCTGGTATATTTCTTTCACCCACTCTATTTGGGTGCCAATTGCTTGCATCACCAAATTGAGGGAGTGTACAGTGCACGGTGTCCAAAAGATGTGCTCATATTTGGCCTCTACCAAAGCACCTGCAGCCCTGCAAACTTTTGCATTGTCCGTAACTACTTGGACAACATTTTCACTACCCACCATCTCTATGGAGTCAATGAGAATCCTGGAAATGAACACTGCATCTTTCACTTCCCTTCACAGTCAACCGCCCTCAAAAACATTGCCCCCTTGGGGGACACTGCAATAACATTAATCAATGGACGGTTTTTGCAATCTTTCCATCCATCGGAAACAATAGATACACCTGTTTCAACCCAAGAATCTCTAATTGGTTTTAGTTGGGCCTCTACATATTTCTTCTCTTTTTGCAATAAGGTGGTACGCACCTTTTCATACCCAGGACTTGTGAAATCAGGAGGTGCACTATTTATTGCTGACACCATGTCCTTCCAATATGGTGATCTCACCAAGTTGAATGGAAGACCATTGGCATAGAGGCAACGTGCAATTTTTTCTTCAGCAATATCTCTTGCCTCCATTTTAAATGCCTTCTCTAATGGACCTCTCTTGCGGGTGGTGGTTTCTGGTTCTTCATCTTCTTCTTCCGTAGAGGGTATAGACAAGAAGGGATGTCTAGAGGGCCTAACTATCTGATGAGTGGGTAATGTTGTTTTTTTCTTTCCGGAACTATAACTAGTTTGTTTTCCTCTTGCAATGGAATTGTCAGCATCTTCTTGTTCTTTTATAAATGTTGCTATTTGTACAGCAGAAAACCCCTTCTTATCTGGGCCCACACACATATTAATCCCTTTACCACCAGGGCCCATAAAATGAAGTTTCACTCGGTAGTAGGAGCTATTATATTGTACATTGCAAAAATTACACTTCCAAACAAACCCCCCACCTCCAGGAATTTGTGAAATTCGTGTGGTATGTCTCCATAAAGGAGATCCTTTATCAATTTTGAACTTTTGGCTTCCATCCCCACCCACTGAACTTTGACTACTGGCCATTGTTGCAATCTCTAAAAAAAATGAAAAAAAAATATATATTTGAAAAACTTATTCACAAACTTGAAAAAATTCATCAAAAACTAAGAAACTTAAAAAAATTCATCAAAAGATTGAAGAATAGGGTTTAAATGCATACCTTGAACACTTAAATCTCCTTTGTAGAAGCTATTTGCCACTCCACAATCGATCTCCTTCAAATGCAATCACCTCCCTTCAAAATGCTAAGATGGACACAAAATATGGAGAGAGCAAAATGAGAGGTAAAAATGAAATGTTTTAGTGTTGAATGGCCTCATATTGGGTCGTTTTAGGGTTTTGAGGCAAAATAGAAATTAAAAAATTGTTTTTTTTTCACTTTTGGGCCCACTTTTTAAGTGCTGGGCCGTGGGTTCTCAGGGGTTCGCCCGGGTCCGCGTACCCACAGGCGAACCCGTACCGGGTTCGCACCCGAACCGGGTTCGAGGCCTGTGGGTACGAATCCGGTAACCTAGCTTAAAAGCCGATGTCCTGTTTCTAACAGATATTTAAGTTTGGGAAAATCTCTCCAGCTTCACTTCCAACCTTATTTGAATGGTGTCAGTAATGGTAATGGATTCAATTTAGCATGATGCTAATAATTTATGCTTTAGTGGCCAATGCAGATCTGCTGCTCGGTTGACTGTACTCTATAGATGTCCCAACTCAGGAACAATTTTGCAATCAATTTCTTATAGCAGGATACCTGAGCAGTCATCTTTCTCCCAGCTCTTGATGGAAACACCACATTTTTACTATTACCTACTCAACTGAGGGGCTAATTGCTTCTCAAAGAAATTGATTGATCAAAAACAATTCACGTGCAATGCACTCTTGCCATTAGACTAGGACTGTATGGCACTTACCAGTGAAGATGAGACTAGAGAAGGTATATGGACTGGCCATGTCCACTATATTTGAATGTAGAAAAAAGATTGTTTTTTTATCAATCTCTTTGGAGCTTTGGATAAACTTGCATCCATACTAACGTTAATATTAAATTTGAGTTCAGCTCAATTCCCAGAGAGAAGCAGTATTCAATAGTTTATGCACCTAATGAGAGTAAACAAATTGATTTCCTTGTTCTAAACTATAATACTGCAAATTGTTTTAGTTTAGGTTAAGCCAAACTATAATTAGAATGAATACACACAGCTTGATCACACATAACATTGATTATCTTTCCCTTGGAACCCTAAATTTGAAACAACAATGCAGAAAACGTGCACTCTAACCATGATAAATGATAGTTTTCTTATGATGGAACATAATGATGTAAATGATGGTTTTCTTAAGATGGAACATAATGATGTAAATTGTTCTTATCTACACAACTGTGTCGGCATGCATACAAATCAAATTATTTGTGTAGTTAACAAATTCAAAACTTTGGTACGTATGCCAGGCCATCCCATCAGTATTAATGTATATAAGGAGGTACCACAAAACCCTTGTATGCCTACATTCCGACAGCCCATAAATAGCAATTTCATTTTTCATTCTTCACAAAAGTGGCTAGTCGTATTTATGAACTTAATATTTCATTATCCCAAAAGAAGCATGGAAACCTGCTGTTAATGAAAACCTCAGCTAACCGTAGGTTGATAAGTTAAATATATTCACACCAGCGTTAAGATAACCCACCATCTTTAGGAAGCATGGAAGCTTAATAGTAAAAGATACCTAAAATTAACATTAATCTATGGCAAGTAAAGAATATTCTTCATGCACAAATACATCTCACACCTGTCATTGATTATGTATCTTCCATTGCCTCTGAAATATCATTTAGTATCATAGGCCCCAGACCAGCTGAAGCATTTATTTTGTACTGGTAATTGACATCATTGATAATCATATCTAATTACAAAAGGACTAAAAGTAAGAAAATCTACTTCTGCTATGACTTTGGATTATACCATGGTAACCGTGTTCCTATTAAAACTAAATATGAGAGCTAAGAAAAAACATAAAATACATTCAAACTAAAAAAATCGAAGAAAATGAAACGAAAATGAGAAGAAAACAGCATAATATTATTTTTTAGAAAATATCCTATGGAATGGAGAAAATGTATGCAGTCTATATGTATCTTCATACAGCATTTCACGTTTTAGACAATAAAAGTCAAAAATATAAAGTTACAATTAGACATAGAGTGGCTCAACATAGAGCCCCTCTCTGAAAAATGAATGTTTTACATGTAAGGCTAGAAAATAAAGAAAACCATGACTGCCTAATTATTTGTCATTTATTAGCTACTATGGATTATAATCTATTCATACTTGTTTATCCCAAGCAATTGCTTAACATTATCAAAAGGAGAACACCATATGTTTCTTTAAAAAGAAATTTGACCTTGTTGCCGCCTTTGTATGACAGCAACATTCCAGGGACTTACACATCCAGGTTATAAGGTGAAATGTTACAAATTTGAAAAATGGTACGTAAATATACCATGACATCCACATAAAAATTGTCAAAAAAGTGAAAATCTAACCAAATATTGTGGATGACATGGACTATAGTTCCAGTATTAATCTACCCTACATGTTTTTAATAAAAGCTGCAGTTACTAAATTGCGGGTTCAGATTTGAGTACAATGGTTCACTGACTTTTTATACCCAGGATTGGTATGGCTTGGGTATGGCCATACACAAATACAGTAAATATAAAAAAATATAAGAAACAGCCATAGTTTGCAAAAAAATATACAAAATTAAACATAATTTGAGTTTAATGTTGTTAGTGTTGTTTGCTTAATCAGCGTAGTTGCTTTTTAGGTTTTAGGAAATGTTTTTATTTCTGTTTTCTAAGTGAAATTTTTTATTTCAATTTTGGGCCATGTGGCAGGTTCTAATTTCAGAAGCATATCCAAGACAAACCCATATGGAGCCCAGACCAGGATCAGGACCCAGTATGTCAACGGGGCATATGAACTTCATGGTGCACATTTATATATATAGAAACTCAGTGAGAGATGGAGAGAGAGAGAGAGAGAAAGAAAGAGAGAGAGCACTCATTTAAGACATAACTTACCGTTTTGTGGGCATGATCTTGACTGACATCATCCAGCACCAGTTCTGGTCGCAAAAGCATGCGTGACTGCATTCAGAACAAAAAGCAACAAAATAAGAAGCACACAAACAACCATTGCTCTTCAGGGCAAACTTAATTCATAAAGTGGGATGTTCTGAGAAGGCTGTGCACACATTATATAAAATATAATACTGTTACTACGGATATTTCACAGGGTATGGGAAGCATTTCTGTAAGCACTCGATGAGCTCATTTTTTGCAGTACTCTAGGCATGAAATACTACAAGCGTAGACCTATCCTAACATGGATCTGATATCTGCCTAGAGGTGTCCAAAAGACTGGATGTGCCCATCCCTATGTTCATACAATTATGTTGTCGTTTGATTTCCTTCTCAAGTCTTTTGGATACCTATTGGCAGATATCAGATCCATGTTGACGCTTAAATGGGTTTTCTTCTTTGAAACGTCACTTTTTTAACATTAAGAGTACATATCTATAAAAAATTAAAAATAAAAGATGTCAGCCTTCAAAGTTCCCAAGCACACACCCTTCAAAAGTCCAAGCCGATGTGGGGTTAAAATGTGACTCTTTACAGAAAAACAGTCTTCTCCTCCCAGTTCTTATGCAAAAGGGGAAAGAACAGATCTTTTAATTATATCACAAAGAAAAGTAAAAGAGGGAGAAGTGAGTACCACCATCACATATGCCTCTATTGTCATAATATGGTACTTCTTTTGGAACAACATGAACAAATATATGTAATCAACAGGTAGCATTTTACAGCAGAGATGATTTAATTAACAGAGAGCGTGACAATCTACCAACTAAAAAATTTGTACATCACAGGAAATGCCTAATACAAGGATAACCAAAGGAAAAAACCCATAACTGTACACCCGTAAGTTAGAAACAAATAGATAACCATGCATTTACCAGACATTCTAAATTGATAGTTTGTCATGTGAATGATAAAAACAGAAAAATAAGTCAAAATCACTTCAGAAGAGCCTCTGTATCACAAAAGAATATTCTACAAATAATGTTTAAACTTCAAAAATGGAAAAACCAAAATTCAATCCTAAACAGAGGTCCAAGAAGCTAAGAACCAGTCTTCTTTTTCCAGAAACGCAAGATTATATTACACAAAAGAATTTAAGAATCAAATCAAATGTGTAACGGGGTAACAAGAGAATACCATTTTATGAAAGTATGAATAGCTAAGATTGCAAGGGAAATACTGTTTTATGAAAGTATAGCTAAGTTTTGAGTTTTTTCTCTGAGAGGCAAAAAAAAATTGATTTTCCAACCATCTTGATTCCTGACTTCCAAGAAACCATAAAAGTAGACAACCTTATCATATGTCATTCTCCTTGCTAATATTCCTAATAATCCAGATATCCACAAAATCCGAAATACAGGACAATTCAGGAATAAAACACGCATCCATCTATCTAAGTAGAACTAGTCTCTCCATTCACAAACATGTAGATGGCAATTCTTAAGAGGACAAATCCCTATACATGGCTTATGTCAATAAAACACACACAAGAATGTCCTTGGAGAGATTAACAAACCAAATTTCTGTGAAAAAAGTTAACCAAGGACACAAATAAACACTCTTTCATGGAATCAAATGTCCAACCGCCAATGAGGTAGGTGGGAACAGTAGAAAGTTTAATATTTAATCATGGTTTGGATAAATTAGATTGGAGACCACTAATGAATGCAAAAGCTATCTAGCTTAAAATTTGTCACAACCATATACTTAGGCAATCAGCCTACTATTGAGATTCTTTCTCACACCCATAACAATTTAGGAACCTGACTTTTAGATTTCTGGTCAAACAAAATACTGCAACCATCAAAATCAAGCTTTCAAACAATTTCAAAAATGACTAATACATTTCTCCTTTAATAAAAATATGTAGAAGGGATATCCATCTCAGTCAAATAATGAATGCTTGAACTTGGACAAGCATTGAGCAAAACTACAAAGGCAAACCCAAAAAACTCTACAAATGTACCTGACAACATCAATATAGACTGAGGTGCAGCATCAAACTCTAGATGGAATTTTCAGGATAGGATTTTGCAAATGAAAGGCCAATTTTAAATAATGGCTGTTGATACTCATGATAAATCTAAAATGTTTGTCAAATCAGCATAATTATCTTTTATTTTGCCAGCCAAAAACAATGTAATGTAGCAATATTTATATAAAGTAATTCTACTTAACGAAATCCAGTGAGTTCTGTATGCGCTTAAAGGTGGAATAACATTCTAGTAATTGTCGTTTCTGATTTTTATTCATTATTTGGTATACCCTTGGATCAGTTAAATTGGTTTAGCAAAAAGCTTTCTAAAATCATAATGACACTGACAAGTTTCATTGATTTTAGTCATTTGGCATAAAGCTAATTACAAAGATAGGTAAAAGTTTACAAGATTGGAATTTAAACAAATTATCCAAACTCACAGCAAGCTAATTATGTTCCAGTAAACAAGTATTCTTCAATTCAATTTCCAAAACCTATAAGATGTTCATAAAATGTTTATCTCTTATCACAAGGAATGTAATAGGTAGGAAAAAAATGTCCAAACAACAGTTCTAACACAAATATAACATAAAGTCTAGTTTATCCAATAATTAAAAATAAAATAAAAAGAATATTTTCTTACTCACCTCATCGTATCCTGTAAGCCATACTCTTGGAGTCTGGTAATATTTGTCATATCTGTAAGAACAAGTGCCAATGAATCAAAGATAAGTGTCTAAAACACCATTGTATAGCCAGTCTTCATTTTAAATTAGTATTTTCAGAAAAGGGACTTCACAAGCATGAGCTAAATACCTCTTAAAAGAGAAAACATAATCTAAGGGAAGACACGCAAGAAAAATCCTCTCTGGACAGATAGCCAGGTACATTAAAGTAGACACAACAACCCTTCCACTAGAAATTTAGAGGGACCAAAAATTTCCTTTTGAGCACCGAACCTTTCCCAAACATTTTTATCTAGGCTAATCGCTCAAAGAAAGCCACAAAATCACAGTTCAAACTTAAGTAAAAGACTCAGAAATTGAGTTCTTAAAAAAGGAGAGAGTACATGAAAGAAGTCTACCATAGCAAAACAGTCTAATGTAACCTAATTGCAATAATTAGCTACAACACATTTCTGTGTAAGGAAGGGGAGATGCAATATTGTTTTCAAATACAAAACTAATAAACATAAAAAATAATAAGCCATTATAAAGATGTATGCAGAAAGAATCCTTACGTAATGCTCACATCATATGTTCGTGTGCGAAGGATATTGTCATCATCTGGTTCATTAGCAATCATATATACAGGTTGTAATGTTGCCTGTCAAAAACAAATTATAGAAAACAGATCAGATAAAAACTTGCAAAAACAGTTAAAAATAGATAAACAGTTAGGAAAACTCCATGCCCAATACCATCACCATATATAAATGTTTTAAACCATGTCATACTAGATATCATACAACAGATTCCTTCCCAAATATCTCCTTATTGCATTTCTTCCATGTTGTCTCCATTTATGTTATGCTTTAATGGAACCATATATAGAAATATTAGAAAATTAAAAAAAAAAAGATATTCACCTATAAATTCCAAGGATGTACTTGCAATAATTAGTGGCTTCAATGTTGGAATAAATAAGCTTAAACATTTCCTAAGTTGCATAAATATTTATCCCTTACCCACAATTTTCAGTAGGCCCATTTCAAATAAATGAATGTGCAATCTATATGACAAAAGATTGTCTCCATGCATTGACAAATTTTACACCTGGATCTTATCATACTGTTGGCGTTTCAATTTGCGCCTCTAGTGTGTGGATTGGAAACGGACAGCTATACACAATTATGCTCTTCAAATTAGGAAGGGAAGCTCCCTCTTGCTGATTATGCGTAAAAAGAAAAAGTAAAAACTAAATTCCTATCTTTTTATCTCAGCTGAGAGCACAAGGTTATAAAACTCTTTGCATTGCAGCTGAGGTTTTCCCTAGTTTCGTAACTTCAACTACAACTAGGCCTAAACTTATAACGCTTCTATCTCCTCAAGTAAATTCAGAGCAAGAGGATTTAGAAGTAACGGGGAATGATTTTGGTAAACACAAAACTTAGACAAACTTGTCTCCAAAACACATCTGAAGGCTCATTGCTCTTTCAGATGTATGCTGAAATAAAGTTTATGAAAGCAAAACATCAAACGATAAACTTGATCTCAGAATTCCCTCAAAGACTCATTGTACTTTTGAGGTGTAGGTTGAAATAAAGATTATAAACACACAACATTAAACAATAAACTCACTTTCAAAATTCCCTCAAAGGCTCATTGCTCTTTTGAGGTGTAGATCGAAATAAAGATTATAAACAGAATATCACAAAAAAGATCTTGAGACTTTGGATCAAAGCAAGGGTGGGCATATGATTTATTTCCTCAAAACTTTCCAACAACAAATAAACATTTGCGACAGAAAATTGTATGAAGAAGACAAACATACAACATGTGCTCAACCAAAATACACTGGACAAAGTGAATAGATATCGACTTTAGCAAAGCTTGATGGCACTAAGGCTCAGCAATTTTGTATAGTAATAATGTTTAAAATACAATGAGCAAAGTTGCTCTTATTTATAGACAAACACAGGAGTAGGGAACCCTAAAGTCTCCTTGTGTTAATCAGTTCTTGCCAATCAGCAAGATTTATTCCTATGTCTAAACAAAGGTAACTAACAGTTAACTGGAAAAACTACCTCAGTTAACTGATTCTAAAACTAAAACTAACTCCAATTGTACAAGAAATATCTCCAAGGATGGACATGCATGAAAAGTGTACAGTCAATTAACTTGGAAAAGGCGTCAAATTAACTGCTGATCTAAATTCTATCCTTGGAGAATGTCACACGCCTCAACTGGCAGTTCATTGCTTGTCAGCAACTTGAGTTCTATTCCTGGATATATCTGCACGCTTCAACTGGTAGTTCACTAATTGGTAACTTTGGCGGCTCTATAACTGGAATGATGACCCTTGTTTCTTTTGCAACTTTATGCTTTTGACGCTTTTCTTGATTTTTCTCAATAGAAGAGTATTGCATGATGAAACCGTGAAGTTAGACTATGAACACTCTAGCTACGAGAAATGTTTCATGAACTCGCTGCACACCCAAAGTTCCAACTATATTCAACCCTCTAAACTGGCCTTAAAAGGCTATCAGATATACAAGGTATGAAACCATATGGAATTCGTGGACTTTGAGTGTCTACGCCTGTCAATTTGTCCAAATCAATGTTGAGTGATCTTGCGAAATTGTGAATCAAGACCGATTTGGTCTTGAATTCAACTTGAGAGAAATGCATATTGAAAAATTGGAAGAATGACCGGGCACACGAATATACTTGAACAACTTTTTTGCTTTGAATGAACCCAGAAGGTGAAATTTTTGAAAAAAATGACTTTTTCACAGTGTTCCACAGGGACACGCGCCCCCCCTCCCCCCCAAAAAAAATCTAGCTATCTCCCCGACCCGGGCGTTTCGGAGACTTGGGGACGGCTGAGAAACGTCCCCCCACCACTGCCAAGACTTGGGAGACTCCAAGGAAACGGCGGGGACATCCCTGAGATGTATCAGGGACTTCTAGCCGTCCCTCAAGCATCTCAGAGGCGCCCAAAACTCCCCACACTGGGATGTGCAAAAAAGCAATTTAAAAAAAAAATTCTTTTACTTTTCTAGGAATGTGAGCCTTGGGCCGAACCCTAAAGGCTTGTGGGACCCTTCTAAAAGCCTCTAAGCTAAACAAAACACTCTCATTCTTCATGTTTTTGCTCACATATGCCATTTGATGTTTTGCAACTCATTGTACCATCTTTATGATATGATATTATGATTTTTCAGTTTTGCATTTTGTACTTATTTTGATATCAATGTATCATGCTACTCATTGTAATCATCTTTATGATATGATGTTATGATGTGACATGTCATATTTTTGATATTCATATAATAGAAATCTCAAATTCGACAATTTCATTTGTCAAATTTTAATATTTTATTTACTTCTAGTCTTTTAGTAATAGTATTCAAGTATTTAAAATGTTAGTATTTGCAATTTTACTAATTTTCAAAAGTTTAATTTGAAATGTTACTCTTAAACATCTTTTTATAACTATTTATTCAAGTACCATATGTATATCAGCATCACCCCCTTGCTGCCCACCCGCGTCCCCTCGCCGTCCCCAAACTTAGACCCTCTGTCCCCCCGTCCCCGTCAGGAAACTCCATGGAACACTTCTTTTTCACGAACATGCAAGAACCCTTCAGAGGCAGAGGCAATGAGGCAATTTTTTCCGGAAAAATTCTAACACATGGGTTTTGTCGACGCCTAAATGTTGAGTAGACCCAAAATGTTAGTTTCTGAAAAAGATAATTTTTTCAGAAACCATAAAAAATGGAGGCAGCAGGGCAACTTTTCCAAAAAAATCTGGCACGTGGGTTTTGTGGCCAAGAAAACCTAAGACAAAAGTAAAAGTTGTGGGAAAAATCTTCCAATCTTGGAAAAGATTGAAAAAAAAAAAAGGACCTAGAATGCTAGAAGCTGAAGATTATGAATTGTTGTCATTGAAAAATGATGCATGGAGATATGGACTCTGGAAAAACGTCCTTTTGTGCAACCTATTCTTGAAAATACGAAGAACTTGAAAACCCCTGTCGTTTGATCCTTCAAATCCTGTAGAGAATAAAATTTTGTGTTTGGCGTTTGAAGTCAACTTGCAAGAATAATGAATTAGGACGCCCAAATGCTTGTTAAACATCATTTGGAGGCGGAAACATCAATTAGGGAGTCCAAACCCTGATTGAAGAGTTATCTGGCATGATTGGTAGTTAACTGGAAGCATAGCCCAAATTTTGGGACATCTTGAGGAAGAGAAAGTCTTTGAAATCTGTAATTGGAGTTGACTTGGACGCCACCTTGCCAGTGTTAAAATATTTTTGAAGATTTTCAAAATCTCTTCGATAAACTGCCTCCATTTGACCCTTGATTCCAAACATTTGATTGATCCTGAGGTTTGGCTAACAATTTCACTGCAGAGCTGAATCAACTCTGAAGAGATGTTCTTGGAAGCTGCAAACCCTGAAAAGTGGTTTTGATGGCTCAAATTTCTAGGCACCTTCTCGAGACAAGGTGCTTTTGTTTGCCAGACAACCAATTTTTGGATGATTTTCAAACTCCTTCAATTTGACCTCCCGTGCTTCAATCTGTCGTTGTCAGTGATTGCTAAATCTTGTGATCAAGCTGAGATGTTCAATGAAAATCCTGAAGAATTCTAAAAAGGATGGCTGGTTGCACAAACTCAAAAGACTGTTTCAGAGGGCTCAAATTCCCAAGCGCCCCTGGCTTGCAATGGCGCTTTTGTGCTTTTGAGACAATTTCTAGTTTGTAACTCTTGATGAAATGCTCCAGTTCGGTCCTCGTTGATGGATGTTTGAATGCTCCGGTGAATCTGCTTATGGTCTCATCACGAGCCTGATCAAAACTGAGGACTTCTTGGGAGTTGTGAAACACGAAAGCTGCATCTAATGCTCCCAAAATTTGGGCACTTTTTGCTAGAAGGGTGCTTTTTGCTCTACACTTAGCCAATTTTTCACGTTTTTCAACTTCATTTGACTTTCAACATTTCCCGCTTAATCTTCTTTGTGAGCATTTGACAAGTCCCATGAGCTAGCGAATAGATTCATTGCAGAGTTGGGTTGAATCTGGGAAGATCATTTGGAAATAGCTAATCCAAAAACTGACTTCTGATTGCTTTCATTTTTGGGCGCCCCTGGCCTGCAGGGGCACTTTTCCCTTGATAAACTGCCATTTTTTATGTTTGTTGCCTTTCAGCATCTTCCACCTCTACCTCCATTTGTCGGTGTTTGATGAATCTGTTGAATTTGCTTGACGATCCGTCAGAAAGCTAGCAGAATTCTAAAGAAGACGACTAGTTTTGCAAGTCTTAACAACTGCATTTGGCCTCTTGAATTCATGGGCACCCTGACCTGCAGGGGTGCTTTTGGCTCTAGTTGGTAGCAACTCTTTGAGATTTTCACCTTTTCGCGTTTCGCGTTGATTGTGTCATTGACTGAGATGATTACTGTGGTGTTGTTGATGCGAATGCGTTCACCGTTGTGATTGCTTTCCTTACCTCATGTGCACGGGCATTGAAAAGTTGACTAAGACATTGACTGTCAAGGCATCTCCCTTGTGACAAGGTGTCCTTTTTCCAGACTTAGTTTATTTTTTTGCATTTTTCAACTTTTGAAATTCCCCTCCATTGTTGAGCATCTTTCAAGCATCTTTCGCCATAGATTCTTCTATGAAGTGTTTGAATCTTAGATTTTGATACTGAGTACTGGCCATCTACGATTGATGACCTCAAAGGTCCTAACTTTTCTCCTGAAAAAGTGAAATAGACCCACCAAAGTAAAACTAACTTTTTCGTGATTCTAACTAGACCAGTGTGATCATGACGAAGAATAAGCCAATCAAAATCATTTTGGATCATTTTTGGAAAGATCCTATTTTTTAGGGTTTTCCTAAAAATAGAGGCCTAAAACCCTAATTTCTAAATTTTCAAAAATTGGCAAGTATCCTCTTGACAAGAAACCCACAAAAACCCTATGCTTCATTTGTCGTTTAGAAATTTCTAAGAATAACAAATTGCTATTTTCAGAGACTTTGACTTTTGTTGACTTTTGACGACAAATTTACAAGATTTAATCCATTTTTATCAAAATGCCTTAATGAACCAAAAAAAAAATTTTGGGTACAACACATACATATTTCTAAGAAGTGTTTTTACAAGAACTTCCCACAAAAGAAGCAAGGTAAATGAAGCACATACTTCACAGAAAAATTGCTCCGTGCAATGCTTTCACATACATATGAAAAGAAACACCAAAGAACATTGCATTGCATCTATAAATTCGTATTACAGACATGATATTTTGGAATGAATTTCATTCTTGTGATATGTTCCGACACATTGAAACTTTAACAACATGCATGTCATTCCAATAATAGCCCCTTAAAGAATTTCATTTTACTCAACTAGTCATAATCAAAACAAGGTCAAACTAGAATTTTGTTTAAAAACATTTCAAATAATAACAAATTAACAATAATTCAAGATCAAATGTGTAACTCTTCCGAGCAATTTAACAGCTCCATAGTTAATTCACTTTTGCATTGGTGTATAATGGAAAACTAATGAATCAGTTATTTAAGAGATTGACAATCAATGCACTCTCTCTCCTAAAGCATTGCAAAGTCAAGATGAAACAAAGGAGCAACTTGAATGACACTACCAAGACTCAATAGCACATAAGAAAAACAGAGGAGGCAACAAATGACATAGAATGTGCTCACAATAAGAAATGCAACCACCAAGAAAAATAGTGTATGCATTTCAACAATTCAATTTCCTTATCCTTTTCGACACAAAATTAAGACATAAATAATGAATTAGGCAAGGTCTTCACAATAAGAAAGAAATATAAGATTAGAAGAGGCTTTTGAAAAGGGTAGTCACAACAAGCTGGGCATGATTTTGTACAAGAAAAATTCTAACCCTACAAACTCTAAATGAACAATGGTAGATTGAAGAGGATAACAACTCATATATTGATATCTCAGAAAGTCACACATATAAAGTACCAAACTATAAATGTAATAAAATTATAAACACAACAAAGCTATCATATAAAAAATATGCTGGTATGATAACATGACCAGTTGGAATTCATCCCAAAATCATGATGATTTGTGTGACAATATAAAGAAGATTATATTTTTACTTGTTCACACAATATGCACCTCAAGGCATATGCATTAGAAAATTGAGTTTCCAAAACATTTGTCCAAGGAGTGAATGGATCTTGTCCAACTTAAAGTAAACAAAATCATTGCAAAAGAAAGATACAAGAACATTGACAACAAAAAAAATCCAATAATCGGACAAAAAGTTAATTCCATTATCAAAGTACCCCTATCTGCCAGAAACATATTACTTACCACATCATTGTCAGCCACATTGTTAGATTCTTCATACTCCTCCATGTCAGGGATATCTTCTTCTTCATCAACCCCAAAGTATGAAGAAATGGGTCGAATTTTCGTCTTCTCCTGTATCTCTAATGAATCCATTGAAGGTACATTATCCTCGTCATTCATGTTATCTGAGAACCAGTCAACTGGAATAATCAGGCATAGTTCCCAATTCTACCACTTTCTTAACATAAATCCCTTTAAATTACATGGAATTCCAAAATAAGAAATTTATTTTCAATGCCGTCTATTCAAGCAAAGTAACTGATACCTTTAGGGGCACCATGAGTTGCCAACCACCCTTCATCCTCTTCATCATCAAGCATATACTCTCCTCCAGTAGCCTCATAGTCCTCTTCTACTGCACTAGCTCTTCGTAAGCATGGTACTGAATATGCAAAAGGAAAAGGATTATTGCTACGTAATGTAAGAAAAACTGATGTTAAATAGGATTAAAAATAGAAGCAGCAGTTGAATATGAACTTAGCAAGATAAAAATATGAGCAGATAAAAGAAACTAAAGAACGAATAAAAACAAAAGGATAAAAATAGGGAGTTAAAGATGAGATTGTTTTTGTGTTTTTGAAAAAAGCAAGGCTATGTTTAGAGTGTTATTTTTTATTGTTTTAAGTAGGATGTTTAAATCATTGTAAACAAAAGAAAATTAGCAAATAGAAGACAGAGACAGCATAAAGAGAAAAGATTTTGTGAAGGTAGGCTCAATATGATGCCAAAGCAAAGTAGATGATTGAATATTATAATTGTTTTTAATTTAATTTAATGAAAGAAAAAAATTGTTCCAATAGTTTTGAAACGCTGTAAATCTTGTGGATGAAATTCATTTTATGCTTCTGATTTCTTGAGGTTGCTATCCTACCTCTGTTCCATACAAAATTTCTCAACAGTGATATCAAAGCCACATTTATCAATGCAAGTGAGAATTACAGTGGACAAGTTCAAATCTAAAGCTCCTTCACCAAAGTAAACAATTTGCTTGGTTTGCTAGAATGGCAGCTAACAATGACACGATGTCAATTCCACAGTTTATTGATGGGAATTTTGATTATGGAAAGATCAGTTGAAAAGAATATTAATTTGGAAAGGAGTATGACATATAATAGCAAGTGGGTATTCTGAACCTCAAGATTGGAATAACTGAATGCAAAAGACAAGACAGAGAAGAAAGAAGATTAAAAAAAGGATGCTCAAACATTTTTCTATATTCAGAGAGCAATAGATCCAAGTATTTATCCAGCAATAGCAAGTTCCAAAATATGAAAAGAAGCACGAAGAGTTTTAGAAAGTTCATATCAAGATACCAATCAAGTAAGGGTTGCAACACTTCAAACCCTAAGAATGAATTTTGAGAATTTAAGAATTAATGATAAAGAGAAAGTTGAAGATTATTATGTTAGAGTAACAAATATGATGAATAAGACGAGAACATATGGTGAGGCAGTGATAAATGATGTGGTTGTGAAGAAGACCTTGAGATCTCTTACACCCAAGTGTATGCATAATGTTATTATTAGAAATTTAGAAGAGTGCAAAGATTCAAATAATTTAAATATTGAAGAGATGATTGGATAATTACTTAAACATGAAGAGAAGGTAAAGTGTATGGCTCACTTAAATCAAGCATTTATGTGAATGTCAAAGATCAATAATAAGCGAGGGGAAATTACTAGTTTTTCTCAAGGCAATAAGGAGGAGAACTCATATCAAGGGTTTGATTCTAAGTCTAACTTCAAAGGAAGAGGGCAAAGTAGAGGCCATGGTTTTGTTGGAACTTTGGTGTGGTACTCACTTGTAGAGAGTCCTTGGATGAAAAAAGACATGAACTTGTTCAATTCATATTGAAGTGTTTGATTGTAAACTATTAAGCAACTATAAAATGCAATATGGTAAGTTGCGGAGAGCTTCAGATCTTGTGACTTAGCATCAAGGTTTGTTTTAGTCCAATGTTGCTAGAGTTGCAACTACAATTCATTTGATGAATAACTCACTACCGCATCTCTATCTAAGTGCTTTGTAGATTGTGTATGACAATGCAAGCACACAGGCAGCATTATTAGAGAGCATGCAGTGACAGCTAAGGACATGATTATGGTCTAGGAGAATCTCAAAGGTGCCACAAGTAGTTAGAAGCAATCAAGCACTTGTCTTTACTGCTACAAGGCATAGTTAGTGTTTGCTAGTAATATAGGAAGACGGGTACAACATTCAAGTGAAGTTGGTCAACAACCTTTGACTTAGTATGAGCAGAAGTGAATGAGTGCATTGATACTATGCTTGACCAAATGAAGGTTGTTGTACAACAACAACAAAAAACCATATGGCAATTCTACAACAAACATATTCAACCAATCATTCAAAACAAATGGGAGAACCTCAATACTTCCTTGCATATGGCTGCCCATGCATTGAACCCGAAGTGGTACGTGCAAAGTCCTAATATAATTACACTGTAAAGTGCCTTGCCAAATCTGATCCAAAAACACTAATTTTCTGCCCTTGGAATTTTGACAAACACTTTGCTTGCAACTTCCAACTTGCTGATAATAAGTTTCAGATTGTATTTGAAATGCTTTTGATGAATACAAATGCAATACAATTGATTCCCAAATGTTTCCAAGCATCTAGCAATGTCCTAAGATGATGTGCAATGTGTTTTTGTACCTTTCGAATGCATAAACATGAAAATCTGATATAAAAAGTAAACCTACAGCCAAGGAACATTTCTACAAACATTTGGCATGCAAACTAGTTTAATACAATGCAACTATATATGAGAGACATTTTGACAAATAGTTGGCAAGTAAACTCCTTATCACTCCAACTTGGTATTGAGAAGATATGAAAGGAATTACAAGCTGTTCAAGAGTTGCAATCAGACCTTATACAATGGACTTTAACTCACTAGTACTATATGCTAATGACTGAAACTCAATGCTTAATTGCTATGACTGAATTTACATTGCATAAGCAAATTTATTGCTTTCTAGATGACTGAAATTACATTTATGATATGCTGGTTACATTTGATATGAACTCTATATGACTAGATGACTATAAATGCAATGCAACAAAATGTGGAACCTGGAAATTCTGTAGCAGCTACCATAAAATGATCCGATTCCCTTTATTGAAGATGTCAATGCCTTCAAGAATGCTGCACCAATACTCTTTGACCCCACACGACCCTTGGAGAATTTTATTGGAATTTTTACAGCCTTTCTAAACCAAAATCGCCCCTTCATAAGAGGGTCGCCCCTGCTTGCTTGGCAATATTTTAGAAAAATAAATACAGCCTCTAAACTCCTCAAATTTGTTATGAAAATGTGATTTCTCTCATGGCTGATCTACAGACTGAAACAAAATTACAGACCTCAAAATATCTCATAAATCTCTCCAAAAATAACCTCCAATGATTGCAATAAGTCCAATGAGAAAGACTAAAGTATCTTCCTCCACTATCCAACTAGGGTTGGTGTTGCACAACCGAAATTGGCACTTAACCAGCTAGGTTTGGTCTTTCACAAACAAAGACTGGAAATCAATAAGCTAAGCATTTAGCTTCAGCAGTGTAGTAGAAAGGTGTATTCAACTCAAGATGTCCAAATGCATAGCCCAAGCCTCTTTTATACTTTTTCAACCTCATCACCAAGAGACTTCTAGAAGATTCTTAAATATTCCTTAAGTGACTTTATTATTTTATTATTAAGTCACTTAAATCACTTTTTATTATTAAATTAATTAAATAATAAGTCATCCCTTTTGATATTTTATTTTATGGGAATAACTTAATAAATAATTAATTTAATAACATCTCTTGATTTAATTAAATCATCAATTAAGCTATCCTCATAAATTATCAATAATTTGGACAACTTAATTAAATAATTTAATTAAATCACCATACCTCCAATTCGGGGACATGACATACACCTATATAGGATGTTGAGGTGAAGACAATGTTCATGAAGGCTATTCAAAAGATGTGTGATTCTACAAATGCTAACACCATTTGTACCAAGTGGACAAAATTTACCACTCTTAACGGATATTCAAAGGAGACCAGGATAGATAGGAAGACTATGGCACAAGAGGACCCAATTTTCTAGTGGACTATGCGTGTGCCTACTTCTTTAACTCCCACTCCAGCCATTCCTTTGTTGTCCCAAGCTTCTAGCTCTTTTGTTGTTGAGAGGAAATAATCCACTTCTAGCTTCATCCACTCCAATAAGAGGAACAAGCTTACATCCAAGAGGGTAGAGAAGCTTGCGGTTATGCATAGTGTCTTGTGTCTCATTGACCACAACAAACTTACGTACAAAGCGAGTCCAACAGCCCAATGGGATGTAGAGCCAAATGAGCCAGCACAAATTGATGATAATGTTACCCAAATAGGGCTGGTTAGTATTGGTTTGGAGGAGCTTGAACTTGTGAGTTCAGCAGTTCTAATTATGAAGAGTTTGGCAAAAACATTGGGGATAATTAGAGGCATCTAGCCATTAGTCATTGACTCATTTGTATTTTGAACATAGTAATCATCATTATAAAATTTTGAATATAATTATAATATAAATTTCAAATTCGACATGTTCATTGTTAGTATTCAACAAAATCGTTGCAATGTGTTTACTATTTAGTAGTTTACTTAGTATGCCAAAGTTTCATTTGTAATTCTTATACATCTTTTTATAACTAAAGTTTCAAGTACTACATGTATTTGTCTCGCCTCCCACCATCCTGCCACTGTCCCCAAACTTAGGTCATTGGTCTCCCCCATCCTCAAAACCTATCCCCCCATCAAGAAACTCCATGGAACATAGGGTGAAATAGACTTGTGTAGAGGTTGTATGTTGTTGATCTATAGATTCAAACTCTATGAGACAAACTAATTGTATTGGATTTGTTTCCTATGAATACAATCTTTAGTATTCTTTTCTTAATGAGTTTTTTTCCTATAAAGGTTTCCCGTGTAAATCTTGTGTCTCATGTGTATATTATAGTTCCCCATGATTTTGTGTTCATTCTATATTTGCATCACATACTCTTAAAGTGTTCCAATATCCCAATCTATTGGTCGATTGCAATAAAAACTAAATTCCCAACATTTGGTATTAAAACTTGCTTGTTTGGGTGAGGCCATATAAAAGTTAAACATCTTTGGTGGTGAAACCCTCAATAATTTAGAAACCTCGGCACAAACATTTGTTGTTGTACATATATGATTGGTTTCACTAGGAGCCTTTGAGGGATTTTGTGAAATACAGGAGCACATGTTGTTAGATTCATGTCAAGCATGTCAAGATCTGAAATTGAGAAATCCAATTGCTAGAACTTTGAGTTATGCAAATTAAAAGTAGATCTCCTAGTAGATAGGGATCAATCGACAACTATAACTTCTTTGCCAAAACCTACAAGTATATCTAATGAAGACTAGAAAAGGTGAGATAAAAAAACTAGAAGTGCAATTCATTCATGTCTTTCAAATCTATATTAATGAATGTGTCAAAAAAGCCTTGTACACATTTGTTGTGGAGAAAGATAGAAACCCTTAATCAATCCAAGAGTCTTGTAAACAATTTTTTCTTGAAAAGAAAGTTATATTCCTTAAAGATAAAAGAGGGAGACTCTACAAATAGTCATCTCGACACCTTCAAATAATTCTAAGTCAATTAATGTCAATAGGAGTCAAACTAAAAGATAAGGGTAAATGCATAACCATTCTTCACAAAAATTGGAAGACATTGTAGGTATTGTGTTAAGTGAAGAGATTAGGAGAAAATCTATGGATGATTCCTCTAGTGATGCCCTAGTAGTAAGGTGTAGGTCAAAGTACAGAGGGGACCAGAAGAAAGGTGGAGATAAGAAGTCCAAGAAAAAGGACAAGTCTCAATCTCTTGATAAGCCCAAAGTAGAGTGCTAGAATTATGGTAGGAGAGATCACATAAAGAAAGAGTACAAGTCCAAGAAAAAAAATGGTTTTTAGTTGATTGAGTGCATCATAGTACATGCCTCCTCATAAGGAGTGGTATTGTGAATACAAGGGATTTGAGAGCACACAAACTTTCCTTGGTGACAACAATTCTCTTCAAATAGTTGGTCAAGGAAAAGGTAAAGTGTCTTTCATGAATGAGAGGGTGAGAAGATTCTCTGATGTTTTGCATATTCTAGGCCTGACAAGGAATCTTATTTCTATTTCTAATATAATTGATTCTAGAGTGCATGTTACCTTTGATGAAAAAGGTTACAAGTTGGCTAAAGGAAATTTGGGGTTGGCTAAAGGCGTGCAACATAAAACACTCTTCAAGTTGAAGGCATTAATATGGTGTAGCTCAATCAATGTTACTTAACTTGAATCAAGAAGTTTTTGTGGCATAGTAAGCTTCTAGGAAATAATTCACAGTGGCCTCTTTGCTCTTGTAAATGTACACTCAATCGATAAGTCTCGATAATATATATCTTTCATTGATCATTATTCTAGACATACTCGAAAGTATTTTCCATAAAAAAGCTCAAGCTTTTCCAAAAGTTTAAAGAGTTTATAGAACTTATTAAAAATTAGACTAGTAAGAAAATCAAAGTGTTAAGGTCAAATAATGGTGGAGAGTTTTTCTCAAGGAGTTTGAGGCATTTTGCAAACATGTTAGAATTGTTAGATAAAGGATAATGCCCTATACACCACAACAATATCGAGTCCCTAAAATGTTAAACAAAACCTTATCGGATCACGTCAAAAGTCTATTAAGTAGTGCTGACCTAGGGCATGAGGTTTTGGCTGAGGTGGTTAATAGTACCTTTTTTTTCAATCGATGAAAGTGGTTGTGAAGGACCACACCCTTTGGAGGCCACAAACGGGGGACCTCCTCCCCAGCATGAACACAATCAAACAGTCCAATCGTACGAGCACAGTAGCCCAAAAAGGGCGTTGGGCTCACAAGCACACCAACCTAGGGAAGCATTGGACCTCAAGCATGAACGCTTGGCACAAGGCATGAACGCCAATAGCAACCTCAACATTGCGGATCAAGCCTGCAAGCACATTGGATTTGCGAAGGCATGGTGTCTGCGACCACAATGGCCCAACGAAGGTTTGAACCCTGGTGGCCACAACAACAACGCTACCACTTAACCATCGCACTATGGGATGAACCCCGGTTAATAGTATTTGTTACTTGAAACACAAATCTCCCACTTTTATGCTTGACGATAAGGCACTATGTGAGATGTGGAAAGTTAAGATGCCTATTATAACATATTTGTGAATATTTAGTTGAAAGACATTTGTTTATGTGCCAAAGGAAAAACATTTGAAGTTAGATTTCAAGGCTAAAAAATTCATTTTCATTGGGTATAGTGAAAATGTGAAAGGCTGAAAGATTTCCAATTTGGTGACACTAAAGGTTCTCTACTCAAGAGATGTCATTTCAAGGAGCTTAAGAGTTTTATCCAAGGAAAGAATAGCCAAAGGTGGGTGATAGAGAATGAAAAGATGCATATTGAACACAAAACAGGGCAACAAGATGCATCTGCAAATGAACAAACAAGTGAACATGACAATACGAATGAAGGTGTAGTAGGCACATGTGCAGATGTGGCACAATCTCCACTAGCGACTATACTAGAGTCTACAAGGCAATGAAAATTCTCTAAAACGGTAAAGTCCACTAAATTTCTAATCTATTTTTGCTCTAACTTGTACTAATGATGAATCAAAGTCTATAGGAGAAGCTCTCTTCTAAGGAGAGCAATTCTTGGCGAAATGCCATGAAAAAGGAGATCTTTGAATTGCAACAACGTAATGTAATGTCCCTTTTTTCAGTGTCCTCTACTTTCACCAGTTGGAGATATGACCCACTTACTATTTTTAGTAATTGGTCTTGGCGACCGTGCAATGTAGGGTTTCCTGTTTGGGAAATATGTGGCAATTATTTGGTGAACTTTAATGTTTTGTGCCAGTTTGATATTTGGGAGTACTTACTATTTTTAGCAGTTGCTATTTATAGTAAGTCTATTTTCGATAGTTAGTCCTAGCGACAATGCAATGCAGAGCTTCCATTCTTGGCAAGGGGTGAGTTTTCTCCATGGTCAAAATTATTATTGGTTAATACATCACTAAAGTATTAAAGTTGTTTTTTTAATAAAAAGGGGATATAAGCTTTGGTTATAAAAAGGACCCCTTGGCCTAGTTGCACAACATTGTTTTAAAAGAGGGCCATTGGTACTTTAAGTGGACGCCTATTATACAGTTTAATTTCATAAAGTTAGGCAAACATTATGCCCCCAAAAGTGGATGACCCCATGAGGAGACATTTGATTTTGTTTTAAAATGCTAAAGCAAAAATTAAAAAGGCAAAAGGAGGCTGTGGGAGTTTTGGAGGGAAAACAATTTCAAATTAAGTTGCCCTAATTTCCCTCTCACTTCTATTTAAGCAACACTTTGGACTTCATTTGTATATCTTTTATCTAGCAACTTAACAGGATGTTGTTGGAATGCTTCCAGGGTTCTACTGCTGCGAGTTGAGGACGAAAACCCTCACTATTTGGAGCTGGTTTTGGTGGTGAGAGATTCACCCTAGCCGGATAAGGGTGATTCTACTTCAAGAATCACAGTTGGGTGTTCACAAGGTTTGATTTCAGACATTTTTTAGGACAATTGATGAAGATCTTTGGGATTTTTTGACGTGGGTTTGTAGATTTTGGTGTGTTTGACCTTTGGCATCATTTTGGAAGCGATTGGAGGATTTGTCCATAAGTTGATGGTTTAATCTACACAAGAAACTTCAAAGAGGCAATGATGAAAAAGTTAAAATAATTGATTTAGGACATGCAATATTTTCTTAGCATGGAGGTGCACCAATCTCATGGTAAGATCTTAATTTGTCAAGCTAAATATGTGCAAGATATGTTGAAAAAAGCAGTTGATGAACCAATTGCACTTGAAAAAAAATTGATGAAAGAAGATGGATCACTAAAAGTAAATGAAAATAAATACAAAAACATTGTTTTAAGTTAATTGGATTTGACAGCTGCAAAGCTGGATATTATGTTTGCAATATCATTGATTTCAAGGTATATGAGTGAACTTATAGAAAAACATTTACAAACAACAACAAAATACTAGGTATGTGAAACAAATAAAGGATCGTGGAATCTATTATTATTCAGTTGAAGATTCAAAGTCAAACTTGTTTGGTTATTCAGATGCAGATTGAGCAGGATCATCAGATGATATAAAGAGCAGATTAGAAAAATGTTTTACATTAGGAAATGGATTACATGGAGTTCAAAGAAGTAAAATATAGTTGCATTATTGAATACAAAAGTGGAGCATGTTGCATTAACAGCAACATGTACACAAGCAATTTGGTTAAGAAGAGTTTTGGAAACTCTAGAAAAAGAATAAAGAAATCCTATAGTGAATTTTCTGACAATGGTGGAGCAATACCATTAAATAATAAATATGCATCAAGTATTTCATACATTGACAAAACACATAGAATTGAAGCACTATTACATAAAAGAGTTGGAACATGACACAAAAAAGTTAAAATTCAGTTTTAGAGACCAGAAAATCAATTAGTAGACATCATGACTAAAGAACTAGGAAAGATGTTACACTCAGAATTAAAGACAAAGTTGCAGATACAAGGATTTGACATCAAGGGGGAGAATGTAGGATAAAATGATGTCAAATAGGGTTAAAAAATAGGAGCAACAATTAAAAATAGGTGGAACAATTAAATATAGAATTAGAAAGATAAAAAGAGATGCAGCAAATAAGAGTTAGAAAATTTTAAAGGGATAAAAATAAAGAGTTAAAGATGAAATGATTTTGTTATTTTAATAAGCAAGGCTATGTTTAGAGTGTTTTCTTTTAATGTTATAAGTAATAAGCAGATAGAAGACAGCAGACAGCAGATTTCGTAAGAGTAAGCGCTGTATAATGCTGAAACAAAGTAGAGAATTGAATATTGTAATTGTTTTTTTCATTTGATTTAATGAAAGGAGAAAATTGTTCCAAATGTTTTGAAATGCTTTAAGATCTTGTGGATGAAATTTATTTTATGTTTCTGATTTCTTGAGATTGTTATCCTGCCCCTGTTCCATACAAAATTTCCCAGCAGTTACCTCGCACAAATCATAAACATGTTATACCATAATTTAAAATAAAATCACCTTCATTGTTCGGTTATAGTATAATAATAATGAAAAAACTATTGTTTAACAAGTATTATTTTGAACTTTCTCACCATTTCTAGTTATTAAATACTGCTTGCCAGGTGGTAAGTATGGCTTCCTTTTACTTGGATCACCTGATTCCCTGCCATACCACAACATTATAGTTATATAAAGCATTATGGATATCATTTGAAAAGAACAAACTAGAAAGTTATACTAAATGGCCACTTGATGCTTGAATTATAAAATTAAAAAAATTAGTTCTCACTGTAAGGACAGGATAAAATTACACTGAACATTAAATATTAATTTGACAAATAAAAACAGAAAATTTCCTAGTAGCAAACATACAAAAATAAATTTTGAACAGAACTAAAAATGAAAACACAAAGGGCCCAAAAAGTCAAAGACATCAATCTCCATGCACTAAGATGCCAAGGTTACTAAACAAAAGTTACAACCAATCTTGCTTGGGGGCACATCCTAGAGATGGAGGAGTTAACACCATATTGCCCATCAATTTCTTTTAAGTTCCAACTTCCAGTGAGCTCAATGGTGCTCACTTCATATTTAAGAGACCAAACAATAAAATGTTATTAAAACAAGCAGAATTTTTTTCCATTGCAACAACAACAAACAAGAAGTAGAAGAAAATATTGAAGCAATAGATAAGAAACATTTTCTTATTGAAATTTGTCAAAGAGGCTGTCTGCCGGTTCATGGTATTGTTAGTGTTTTAATTTGTCTCTTTCAAAACAACACAAAATGGAACAGCGTGTAAGGATAAATATTAAACCTTCTTCAAGTTATACAGAGAAGCTCCCTTACAAATAAAACTAAAAACCTTAGAACTCTAACCAATAGAAAAAACCTATCTTATTGACTCTCAAGTATGGACACGAGACTAAAGAGCATTTCTACTCTAGATCTTTTATCTTGAAAGCAAACAAATTAAATAGCTATCAAATGATCATTATTTCTAGTTCAGAGCAAAGACTAAAAAGAATATGCATACACAAAGATTGAATTGGAATAAACACACAATTTAGCAAACCGTATTAAAAAAAATTGTATAGAAAGCTACAACAGCCACTTCAATGAAATCTGCAATACAAAGACAATAATATTCAAAAAACTATTCAATTTACCAAAACAACACATAGAAGATGACAAAGAAAACAGCTTGGACAATAACTTTTATAGCAAGTAGGCCTAAAACTACTTTTGATTTTCTAAATGCATAAAGCACTTATTTTTAAAAATCTTTTCCATGCTTTGATAGTGCAATTTATTCAAGATAAATAAAAACAAAATTGCTGAAATTCTTACACTAAAAATAGTTTTCTCACAAACAAGGCAACTATTAAATAACAAATTGTCAGAAATAAATCATCTAAAACAGGAAATCTTCAAATAGTTTCAGCCAAACATATCGCATCCCAATCCTATTAAAGGATTAAGAGTAAATCAGAAAATAGAAAGGAGACAAATTTGGGCAGCCTCAACACCTGGAGTGAAACTAAATTTTGACAGTCTGTCTAGAGGGAATCCAGGTATAGCAGGTACAGGTTATATTCCAAGGGACACTAAAAGGCGATTTGTGTTTGGAGGTTTGAAATTGCTAGGTACTAAATCTAACAATGATGTAAAATGTTAGGCTCTTCCAGCTAGTCTCATTTTGGCTTTCATGGAAGGGTTTCCAAAGTTAGAAATAGAAGGTGATTCTCAAGTTGTTATAACTACTCTTAAGAAAGGCAACAGTCCCAATTGGCTAATGAATTGTACCTTGAAGAGGCACATATGTGGATTAGGAAATTCATTGGAATACAATTGCTCCATTGTTATAGGGAACAAAACGATGTTGTTGACTTCCTAGCCAATAAAGGAATGGATAACTCTAATCTAACAACATAAGAAAGTAAGGATGCTTCTCATTAGGAAGGTCTCCGTGATATCATTGTTAGGGATGGTAAGGGGCACACTTAGTAAGACATTAATACAACCTATTTTATGTTCTTTCATTTTTGACAACGGTTAGCAATGCTTTCATTTATGACTATAATGTCTCCTTTTAAATTTTTCTTTAAATAATAAAATATAACTCACAATAAGAGTTGCACAATTAATTATATGTAAGAAATTAACCTAGAAATTGTAGCTGAACAGTTTATTATATAATTCAGACTTAAGGCTTAGAATGTATCTCGAGAAATATAGAACTCGTTCTCTTATCTCTGTTGTAAACCTTCCTCAAATCTGCAGTGATTTCTCTTTATTTAAAGGCCTTTGAAATGTCTTAGAGTCTGCCTGAATCAGGGGATTTTGTCCACTAACTCGGTGATAGAAATTAATGGGTTTTCGTCTTTTATTTCCAAACCTTGAAGGGTTTCGTCCTCAAGTTGCTGAACCACAGTTCACTCTCCACAAGGAGTAATAATATAAAAATATCTTCACGATTCATGTCCCCTTCTCCTTGATTGATATTCCTTATATACCCCCTTTTTTTTAAATAGACATAACTCTTCATTCACATGCCTTTTGACTTTTCATTAAAATTCAGTGTTCCACGAGGACACGTCCCCCCCCAAAATCTAGCGGTCTCCCCGACCCGAACGTTTCGGAGACTTGGGGATAGCTGAGAAACGTCCCCCCATTGTCCCCCCACTGCCACTGGGACTTGGGAGACTCCGAGGAAACGGCGGGGACTCCTGGACGTCCCCGAGACATCTCAAGGACTTCTAGCCGTCCCTCCAGCGTCTCGGAAACACCCAGAACTCCCCGCACTGGGATGTGCAAAAAAGCAATTTAAAAAAAAAATCTTTTACTTTTCTAGGAATGTGAGCCTTGGGCCGAACCCTAAAGGCTTGTGGGACCCTTCTAAAAGCCTCTAAGCTAAACAAAACACTCTCATTCTTCATGTTTTTGCTCACATATGCCATTTGATGTTTTGCAACTCATTGTATCATCTTTATGATATGCTATTATGATTTTGCATTTTTGCATTTTGTACTTATTTTGATATCAATGTATCATGCTACTCATTGTAATCATCTTTATGATATGATATTATGATGTGACATGTCATATTTTCGATATTCATATAATAGAAATCTCAAATTCGACAATTTCATTTGTCAAATTTTAATATTTTATTTACTTCTAGTCTTTTAGTAATAGTATTCAAGTATTTAAAAAGTTAGTATTTGCAATTTTACTAATTTGCCAAAGTTTAATTTGAAATGTTATTCTTAAACATCTTTTTATAACTAGTTATTCAAGTACCATATGTATATCAACACCGCCGCCCACCTGCCCTCATCCCCTCGCCGTCCCCAAACTTAGACCCTCTATCCCCTCATCCCCATCAAGAAACTCCATAGAACACTGTTAAAATTAAACTTTATTAAATTTTAGGTTTTTTATAATATTAATAATTCTCCCTTGAGCATTCCCTTCATTATTGTCCCTTAAGGGAATCAAAGGAGAAAGAATAAAACTGCTAAAGCAAATAAATTCATATTTAAGGAAGGGGCACTACAATGTCTCTTACTAGTCGTGCATTGCTCTAGTGTTTTATCATGTATAAGTGTTTTTGTTAGTTGTGTGCCAACCATTATGAGATGGTAATGTTATTTGTACACCAATATTGGATGCTTGCCATCATGAAGCGGTGCCTCCAATGGTGTCATTGATTTTTCTTGCTGTTATGGCTATTTAGGTGTTGGTTGTGAGTTCATGAACCTTGCTTTGCTTGGCTATGGTGTGGTCTTAGCTTTTGTTTCATGGCTGGCCATAGTGATGTTTCTTAGAGGGACCACTAAGTTGGGGTCATGTTTCTAACTTTCGACTAAAGAAGATCTTCCAAGTGTTCTTCAATCCAAGTCCTTAATTTGTTAAGGCTATTCTTGGCCCTGATGAAATTAATGATACAAGTTTTCTAAGGTCACATGCTATAAAAATGGTAGGTAGATTTTAATACTAAGCTCAAAGGTTTGGTGAAGAATGTGGTTATCCGTCAATGAATTGAGGAGCTACTTTTTCTAATCATGCAAGTGAAGAGACATTCTCAAAGTTGTGGCCAAAGATGGTGCCTATTGTTCCTTTCAGCAAGGAGTTGGTCTTAAAGACCCAAACTAAAAACATACAAAATAACAAACCCACAAATACAACAAATAATTTTTATTTTTTTTTATTTCTTCAAAACAATACATAAGCATATAGATATTCATCAAACCAATACAACTTACCAAACATGCCCAAATGTAGCACTGGACACTATTGCTATTCCAAATGTCAATATGAATGTTGATTTGCTACTTTAGGGTTTTTGTCCTCAACAAGCCTAAACTCTACACCTCATGGGTTTCATCTCCAAGCCATAGCTACTAAAACACAACCTTTAGCCGAGGAAAAAGAAATGATTTTTGTTTTATCAAATTTCAAGTGCATCAACGCATTATACAATTTTGCTTCCTCAATCAATAGAAATTGACAAACAAGTTCTTTCATAAACTGACAGTAGTTAACTAGCAAGTCCATTCCTTATTTAATTGATCCTAACTAAAAGTAACTTCGGTTATAACAAATTGACCATAAGCCCTCCTTATTCCAATCCACTATAGTTTAACTAACTAACAAGTACAAACACGTATGAAACCAAGCTCAATCACTCTAACTAAAAGACTTGGTCACTACTCAACTAGAAGACACCCAGATACAGCTGCCTTATTCCATACACAAACATTCCTAACTAAAAAATCGAAAGTAAATACATACTCACTACTCCTACATTGCCATAATATAGACCCAACTACGAACTATAAAAAGGAGCACGACAAAGCCTCCTTTCTTGAATTTGCTTGCCCTCAAGCAAGATAAAAGTTGGGTTATCTTGGATATCAACCAACTCCCTCTAGTGACAAAGAACCTACCGATGATACCTCATCCTCCTCCACTCTCTCATCAGTAATATTACTATTCTCCACACTTTGTACCACCATGGACAGCTCAAGCTCTCCCTCGTCACTAGAGTACACTAAAATCAGATGTACTTATCCCTTACCCAAGCACCTATGCGTTGGGTCCCATGGCTTCTTATCACAAATATCCTCCATGTCAAGCTCTAATTTCAAGCAATTGCTTCTTTTATCTACTTGGTTCTAGTTACCATCATTCACATGCAAATATTTGAAAGCATACAATAGGAAATGATATCCAATACACTTGCATAGATTGCCATTGATTTCGTCTTCACCTTCTTGGGATGATGGACATCGTGGTGCTCTAGAAATAGCTACAAGTGTACCCTTGCTAGTGCTAGTATTATCCTTCAACAACTATTGAGGCTCATACTCAATATTTTGCTCCTCTACTAACCATTGGTGTTCTAATTTATCAGTTTCATAAATAGTCTCCTCCTCATCCTTATGTTCAAAGTGGTTTAAAAATCTTTGCAAGAAAGTGAATCTCAATAGTTCTTCTAGGTTGTTGTTGAAGATGGGGATTCCCTTTGTGCACCAATACCCAAAGGCATAGTGATCTAGTTTGGTCCAAGCATTTGCATACTCCAAGTGAGGAGATCGATGAGATGTTGTAGTTGGTGTCCATCCTTTGAGGATCTTGTAAAGTTGAAAAATTCCCACTATTTATCCTTGTGTGCCACTTTCTACTTGTCTCTATCACTCACTATGATGCAATATTGATATCTAATTTTGTCTTGTTCTAAACCCTTTCACAAGCTAGCAAGATCATAGCTCTATTACCACTATTAAGACCCGAACAAAAAACATACAAAATAACAAACCCAAAAATACTGCAACAATTAATATATTTTTTTTATTTCTTCATCAAACCAATACAACTTACCAAATGGGCCCACATGTAAAACTAAACACTATTGGTATCCCAAATGATAGTATGAATGTCAATCTGTTGCTTAAAGGTTTCCATCCTCAAAAAGCCTATTCTCTACACCTAAAGGGTTTCATCTCTATGCCACAACTGTTGAAACACATCTTTCAACCCAAGGAAAAGAAACCATTTTTGTTTTATCAAATTTCATGTCTATCCCTTCTCTTAATAGTGCATTATATAATTATGCTTCCTCAATTGATGCCAATTGACTAACAAGTTTCTCCCTAAATTGATAGCAATTAACTAGAAAGTTCACTCCATATTTAACTAATCCTAACCGAAAGTAACTTCAATTCTAACTAACCACACACCCTCCTTATTCTAGTTAACAATAGTTCTAACTAACTAATAAGTATGAAACCAAACTCAGTTGCTCTAACTAAACAACTTAGTCATTGCTCAAGTAGAAGACACCCAAATACAATCACCTTATTCCAAACACAAACATTTGTCACTAAAAATTGAAAGTAACTACATACTTGCAACTCCTACATTGCCAAAAGAAAAACATAGCTATGGATTGAAAAGGGGGCATGACAATTATGAGTAAGGAGATTATGAAGATTGTTATGGATATGCCTCAAATTTATAACAGGTGATAAAGCATTTAGTGATTTCACATCATGGTGAGGTTCTTGAGGTTACAAGTGGGTTCTTTCTACCCACCTATACCAATGACACCGATTCTCATTCTCTAAAGAGAGTGAAGTTGATTGATGGTGTGTGTATCCCTAGCTTGGTGGAGTTTAGACAACGTCGATGCACATTGGCATTCTACGTACAAGGGTGTAAATATTCCTTGTTGACAAGCTTCCTACTTATAAGCATCAAGTTGCATGCTTCACTTTGTATGTTTTTAATATTATGTGACGACATTCCATTTTTAAGCCTATATCGCTAGTCTTGTTTTGTTGTTCCCTCTAGATATTGATGTTGCTATGTTTTTGTTACTTCTAGTTGGTCTTATCACCCTTCATGAGTTACACAAGGTTTTGATTGTTATTTAACTATGTTTCTATATATAATATGGGGTGAGATCCTCTAATAGGTCCTCATATTTTAAATAAAAAAAAAATCACATCCCACGATAAACCTTCTAGAAGGTCATCTAAGTCCAATCATAGCCACAAATAAAAATAGATAGTCTAGTGCATCAAATAGTTCCTCTCGATGACTTTGATGCATTGAAAAGCTCCTCCAAATGAGTATGCAAAGACACTCGTTAAAGCTCAAAAGTATGAGACTCACTACCATGTTAAGCAAAGATCCAACAAACAACTCACTAGGCAAGGCATGACTTTCATTTGACTAGAAGATTTGAACTACACAACAACAACAACAAAAAGAAGAATTGTATGTACTCTAGGTACAAAAGGTATCATGAATCATAACAATGGAGAACGCTCATAAGAGCACGACCCATGTTTGATTCCCTTCACTGCAATAAGGTAACACATAACTTTAAACATGTGACAAGGTTTTGGTGCAATAAACAAGGTGTATGATTGTGTGTGACTCAGGTTTACTGCAGTACATTCAAAGGGAATCAGATTTTAATTGTAAAAAATGTGGCAAAGCTTAGCCCACATAGTGTTAAAGGTGGTATACAACCTTGCCTAAGATTTAGCAAAAGCAATAAGATAAAGTTTCCTAGTGAATCTTAATGCATGAACTATATACCATTTTCCATCTGGCTTTAATTCTTTCTAAAGTAATATTAACCTGCCCTGACTCACCTAACAACCCATCTATACACTACAAGCGGAAGGCAATACAATCCAACGAGAAGACAGCCTAAGTTTTTGGGTTCCTCTATTTTGCCTCTTGTGCCCGCTCCTGGAGCATTTGGGAGCAGGAGCGCGTCGAGGAGCGCCTGGGAGCACCCAGGCACCCCCAAGTTCCCTGTGGGTTCGCTGGGAGTGGACCCACAGGGAACCCGGGGGTGCCTGGGCACTCCCAAAAGCTCCCATGGGCGCTGCACGCCAGAAACAAAACAAAAACATAAAAAAAATCCAATATAGTACAAAAAGACCTAAAAACTGCATTTACTTGTGGTTCAAATGATGTTGAACCAAACAATGAATTTGATCTAGATCCTTTTGATGATTGATGAAGATTGAAGACTTAGAGTCTTCGACAGTTATACAAATTTTTTATTGTATTTATCTCAATTTTGTAATTGTAATGATCTTCAGTTGAATCATGACTCTAGACATATATGATATATGACATATGTATTGAAATTTTGAACTATAAATTAGCATTTATCTTAATCGCTAGCATTGATCAATGATTTAATGATGATTGATGATTGATGAAGTATCGTACTATCAAATTTATTTACAATTCTGTATATTTTTAATTTTTTTGCATAGATATATATAATATATACACAGCCATACCCAAACGTACCGTACCCAAGGAAAAAAATTGCCATACCGACGTACCCGTATTTTGTACCCGTACCCGATCTCGTACCAAAACCAACAACTTAGAGAAGACCCTTTGCACAAAACAAGAACAAAAATAGGGAACATTAAGGAGAGCAAGTGGTAGAGTTGAAAGGATCAAAAAGCACTGCACAAGTAGGGCACTAGCAGTATTAAAGGTATAGGGAGGAAAAAGCACATATTTCTTCTGTTTTTTTTGGTATGAACTGCCCATTGCCATTTGGCTTTTTTCTTTCTAAAGTAACATTAACCTGCCCTAACTCACAAAACAACCTATCTATGCACCAAAAGCAAATGAGAAAACAAACCAACCAAACCAATGCACAAAAGCAAGAACAGAAACGAAAATAGGGAACATAAAGGAGAGTAAGCAATAAAGTTGGAAGAATCGAGAAGCATTAGATGAAGAGGGCCCTGACAACCTCTGACAATATAGCAGGAAAACACACATTTCGCTATTGAAACTTAATGTATGGTGTTATATACTTTCATTTTACATTTGGCTGTATTTCTTTCTAGTGTAACGTTAACCTACCCTAATTCATAAAACCCATCCATACACTGAAACGAAAGGAAAAACCAATCTAACCAGACCATCCTTGAATTTTAAAAAATATATATATAGGGATCATAAAGGAAAGCAAAAAATAAATTTGGAAAAATCAAAGAGCCCTAAATAAAGAGGCCACTGGCAGTATTTCACAATATAGTAAGTAAAAAACACATTTTCCTATTGACTTTAATGTATGAACCATCTATTGTCATTTGCCATTTCCCTTTATTTTTTCTAAAGTAACATTAACCTGCCCTAACTCACAAACAACCCATCTATGGAATGAAGGCAAAAGGAAAAACAATTTAACCAAACCCCACTTGCACAATACCAAAAATGTAGAGAACGTGAGGGAGAGCAAGCAATAAAGTTGGAAACATAAAAGAAAAAGGCATTGGCAGTATTAGACAATGTAGGCATGCTCTACCAGTCAACAATCATACTTTTGAACTCCATTGCTTAAGAGTTCAAAGTTAATCATTTTCACATAAAAAGTAATGCCTAAAAAAATTTGACTAATCTTGTTTAATTGGTGCAGTTTCTTTTACTACCATCATTTTCAAGAAATGTATGTAATGTCTCAAAAAAATCAATAATCATGTTTTATTAGTTATGTATTTTTATTTAGGAAAGCTTACATTTTAACTTTAGATACTGCAATATGAAGGCTAACAAATCTACCAAAATCCATCGGGATGTGCACACAACCTTTGTGCCTTTTTCCCTTCCTACAAATACACGTAAAGGCCTCTTACATTTTTCTGTGGAACAAAAACCTTGACTGTATATCAGGCAAACAACTTCCCCATCAGACCACAGTCTATACTGAGTGAAACTTTTGTTTGAAATTGAATAGATTTTTAGTTTTAGCTAAAACTTCTAAGTGTAGTTACAGATTTCAACCCAGCTCAGACCAAGATTAATACACCAAGATAACTTGATCTCCATTCTCAATAACAAGTAGGTGAAAACTTGGCAAAAGACTCTACTACTCAAAATAAGACCTTTTCCCCTTTGTTTTATAAAGGGCGGAAACTCGGGAGCAAGCTAAAAAAAACTCTAAACTTGTACTGGTCTCCGAGACCCCTTCGATCCAATCCTTATCAACACGTAAAGAACCTAAGACTGTGCTTTGAGACTTTCCTCATTGTTGTATCAAACCATGTTGTTTCCCTATGGAAGCAAATTATAGCAGTTTCTATTTCGTATACGTATTACTAGTTCATCTTTGTGTTTCCAATTTTCCGGTTCCCAATGCTTGCTTCCAACATACGTATCATTATGATTATTTGTTATCAATTCGTTGACAGTTGCGTATTATAACCCCACCTTGCAGCCATTCCAAACAAGTGCGGAACTTCCAACCCCTTCTGTGGGGTATCATTATTTTGCACGGACCAGCTAGAACTCCTAGAAACTCCCCTTGGGATAACAGGATTCCTATGAGTCAGAAAAAGTCTTCTTTGTCGCCAAGAGAGTGGATAGTTCTTCCAAAAGAAAAATATGCGCAGCCGGGAAAAATTTAACCCTGTGTAGGATAGTAAAGTCGTAAATTTCTGTTTACAAAGCCAAGGGGGCAAGAGAGCCCAATGAGAAAGGAGCCAATTGCCCAAGTCGAAAGGGGCTTCCACAGACAAACCTTATTTTAAAACCCTGGGAAAACTCGTTAGAGTGTTTCAAGATAGGAAAAACACCTATATCCAATCCATTGATTGTGGCATATCCTAGTGACTTTAGCAGAAGAGATACCTCCAAGTTATGGCATCTAAGTAAAGAAAATAGAATACCCTGAAGTAAACATGCATAATTCACGGGAAAAAAATAATTGAGGGAAGAAAGAAAATACCAAGACCAGGTAGGGCATTTGGCGACCAAATTGTCTCCCGCCTGGACGAATTCATCCACGGAAAGAACGCCCTTCTCTTTGAAGGCCGAAACTGTACGAGGCCCTGTTATTCTTTCAACTGCTCCCTTAAATGCCGAGTGAATTTTCTGCGACAACACCATTTTTCTCTCTTCAACACGCTCCCTTCAATCCTCTCATAACCTCGCCCTTTATGCTCCGCCTGCCTTTACTTTCTTGTCAATGAACGCAAAATATTCGTATATTTTTATTTAGTCACTTCTCTTTTTACCGCGGGAGACTCTTTTCTTGGCGCCTTCCACCGAACATTCAGGTATACGTATGATTTCTTCTTTTCTTTTTCTTTCCTTGTTTTTTTCTCGTTTTGAAAAATAAATAAATAAATTTACTTGGGTGAGGCTCCATTGTTGTGGTGGTTAACTTGCCACCCAAGATTCTCAAAAGGGTATTGTTATAATTTTGACATCATATTTTCAGGGGTATTCTCATAATCTGTGTCACTTTTTTAAAGGTATATTCGTCATATTTATAATTTTGGTATCGAATTTTTAAATAGATATTGTCTTGGCATCAATCTCTTAAGACATATCATCAATTTCTTGGTTTTCAATTTTGTTATCAATATATTCATAAACTTGGAAGTATATTGTCTTGGTGGAGAGAACGAGGTTATCATAACTTCTCCTTAAGGGTTGTCCAATTTGGCTTCATTTATCACCCTATAAAAAAATCAAGCAAGGTTCCTTCATTAAACAACTACATAAGATATGCATTCAATAAAATTGAAATGGTAATTAGAAGATTATTATAGCCCTTGAAGTACAATAATATTATCTTCTCAAATGATTAAAAAATGTTTGAAGAATTATATTATTAGAAAAAAAAAAAAAGTAGAATATACAATTGTAATGATGAAAATGCATACCCTACACTTTTCCCTTTATTTTTTTGCCCATTTTGATCATGTTGTCCCTAGTTCAATGACTATTGTACATATGGCATGTTTAGCATAAAAGTTGACAAATAAGCTAAACCTAACCTAATTCCACTTACAGGCATCTCTAGGGACCAATATAGATTCTTATTTTATCCATTCAATATTCAATATTAAATCCATGAGTACAAAAACTAACCCAATTCAGTTTTGTGAGTGTAGAAATGGCCCTAGAAGTTGTAAATTTAAATTTAAATTTTTGGCCCATGTTGACTCCCTCTAACTAATCATTATGAGTTGACTTAAGCGCAAAAAAGTTAACTTGAGTGCAAGTGTGTTGTATTTAATGACAAACCTGGATTCATTGCAAACAATTAAAGAGTCGTCATAGGAGGTTAGAATATTATAACGTCATTGTAGAGCATGAGTATTGCATCATCAACTTGAGTCAACATCCAAAGTATTATTGCATGATTGCTTGTTGCTTTAAATATTTCTTTCACTAAATCATTAAATTAGAAATAAGGGTTTGACTATAAGAGAACAATCATATCCTAGTAAACCCATAAATGGTGTCAATACCACCTCTTTTCAAATGTAAATTGCAAGCATCTAGGTAAATGGGTTATAGGCATTAATTTATGTGCAAATCATTTCTATGTGTAGGGTGGAGGTGTTGTATGTATTATAATAGAGCATAAAGTGATAGTTCATGTTGGTCAAATTAAAATGCCAACTCGCTAGCATGGGCATGGCAATATTTGATCCAATAGTGATGTGTTAGTTGGATTTCCTTCTCAAGGAAGCAATAAGTGATGATGGGTGTAAGAGACTCTATTGAATCATTCCAAGGAGCTCTTAGCATGCAAATGAAGGTAACATGTGGAGTACATTTTGTGGAGTGAAATGTTGAATATTTTATGGAATATTATCTAAGCATTATTAGTTTATCTGCATATCAAAGCTCTTCTAAATAGGTGCTCTTGTTTTTAGGTTTCAAGGAAAAAAAATTATCCAATATTTACAAATTAAAAAAAAATCACCAAATATTTTTGAGGAGTGCAACCTATTCAAGAATAATGATTAGAGGAGTAGGCAAAGCCTCACCTATTTCTCTTAATATTTTGTTCAACAAAATGGCCTTAATCTAGGACATATAAGCAATGAAGTAAAATATGGTCTTTGGAATTAAAGTAGATAAGTTAAAATATTTCAGTTGTTGTTTAGATGTGGTTGTTTGTTGTCATTGGTTGTTTGGTTTAACTGTTTTGTTGGTTGTTCAAAGATAAGTGTTTTTGTTGGTTTGCTGCAATTGTTCTCTTTTTGTATTTTGATGGATTTGAATTAACTAATTAACTTAATTAATTAATAGTGATTAGGTAATCAATTTACTAAGTCAAATAGACTACTCTATTTTTAACTTGATGTGACTAGTTATCAATTAATCATGCAAAGATAAATTTAATCTAAGAGTAGATAAAAGGAATAATTTTTGGATTTTTTTGCTTTTAAAAAGAAAAAAGATAAACTAAAACAAATAATCAATCTAATAATTAAAAATAACTAATTAATTAATCAATTAAATTAATTATATTATTTCATTGATTTGGTGTAATTAAAATTAAATAATTTAATTTAATTGTGATTAACTTACCACACATACAAGAAAAAAAACTTTAGAAAAATTTAGGAAAGAAACAAGAGCAATACATAAATTTTCTTTCCCTTTTTCAAAATACATTTTTTTTAAATGTATGGAGATAAATGAGAGAAGAAACTACAAACAATTTTTTATTTATTTATTGAACAAAGCAAAAGAATTTACAAGAAAAAAGCTACCAGCAGTAGTTGTAAAACATGACTAGCCAAAATGCCAGACAAACAATACAATATCTACCAATGACGTATGCCAGATGAACCATACAATATCTACAAGAGCCAATGATGTTCCTTGAGGAAATACAAAATATCAACCATAAAATACAATTACATAGACAAAAGTTGTATAACATTATGATCAAGTTTATTGTCTAGCTAAAACTTCGCTATCTAATCTTTAATATGTTGCAACTGATGTTTAGCTCTCTCACTCTTCTTGTGTATTACATGTATCTGCGAAAAAAGTACAGCCACCTAAAAACATATGTCAGAGTAAATTCGTAAAGTCCCAACAGCCTAATAAAAATTATTAGAAAACATTGCAGCACATCGATTTCTCCATATATTTTTCAAAATAACATGTCAAATAAATCAACAATCACATCCTTTTGCATACCAAGCCCAAAAACAACCTCTTTCCAAGTTAAGTCATGATTAAAAATAGCTAAGAAGTCTCTAAAAATAGTAAACCATTGCCTTTTAACATATACACAATCCCAAAAAATGTACCTCAAACTTTCCACAGCCTTACAAAAAGGGCAGTTTGTTGGTTGAACCATAATGCACTTCAATCTATCTCCCACGGGTAGCTTGCAGTGCAATATCTTCCAAACCAACACCTGTGATTCAAAATTAGCTTTGGAACTCCATATTTGAGCACTTAATTTACACCAAAATTTAGTGTTGAGTCTACATTTCCACTTTTGATTGAAACAATTAGTAATATTCCAACTAGGAAGCAGCTTTAAATAAACATTTTTTAATGGAAGATTATTGAAGTGACTATAAGATAACCATTTCCAAACTCTAAAGAAAAAGAAGTCCCTTGAAGTATAAAACTTCATCATTAGATCTACTGGCATTAGAGATTTAATAAAAATTATGAATTGTTCAAAACTAGAATTCAGCCCATACTGCTCCTTAATGTTGTTCCAAGGAACCCAATCAAAAATGCCAAAATCCCAAAGATCTTTAAATTGTCTAACTCCATTTTTAAACAAATAATGAGCTTGTCTTGGGAAACATAAGGCCAATGGTAGATCATGATAAGAAATTATTTTGTTCCACCAAATTGACATAGAAACAAAGCTAAACCATGTCTGCAAGGAAGATCCATTCCAATTTTAAAATATGCTAACTTTTTCCCAAGCTTTCCAAATAGACTGGAGAGGAAAAGAGGCTTTGATTCTAAAGTGAGAAGGTAAAAGCATTTTATCCAGCCAATGAACCTCTTGCCATTTCTTCTTAATAGAAGCATCTATAATTCTTTGACAAACTAAAATCTTCCATGGTTCATCTCCACTGGCATCTCTTATAATCCATTTTGCAGCAAGACAAAACCCTTGGGTTTGGGGATCAATAAGCCCCAATCCACCTTTGTGTTTTGGCTGAATACAATGAGACCATGAAGAAGCAATAAAACCACCATTACCATCCCATCTAGACCACAAGAATTTATGGATTATTTTATTGAGCTCTTCATAGCCTTGTTTGGAAGGCATCCAACAAGAAGAGTAGTACACATGGGAAGCAATGAGAATCTTATTAGCCACTTGAATCTTGTCAGCCAAGGACATAAATTTATTGTCAAAATTGAATAGCTTATTATGTTTAATTATGTTTAAGAACCAAGTCCACATATCAAAAAGAGAGACTTCCAAACCAAAGGGTATACCTAGATATTTTGTTATCTCACCATGCTTAATTTGTCTCCATTCTTTTGGTATCCATTGTGGCTTAGCATAAGGCTGGGTCATTAAAAACTCAATTTAATTATGACCAATAAGGGAGGCAGATAACTCGTAGTACAAGTTAACGATTTCCAAAGCATTGTTCACCTCCTCTTTAGAATTATGCAAGAATAGCATACTATCATCAACAAAGTGGGAATTAATAACCACCTGATTTTGAGGGATAGAAATCCCTTTGATGAGTTTCATTTGATGAGATTTGTGCAAAAAATAGCCCAAGGCATCAGTTGTAAGAACATACAAAAAGGGAGAAATGGGACATCCCTGCCTTATGGAATATTATAACTCAAAAGAGTCAGACATACGTTTATTAATAATCAAATGAGCATTAGCATCTTGAAAAAACATTTCAACATGCTTTTGAATTTGCGGACCAAAACCTAGCCAATAAAGCATTTTAAGGATAAAGCTCCAACAAATTCTATCATAGGCTTTGTCAAAATCCAGCTTGACTATCAAAGCATTTTGGCCTAATTGTTGCACCCATTCCATGGTCTCCCAAGCTAGCATAAGGTTATCAAGAATATATCTACCTTTTAAAAACCTTGTTTGCTCAACTCTCACAATCATTTGAACAATGGGCTTAAATTTTGATTGCTAAATCCTTTACAATAATTTTATATGAAGTGTTTAGTAACGTAATTGGATGCCAACCAGCAATGGTATCCTCATTCTTCCCCTTAGGAATAAACTTGATAATACCTTTGTTGATAGTAGGACCTAAAGAACCGCTTTGAAAAGCTTCCAAATATAGCATATAAAAATCATCCTTAATATGCTTCCACATAGTTTGATAAAATTTAGTAGGAAGACCATCAAAGCTAGGACTTTTATTTGGTTTCATAGAAAATAAAGCAAGTTCAATTTCCTCCAAAGAGAGAATTCTATCCAAATATTTGCTATAACCTGGATCAATCATATTTGGAATAAAATCTTGTATGCTATCTTCCAACGCATGTTGGATATTAGTCTAGTTAGTTTCTTCTCTAAACAACCTTTCATAAAAACTATGAAATAGATTAATAATTTCTGCTTGATCAATATCGTGTCCACTTTCATCCCTTATAGCTTCAATTTTCTCTTTTTTATGCTTATAGTTAAGATGATTAAAAAAATATTTAAAACCCTTGTTCCCTTCCTTGATCCAATGAATTTTGGCTCTAATTTTGGGGCCCTGACCTCTATAATGATCAAGCTTTTGCAGTTGAGCTTCCATAACAGCAATATGTTTTTGAAGATTTTCATTGAGAGGATCAAGATTAAGTTTCGTTCAAGCAAGTTATAGCTGTCCTTGGAGAGATTTTTCACTGTGTTTACGTTTCCAAGCCATTATTCTTCTAAATGAATGAAGAAAATCAACACATTGCAATATAGCAGAAATCCACCAACTCACCCATGAGTCTCCTTCTAGAGGTTTAGAAATAGAGTTCCAAATCCCCACTAAAGTTGAAACACATTCTTTATTTTTAAGATGAGAAATAATAAGCTTGAAAGGAAGTTGAGAAGAAAAATCAACTTCAACATTCTTCGAAGAGGACAAAGAACAAACAATTGGATAATGATCAAATAAAGTTGTGGAATAATCCATTAAAACCCAAAAATCCTGAGATAACTTATCCAACTTGAGATTGAGAGATGAATAGAAATGATCCAATCTGCTCAACTTCCTATCATTACATGATCTGCAATTAGAGCAAGTGTACCAGTTATTGGCATGACAAAAGAATTGGTTGTGAAGAGGATTGGCAACTCTAAGCACATTCCTATAATAGATCCATTTTTCAAATTCTTCCTGGCTGAGCTTAAAATGATTAAACCAACTGTGATCCTCATGATGTTCCACCATGTTAAAGTATCCTCCCAATACCTAATCAACAATAGTAAGGTTCTTAGACATCCAATCCTAAAGACAAACTCTTTCTCTCAGATTGTTAGGTGCATAGATTGAACAGAAACCAAAGGGTTGTCCCTTGATAAAGATGAGGGCCCAAACATAGTTATGGGTTGGGTCCTCGCCCTTATCAATGACATGTTTGGATATTGAAGGAGCCAATCCGAGAACAGCCCCACCGCTTCCCTCCTTATGCAAGGTATGAACAAACATAACATCTTTCCATAGATTGAAAAGAGACATATTTAAATGTTCATTACCAAGCTTAACTTCTTGTAGCATAAGTACATCAGGCTTCCATTTCTCAAGAGTGTCCTTGACTTTAAATTTTTGATGAGGGTGGGAAATCCCTCTCACATTCCAAGATAATATTATGAATCTCATAGTGAAACATCAAGAGAATCATCCTCCTCTTGTGGCAAGACTCCATAGTGATTCGAGATGGGAATTTCTTGATCATTGGACAGTTTTTCAATTGAACCACCAGAAGGGGATCTAGACCGCTGTCAGGAAGTAGGAGGGGGAGACAAAGATCTACGAGAGGATTTCAATAACCTAGAAGAAGTTGGAGCAACAAGTTCATTATTTGGGGAATGAGAATTTAAGGGGAAGAAAGTTCCTTTCGTTTCTGAACTGTTTTCCAATCATCACTCATAATTACATCTTTGTAAGAAGCATTAGCCAAAGTAGGGGATTCAACAGTAGAATGGGGACTAGAAGAGGGATTAATGTTCATTTGATGGGCAGAAGGCAGAGGAGTTTTCATGATTGGCTTGGACTATAAGGCAAGATTAGCGATAGCCTTGGCTGGGGGGCTTGTGAAGGGGAAGAGGAAACCTTTTTTTTCAGGATAGGGCAATCTCGGATCAAATGACCCTCTTGTTGACAGAAAAACCAAGTGTTGGGATTATTGAAATAAATGATTGATTGATCAATTTCAAGCCCAGGACCATATAATTTAATATTCTCTGGCAGAGGTCTGTTTAAGTCCAATTCTACACAAACTCTCGGGTGAACTCTTAGATTGGAAAATTTGTCAAAGCTTTGTTTGCACCAAATAACTTTACCTAGTTGTGCCATAATGTCCTTAAGATATGCTAAGAAAACTAAGTTTAAAAAAGGCAACTCCAGCCACATTGGATAATGAGAATGAGAGGGTCCTTCAGGGTGAAATTCAAATGTCCAGGCTTGGAGGTAGCAAATTTGTCCACAGATTATCCATGTACCATACTGCAACACAGCCTGGGCATGTTCTGCATATTTGAACATGCAAGAGACATGACATTTACCCAAACCCCTTATTGTTTCAATCATCCAACCCCTGTTTTCCCAGTTTATTCTCACCCATTTATAAAATTCATACTTTGTAGGAATTCCTCTCAAAAAGAACAAAATCACAGTTTTACTCTGATGTTTAGCAATGAGATCTACAACATCATCAGGCAATTGAAACTCTAGGGATTTACCTTATTTGTCACTTGAGGATTCTGGACTATTTTCTTCTTGTTTAGCAATTTGGGGAAAAACCTTGGCCTTTGCACTGGGCGTCTCATTTTCTCCTATCCTCATATCAACAATTTTCCCCCCTCCATAGCTCCATTTACTTCCATATCATCAAAACCGGTGGTCAAATCTATTAAGTTGTTAGCATTTGCAGCCCCTGATTGTCGTGCCACAGACTTCAACCTCATAACTGGTTTTTTAATCTCCCCATAAAGGTTTCGCCATTCCTCATTGGAAGTTGAATCAGCGGAAAGGGAATCCACAAAGGGATTCATGCGTAGAGTATAAAATGCGTCCTCAAACGTCAAAGATTTGCAAGAATTTCCCGAACTAAAAGCTAGGGTTTCATGAATGAAAGCACCGACGTATTCTCTTTTCGGCTTTTTGCCTACAAGTTTTTTTTTTTTTTTTAGAATGCAAAAAGTAATAAACTAGTCCCTTCTCTTTTGAATTATATACTTCTAACTTATGATAAGTTTGTGTGTTTGTTTGGATCTCAATCTACTAAAGGGATTCTTAGTGTTTCCTCTAAATCCCTCTAAACAAATTAGTGGATCCCAAAGAAACCCTTTGGGGAATCCTTGGAAAGTTTTACATTGTATGTTTTAAATTATTGTTTCTTTTAATTTTGTGAGCTAATATAACTTTTTGAATGGATAATTGCAAAGAAAGCTTGGAAAATATGGATCAAAATAAATAAATAAATATCTAATTTCTATATCAAGATCTGAAGCATAAAATTTCTCATTTAAAGCTTTTCCATAAATAATTAAAATTAAATATAAATATTTTCTAATAGATTAATTATATTGTATACTGGTTACAACATATCTTTCTCAAACAATTCAAAATCGACCTAAATTGATTAAGATGATATCTAATCTAAGAAAGCAATAAATTTCATGCCTAGGACTAGATTTATCTCAAATGAGAAGTAGGCTTGAGTGGTGGTAATTTGTCATCAACAATCACGCAACTTCCTTCACTAGACTTCAATTGTGGTAACTCTCCAATGTAAAAGAGTCAACTAAACTAACTAGAATTCCTAAAGGCAAAAAATGTTATGCCTCGAAGAAGTAGACAATGTTGTGCAAGGAATGTTTTATAGCTTTGAAACACAAGTTTTGAAAGTATCAAATTTGTAGCAATGGCTTATTGGCCATAAAATCTATACCCTTTCCTAATTCCACAAGGATTATTAATAGATATGATAGTGGCACAAGTGAAGTGAAGTTAAAGATAGACTTTTCTAAACACAAATAGCCTAAATAGAAGCTAGAACTCAAGGTAAAACTCAAGAAGTTTACAAATAAAAGGTGTGTGTTTCTTTGACAATAAAACATTTGCCACATCAAACTCATCACTATGAAGGGAAAAAAACTGGTTTTCGCACCAAAAAAGACGCAAACACTTAGTGGATTACAAAAATTAGTAAATATGACATGTGGATAGTTATAAGACATGGACATGGTGCTTTACCTTGGATATATTAAATTAAGTAAAAAAAATTATATATTTCATGCCACAAAGGGTCACGAGCTAGATTGTTGAATCATCATCATGTTTACCATGCAGGCTTATTCAAATTTGGGCTCTTGTAGTTTTGAAGATCAATTCCACATCTAGGGAAGTGAACTAGAGAAATAAACAAAAAAATACTTATACAAAGGCAATCATCTAACATCACCCAAGGATCCAAAAAAATTAGTGAATCAATTGACAACATTTGTCATAGGGAATATTTGTCAAGTTTAGAGATAAGTATCATTATTTTATTTATTTAATTTTGAGCATTTATTTCAGCAATATTATTTGTCCTATCTTATTAAATTATGTAATGTCCCTTCCTTAGGAAACTCAAACTATAGCGGAGGTTGGCCTACTATTAGGGTTCCCGTATGTTAGCAGAATGGTTAGGGGACCCAACCGAGGGTTGTGGAGCTTAGCTGGGAGCTTTACGAGCCTTTCAGTTTGGAGTTTAGTTGATGAATCCAGGGGTAAACTGGAAATATTAAAATTTGCTTTAATGGAATAGTAAAAAGTGAATAGTAACAAAAAAGTTATAAAGGGAATAGTGAAAAGTGCCCCCCATCCTAGTAACTCAAGTTGTTTTTAAAAAGTGGCATTTTCTTTTGATGAGGAAAGACCCTCGAGATGGGCATAGCCTCTTGAGGAGAATTATTTTATTGATTTTTATTAAAAAAAAAACTCATGGGGGTTATAAAGTAATATGTTGGGCTCATTTTTGGGCATTCTATTTTCATTTTGAAAAAAAAAATTGTAGGCTTGAGCTCTGGAAGAGGGTTTCAGTAGCATACATGTCTTATGAGGATGAAATCCCTTGGAGGATAGTGAATTGGATGAAAACCCAGTTCACAAAACAGGGAAATCTACCTAGGGTTTCCATTTGGGCATCATCGGTCTTCATCACAAGTTAATTTACATTCAGAATTGATTGCAACTGTGAGCTATCAAAATATAATCATAGATTGGGGCTTCTTATCATCAGATATCATCATTTCAGTGCATTCACCAATTGGTCATACTATTTGGGTGTCATTTTTAGTCAAACCCTAGTTGGAAATTAGGGTTTTCATACCACTAAGGGGCATATCAGACTTTATATCAGATCTTTATTATATAAGCTTTGGTTCCAACAATTAAATATTCAATAGATTGAGCATTGGCTTTCGGGTATGCAAATTCTATGTAATTGGTGGTTCAATTTCGTTAATTCTAAAAATTACATTTGTTGTCCTAGGAAAATTAGAATTCATAATTTTATTTCAGTCATTTATATTCCTTTAGCATCTATTTCTTTTTCACAATTATCAAGCACAAAACCTCAAAAAATAAAAAAACCACCAAAAATCACAAAAGTTCATAAAACAACAAAAACAAAAACAAATTCCTTATTCGTTGGTCAAAGTCAAATAAGAAATCAAACTCAAAAAAAGTGGATCAAATTTGGGTTGGGAACCTTTCAGTGGTATCAGAGCCACAATCCTACCAGCCTATTAGGTGAAATTAGTTGGGTACACTACAGTTTGGATTGCTTTTTAGTTTGGACAGCGAGTTAGTTTCATGGCTAGAATTAAGGATGGAATATTGTTACCTGTAGACCTTCCTTCCTACTTTACCAAAGAAGGAAAAGGCACCTGGTCTAAGGAAAATAATGAAAGACCTTGAACAAACACAACAACAAATCAATTGTAATTGGCAACATTTAGATGATTCACTTTTTAAGGAAAAGTGGGCACTCTAAGGTTTCTTCTCCAGCTACAAGTACAAGTAAGAGAATTCATGCCATGGAAACACATGATGCAATTATGAGAAGCTACCATAAGTATCACTCCCTTCTTAAAAAGATACAAAACATCCTTTCCTTTACACAATTTTTGGGTATATCGAATAAGGATGAAGATGACTTGAATTTTTCAAGTCCTTATCAGCAACGGAAAAAGAACGAAATATCAAAGGATAGTAAAGAAAGCATTGGGCAAGGTGAATATTTAAATGTGCAAGAACAAAAAAAGGAAAGAAGATTTGTTTCGACCTGTCCATGTTCATGATAAAGACAAAATTCGGTCATGTGGAAGCCCTGGGATGGATGAAGGTATTGACATTCATAAGGACTGTGAAGTTGAAGAAGACACCATAATGGATCAACCACTTGCAGGGTATGTAGAAGAAAGGAAAGAAGACATCTGTGTTACCATTTGATTTGCATCCTAAGGAGAACAAAAATTAGTCAGCTTATGACATCCCTATGGTGGAAGAAGTGAACAAAGATGTGTTTCAGCCTACCTGTGAGGATAAGAAGAGCAAAATTCAGTCATCATGTGAAGACCATAGCTTGGAGGTAGAAGAATCACGTGGTTTTCATGTTGAGCACAAAGATCAGCTACTTGAGAAGGAGTCTCTATGTACCTTGACATCACATCCATTGGTTGATGATGATGGAACAACTTGTGGATCCTTGACCATCAAGAAACATGAAGGAGAGATCATAATTCCCAACGTTGTACATGGTATGGTAACCTATAATAACCTTGGCTCCCCTAATTTTACACACATGTTTACAATAGAAGAGAATTTGATGAGGATGTTTGAGTTTCATTGCATTGAAGAGCTATTCATAGAGACTAAGAGGTCGCCAAATGGGAAGATACTCCACTTTGACAATGTGCAGTTCATCATAAACCTTACACCATGGAGTTGGTGGGAATATAAAAATAAAGCCGCCATAGAGATGGAAGCATCTAGTAGGTTTGGGACACCTAAACCATCTAAGGAGACATATTATGTTCAACTTGCTACTCCTCCTAGACCAACACTTCTTGAGGAGTCAACCACTATGAAGAGAGAAGCAGGAGAAGACAACCAAGGCACCTTGGAAAGGTATGATCAACATTCATATTTTTTGAGTTTGAACAACAGTATAGCGTCCTCATGTGAGTTTGAATCCAATGAAGATTGTGGAGATAATGATCCTAGTCATGCTAAGTGGGAAGATAAGTATGTGATGGGAAATTCATTTTTCCAATATCCTATATCAACAGATGTAGAGAAGCATGAGTCTATCGATACGATGCCAATTCACTCTTATCATGATAATCCCTTGTTTGAATATGTTGATGAACATGATGGTACAACTGAGATCTTGTATGGGGAAGGAAATTCTATCATTCACGTCCCTTGATGAATCAACTGAAGGTGAAGAAGGATATGATCATGGCAGCCTTATCCCATTTTGATCACATTTCTGAGATGGTGGCAAATTTGTGGGGGAAAAATAGACCCTAGGATTGTGAAGTGTTGCAAGAAGCTTTAATCAAGATGAAAAATAACTATGTGCACCTTCTTGTGGATAGAGATCACCTCTTCACACTTGCATTGAGGACCATGGAAGAGAAGTTAACTTGCAACTATGATGCCCATACTCTTCAGTCAGGAACATATTTAGTTGATTACCTTCCACCCATAAGGGAAGAGAGGATACAGATCTATGAGGACTTCACACACAAGCATGTTGCTTCTTGTCCTTCACACATTGATGATCATGAGACGGCTAAGACGCTACACTCAGTGATCCCATGCGAGGATCCAATCATTTTGGTTAGTGAGGAGATTGATCATATGGAGGACAAAGATCACAATGTCATTGGAGCTACACATAACTACATTGATGATGGTTTGGTAAAGAAAAGAGGCTTGCATTGTGAAGATTTTGAGGGCTTTGATGTGACTATAGCAGGTGGACTTACTATTCTTTACAAGAAGAAAGTAAGCTTAGCATTATCTTTGATGAGTATACCCTTTGTGATGACTTTTATGTACTTGATTTGAAGGGCAATGAAATTGTACTTGGTATGCAATGGCGACATTCTTTACAGAGGGTCATCCAAGATTTACAAGAAATGGAGTTGAGTTTCATACATGATGGGAAACAAATGATTATGAAAGCCCTCAAGTATACCTTGCTTCATCAAATAGCATCCAAATCAATGATAGCTTTGGGTCATGATGTGCTTCATGAAGACCCATTGTTTGCATGTGAGGAGGCTTGTATTGAACCAACATTTGATGGTAAGCATTTGAATGTTGAAATTGATGACAAATTTATGGATTGGCATGACATTATACCTGATTTGTTTAAGGACAACAGTCCTATGGTTTTGCATTCTCATGAAATAGACATGCTAGCACCTTTGGATGATAGTTACTTGTGGTCTACTAATGATGGCATACAAAATTAGAGTGTTGGTTATGGTAATTATGTTGAAAAATAGGGCACTGCACAATCTAATTTTGTATATCAAACCTTTGAGGATGTGGAAAATGTTAGAGTTATCTTGCATTAGCTAATAATTAATTAATATTTAATTGATTATTAGTCTAATTTATTCTCACACACTTTAGCTAAACTTAGGAATGCTTTATTAGTTGAGCTTATATTAGATTATTATGTCTCATCTCATGTGATGTTGACACTTGTCATGATATGATCCCTTTCTCATTTATGGCTTTGCTCTTATAAGCGTTCAACCCTCTTTGTAATAAACTCTCAGATATTATTCATGGGAAATATCTGGAGCTTTCATATCTTCTTGAAAGCTTCTTCTGTAACTTTTCATTGTTGATGAATATAACAATTCTTGTTTACAAATCTCTTGCATGGAAGGTGTACTTGTTTGTTGTTTGATCCTGTGGCTCGTTGTTTTGTGCTTGTTTCACAATTCTAACATGGTATTAGAGCGTGGATTCAATGAACCCCTTCTCGATTTATGAGGTTTTCTTCTTCAACAAGGGTTGCAAGCTTCAAATCTAAATCACCTTTGCTTTCTTTGTAAATTTTGGAGGTGGGCATTTTTTTAAGCGTTTTTGTATGAAAAGGATCTCGCCGTTGGATCTAGAGCTATCGAGAAAATCAAATTTGGCTTTTCTTTTGCCTGATTTTGCTGAACCGTTTGTCAAATCTGTGAGGGTTTGAAGAAAAGGGTTTTTTTGCTAGATCCAGGGGGTGCCTGATTTTTTAGAGCATTTTGAGCCGAAACGAACATCACCATTGCGCTCAGAAGGCCCAAAAACCCCTATTTCCATATGTAATTTGTCAATTTTGGAGCAAGTCACCCCAGGGCAAAAATTTTTTACCTGGGAGCGGTCATATGACCTCCTGCACGCATTACAAGGTAAATTTTTGAAAAAAAAAATCAAACAATTTTTTTAAATGTAAAAAAATAAATTTGTTTTTTAAAAATCTTAAAAATTATTTTTTTAAAAGCTTTTGCACAAATTTTTTTTGGTTTTAAAAAGTCAAAAAGGAAGAGTAGGTACATATTTGCATAGGGTACAAACATGCACAACCCTGCGCAGTGTACCTGCGTCCTATGGGGTTCTCCCATACTTTAAAAAAAATTATTATTTAAAAAAGTTTTTTTATATTTTTTTTCTTAAATAAAAAAAATGCATGTAATTTTTTTTTATATATGTTTTTTTAAAAATATATAATTTTTTTTTTTTAATGCTTTTTACTTTTAAAAAATTAAAATATATATATATTTTTATTTGTTTTTTAATTTTAAAAATTAATAGTTTTTTGGCATTTTTTAGCTTTAAAAAAAAGTCAAATTTTGCATTTTTTTGCAAAATAAAAGCATTGTAGTTGGAGTTTTTTTCTAGTATCACTATATTTGGTGGGCCTTTATTTCTGGAGTGTTTTTGACATATTTGGTGAAGTTCTTTTTTGCCCTTGCTCAGCCCCTCTCCGTTGGGCTTTTCCATTTTGCACCTCAACTTCCAGAGGCCATATCTCGGCCATACAGTGGTCTTTTCACGTGCAATTCTTTTTGAAATGGGGTGAAATTTCGTGCTCTTCGCAGTGGTGCAGGTATTTTCCAGTTTTGACTTATGGTTTTTTTCTAGAATTTTGTTTTCTCAGTGCTGTAGTTGTTCAGTTCTCATTTTGGAGATTTTGACGGGCCATATCTTCAACATCCAGACACATTTTTGGGTGTCATTTTTTTTTAAAGTGCATTTTTTTTCATGTACTTCGTCATGGTGCTACCAGTTTCCTCATTTTTTGTAAGAGAATTGTATTTTCAGCTATTATCCTTTTTTGGACATTATGTGCTCACATTGCATGTATTTATCTTATGTAAATGCATTGAAATAAAGTGCCTTGACTTTGTATGTGTAGTATTAGGATTCTTTCACATCACTTTGTGCCTTGTACTCACACTATGATATAAAGTGCCATGAGGGTTGATGTTTGTCTTTGTTTGCCTTCATACCTTTCTCATGCGTATGTGACTTTTGTTTTCACATCCTTTATATCTGCTTGTACTTTCATGTCTGTACCTTCAGATGTTCTTGGTTCCTCTTCATGCACTACTTTCAAGCATTTAGTTTCAGTGTACCTATCTACCTCTCCCTTGTCAGCATTATGGGGGGTTTCTATTGTTGGTGTTAATGATTCCTTGATTTCGCATTGGAGTGAGCTATATATACAGTATTTGTTCCTATGTACTAGGTGGATGCAGTGGCTAGTTACTCATGCATTTCGGTGAGATGGAGCACTTACCATATGGACACTCTTACATTCATATTTCTAGAGGCGACCTTCCATTTTTTTCTTGATCAACTCTTCAGACTATTGGTACTTGTGCCATCTGTATCTTCGAGTTCCAGATGTTTGCCTTGGTTTGCCATCGGATTTGAGTAGTGTCGTTGGGGGCACTCATACATATTCTTGTCTTCTTGATCCTAATCATCATATGTTTCAGTGAAGGTTCTTCTTTCAGCATTTCAACAGTCATTCTTTGACAGCGTTTGCAACTTCTTCGTGCTTCAGTGGTGTTCTCTTTGTTCCTATCTTTTGGGACAACCTTGTCTTGTTTGGAGGCTTCTTTAGTCCTTCACTTGGATTTCATCTCTTTTTGGATTGGAGTTTTTCCCATGAGGTTTTCTCTATTTCTCCACATTATAGAGATCTTTTGTTTGTACATGGGTACCTCTTTTGGCCTTGTTTGTCGGGACCCACCTTGCATTATTTTTAGGGTTTTTAGCTACTCCCCAAGTTCATCTTAAGGGGTGGTGTTAGAGTTATCTTGCATTAGCTAATAATTAATTAATCTTTAATTGATTATTAGTCTAATTTATTCTCACACACTTTAGCTAAACTTAGGAATGCTTTATTAGTTGAGCTTATATTAGATCATTATGTCTTATCTCATGTGATGTTGACACTTGTCATGATCTGATCCCTTTCTCATTTAGGGCTTTGTTCTTATAAGCCTTCAACCCTCTTTGTAATTAAATCTCGGATATTATTCATGGGAAATATCTGGAGCTTTCGTATCTTCTTGAAAGCTTCTTCTGTAACTTTTCCTTGTTGATGAATATAACAATTCTTGTTTGCAGATCTCTTGCGTGGAAGGTGTACTTTTTTGTTGTTTGATCTTGTGGCTCATGGTTTTGTGCTTGTTTCACAATTCTAATAGAAAAGACAAAAGAGAAGTGTAACATTTGGCTAGCAAGAGCAAGGAAACCTAAGCTAATTGTTGGTCAACCAAAACAACATCTAGAGATGGTAAAAGGAATGAGGCAATCAACTTTGTTTGATCATCAAGGGCCAACCATTGATGATGTGCATGTGTGTGGCAATGTGGATGGAGGTAATTCAGATCTACAAGGTACATTGGTTCCTTTTGATAGGTTGGGTCAAACCATTGAGTTGACACAATTTTATATTGATGAGGATTCCATATGGGAGTATATGGATTGTTTGCTAGACTATTCTTTATGGTTCATTCATACCTCTTCATGGTTGGATATTGAAATGCATGACTTCAATTTTGGTACAACAATGATGGGAACAATTTATGATGATGGATATCTTGATGTAGCAGTTGAAAGAGGAACTAGTGATAGTATCCCACCTTTGTAGACTTAGACTGGTACAAATCATAAATACAAATTGCATACTGTTGTTTTGTTCCATGACAACAAAATGGATGGAAAATACAAAAAGTATATCATTTGGATAATCCAAAGTGAGGAAAGACAAAAGGAATAAAGCATGGTGTTTCTTATCCCCATGTGCACCCCTTCAAAGAGGTTTTAGAGCTGATAAGAACATACCACTTACAAATTGGTAGAGTTAGAGGCATTGCTATCCAATTGGAGAGGAAACAAGGAAGGAAGATTGTGGATCTTTGTCTACTTTTGAGTAGGCACAATCACTCTTTGCATAATTTAGAAAATCATTCTTGTATAGCATCTACTCCATGGGTACAAGATGACAAGAAAAATGGCGTAGGAGTTGGAAAGGTTGAGGAAAGGATTGAAGAATCATGCCATGAGGAACCTTGCAGCCTTGTGACACTTAGTGTTGAAGACTTCTTTGAGCTACTTCCAACCCTAATCATTTGGGAAGCTGATGAGACATGTCATTTGGATGATATAATGGAGACTTTAGAATTTTTAGTTGATGGTCTTGCTGATAACACTCATAGTGGACCAACCACACAAAGGTTGCCTTGGATGGGTGCTGAAGGAATCCATAACTCCTCTTTGGTTGTCACTGATTTATTATCAATTCACAACTTTTTATTTGTTGATTGGCGACTTCATCCCCATTAACTTATTATGGAATAGTAGTTGTCCTACTTGGGAGCATATCCATGAGGTCAACAGGGAGTATGATATGGGTTACTTGGACATATATGTTGACACCTATGACTTCGTTCTAACTTCAAACTGGAGTTACGACAACATTTGGGGGGCTGATGAGTTGTTCCATGTGCATGTGGGAGTTGATTTTCACATCTTTTTGATGGTATACTCATACAAATGGATGATATGTGATGCTTGTATTATGATGGATATCTACAGCTGGATGGGTAGGACAATTTGGGATCCAAGTATTGACATGGATGGTTCATTGATATTTAGTGATCGTGGTGAGTTGCTTCAGAAGTTATGGTTATATGGCATGTATATTAGAGTGGAGCAACAATTTGGCATACGATTGCTTAAGGACAAGTAATCCCAGGGAGGACTGTAATGTCCCTTCCTTAGGCAGGTCAGATTATAGAGAAGGTTGGCCTACTATTAGTGTTCTTGTAGGTCAGAAAAAGAGTTAGGGGACCCAACCAAGGGCTGTGGAGCTTAGCTGGGAGCTTTATGAGCCTTTCAGTTTGGAGTTCAATTGATGAATTTAGAGATAAATTAGAAATATTAATTTATTTTTTTAATGGAATAGTAAAAATTGAATATTAACAACAAATTATAAAGGGAATAGTGAAAAGTGCCCCCCATCCTCAAGTTGTTTTTAAAAAATGGCCTTTTCTTTTGATGAGGAAAGACCCTCAAGATGGGCATAGCCTCTTGAGGAGGATTATTTTATTGATTTTTATTAAAAAAAAAGCTCATGGGGGTTATAAAGCAATATGTTGGGCTCATTTTTGGGCATTCTATTTTCATTTTGACAAAAGAAAATTGCAAGTTTGAGCTCTGGAAGAGGGTTTTAGCAACATACAGGTCTTCTAAGGACGAAAGCCCTTGGAGGATAGTGAATTGGACAAAAAATCAATTCACAAAATAAGGAAACCTACCTAGGGATTCCATTTGGGCATCATTGGTCTTCATCATAGGCTAATTTGCATTCAAAATTGATTGCAACAGTGAGTTATCATAATAGAATCATAGATTGAGGCTTCTTATCATCAAATATCATCATTTCAGTGCATTCACCAGCTGGTCGTACTATTTGAGTGTCATTTTCAGTCAAAGCCTAGTTGAAAATTAGGGTTTTCAGATCACTAAGGAGCATATCAGACTTTATATCAGATCTTTATTGTATAATTTTTAGTTGAAAATTAGGGTTTTCAGTAGATTGTGCGTTGGCTTTCGGGTATACAAATTCTATGTAATCAGTGGTTCAATTTCATTAATTCTAAAAATTACATTTGTTGTCCTAGGAAAATTAGAATTCATAATTTTATTTTAGTCATTTATGTTCCTTCAGCATCTATTTCTTTTTCGCAATTATCAAGCACAAAACCTTAAAAAAAAAAAAAAACACCAAAAATCACAAAAACTCATAAAACAGTAAAAACAAACAAAAAAACAAATTCCCTATTTGTTGGTCAAAGTCAAATTAGAAGAGCGATGGTCGCGTGGGTGGTCTGGCATGTTCGTTGGGTGCCCGCGGCCTGTGAGGCCCGACCTGCATGCCAAGTTCCTTCCTTGCATGCCTTCTATCTCTTGTGGATTTGCTGGTTTAGACCGTTTGCAGGGTGGGGGGTGTTTTCTATTTTCAAGGAGGGTGATCTGCTTTTTGTCCATTTTTTCTTTGTTCTGGTTACATGCGGCTGTGCTCCAAGTTGGGGACTGGCATGAGGCTCTTTCCAAAAGCTCTCTTATGCATGGGAGCCCATTTGGAAGGGCTTTGAATCTCTGAATATGGTCTGCGGTGGGGTCTTTGTGGCTTTGGGGTTTGAAGTTTCAAGCTCTAATGTGGGGTGGGGTTTGGTTTTTGTTTTGGGAGGTATGGTGTGGTTATCATGAATATGTAGGTTGGTTTGGAGGAGGTGAAGCGAGATGATATTATGATGGAGGTTTGGGATGGGGTTTCCAATCCCTCTTCTTCTCGTGTGGGTTTGTCTAGGATCAATGGATTTAAAGTGCAAAAAGTGAACGGATGTTTGGAGAGGGATCAAACACGCCCAGTGGTGGTAATTCAGAAGGAGGCAGTCGTGGATGATCTAGCATATTTCAGTAAGCATGTCCTAATTTGCAAGTTTTTGGGAATGCGAGTTTCCTTACCATTCCTTGAACCTTGGATTCAGAAGACTTGGAATCCGGAGGGGGATTTTGAAATCCTGCATGCTGCAAATAATTTCTTCTTGGTGGATTTCTCATGCATCTCAGATAGAAATAAGGATTTTTGAGGGTGGCCCTTATTTCTATAATCAAGTCGGCCTGTTCATTAAACCATGGCATGCAGGTTTCATTTCAATGGAGGAGATGCCAACCAAGGTCCCAGTGTGGGTACACCTACCTCGACTACTACTGGAATGGTGGAGGAGTAATATTCTTCAATCTATTGCAATGGCATTGGGTAAGCCGATCAGTCCCTCTCAACAAACTTTGGACAAGAGGATCTTTTCCTATGCTCGTGTTTGTGTGGAGATTGATTTGGGCCAGCCTCTGCCTAACTCTATTGATCTAACAACGGGATCTAGTTTGTGGACACAACCCTTGGATTATGAAACCTTGTCATTTAGATGTCATTTATGCCATGAGTATGGTCATCTTTAGAGAAGTTTTCCACGTGCTTCTGGTGTGGGTAACTCAGGAAATGGGAATGATTCATCAAATTTAGGATCTGAGAAAGGAAAAGGGCCCATGTAGGGGGGAATCCAGATAAAGATGGGTTTGTACCTATTAGGCCACGAAATAAAGGTCGAGGGATGAAGAGGACTTTTTGGGACCGCCAGGAGGAGGGGGTTTTCAACAAGTTTGATGCGCTAAATGATTTAATTCATGAGGAGGGGGTTTCTCCTGACATGCATGTGGAAGCTACCCCAGTTACTTCTCATAATCCTGAGCCCTTGGCCCTTACGTCTTTGGCTCTTGGTCCTTTGACAGCTCTTGGAGAAGTAAAAGTTTCTTCTGTTCCTTCCCATGAGGCTGGACTTGGGGATCCGTGTGCAAGGAATGATACTTCTTTGGTTTCTGCTGATGTAGGAGTGGGCTCGGCTGGAGGTTCGGGTTCTGGAGGCTATGCAAATAATAAAGCTTATGTTTCTTCTCATATTTTGGGTGTACATCAAAAGTCCCTAAAAAAGAGTACTCCTGACAAATCCCAAAAGGTGGGAAGGAAGAAGGATCAAGAAAAAGTTAAGTTGGCTGGTGAGACGTTGGTGGAATCTAGGTTGGTGAAGACCCTGGATACTCACTTCACCCAACCATCACGATGATTGTGCTATCATGGAATGTAAGGGGTATGAATAGCATCCCTAGACAAAAGGCTATTCGGGATTTGGTCCGTGCTCATTCTTCGGATCTGGTTTTTCTCCAAGAGACGAAGTTATCTGTTGATAGCATGATGCAGAGTGCTTCTAAAATTTGGAATAAAGGTTTTTGTTAGTGTTTAGGAGTGTTGGGGAGCTCTAGAGGTCTTGCTTGCTTCTGGGATCCTCGGTGAATCTCTCCTATTTGGTGGTTCTCTAGTAGATTCTCCATCTCTCTCGTTGTGTTATGTTTGGAGACAGGGGAAAGAGTTTTTCTTTCAAATATCTATGCTCCGTCGGATGTCCCTCGTAAGATTCTTTTATGGTCTCATATAAATTTTTTGAGATCTTTGGATCCCTTTCTACCCTGGATCACAGCAGGTGACTTCAATGCAATAGTCTCTCTTGAGGAGAAAAGGGGAGGAATGCCTCGTCTGGACTCCTCCTCTGATCTTCTGAGGGAGAATTTGGCTCGACTTCGGCTGGTTGATATCAAACCCTTAAATGGTACGTTTACTTGGAATAACATGAGATTAGGGAAAGAAGCTATTTCTGAAAGGTTGGACAGGTTTCTAGTATCCAATTTTTGGGTCAGTGAAAAGTGGCTAACAAGCTCATAAATATTAGATTGGTGAGGATCAGATCATTGGCCAATCAAATTCTTAGCTTTCCTGGTTGGTGGCTCTAAAAAACATTCTTTTAAATTCCAGATTATGTGGCTAAGGGAGGAGGGTCTTTTTGACTTATTGTCTAATTGGTGGGTTGAAGGTCGACCAATAGCCTTTGGGACTGCTATGTACACTTTTATGAAGAGACTTCAATATGTGAAGTATAAACTAAAGCATTGGAATAAGCATTAGTTTGGTAATGTGTTTCATTAGAAAAGGGTTGCCCAAGAGCACCTGGATTTGATTACTAGGTAGATCAGGGAACATGGGTTTGATGTGGCTTTGAGCAGATTAGAGGATGAAGCAGTCAAAGTACTTGAGGAATGGGAGCTTTGCAAGGAAATTTTTTGGAAGCAGAAGGCTCGTATTGACTGGCTTCAGGAAGGGGATAAGAATACCTCCTTCCATAACTCGGTAAAGGGTAGAAGACAGGGTAACATTATCTCTTCTCTTCGCTCTTCTGAGGGATCTGTTCTTTCTTCCTCTTTGGAAATTTCTAAGGAGGCAGTTTGATTCTTCTCTAATCTTTTTTCTGAAGATACCCCACTGGCCAATGAGGAGGAAGACTCTATCTTGGCTTGCATCCCTTCTCTGGTGACAATGGATATGAACGCCTCTCTTCTCTAGCCGATTTCTTTGAAGGAGTTAGAGGATGTGGTGTTTCAGCTGAAAAAGGGGAAAGCTCCTGGTCCTGATGGGTTTCGAGTCGAGTTCTATCAGGAATTTTGGGAAGTGATTAATCTTGACTTGTTGGAGGTTGTGCAAGAATCTCTAAGGAACAAGCAAATGCTGAGAGCTATGAATGCCACTTTTCTTGCCCTTATTCCAAAGTGTGAAGGTGCAGATTCTCTAGATCTCTTTCGACCAATAGCTTTGTGTAACGTGGTGTATAAAATCATCACAAAACTAATTTCTGAATGCTTGAAGCCTTGGTTGGATAAGTTAATTTCAGAGGAACAAGGGGGCTTTGTAGCGGGTAGGCAAATTCTGGATGGTATTGTCATTAGGGCAGAGGCTATTCATTCCATGGACTCTTTGAGGGAAAAGGCTATGTTCATAAAATTGGACATGTCAAAGGCCTATGACAAGGTCAAATGGGGTTTTTTGATCAAAATTCTTGAAGCCTTTGGTTCAACAATGAGTGGATCGATTGGGTCATGAGTTGTGTAAAGACGCCCTCCTTTTCGGTTCTCACAAATGGGGAGTTCTCTGAGTTATTTGGGGCCTCAAGAGGTCTTCTACAGGGAGATCCTTTATCTCCCTATCTCTTCATTTTGATGGCAGGGGGTTTGGGGAGGCTCATTAAGTCCCAGGTTGCAGCTGGGCGCATTCATGGATGGAGATGGAAGAACTCCCTTTCTCCTCAAACCCATCTTCAGTTTGTGGATGACTCAGCCTTGTTGGGGGTTGCTAGGGTGGCTGAAGCAACTGCATTTCGTCAGACTTTGGATTGCTACCTAGCGGCTTCTAGACAACGCATCAATGAAGGTAAATCTTGCATTTATTTATTTAATACTCCCAGGCTTATACAACAACGCATTGCTAGGATCTTAAGGTTTCAAGTGGGCAAGCTTCCCTTTACCTATCTGGGTATCCCTCTGGATGTGCGCTCACCTCCCAGGCGTTTTTGGCAGGAGGTGATTGATAAATTTTGAGGACTGGTTTGCCATTGGACCTATAGATGGTTATCAACGGTGGACAAAGTCACTCTTTTAAAGTCTGTTGTGCAAGCTCTCCCTATATATAGATGTTTTGTGATGACTGCTCCTTCAAGTTTCATCAAGGATTTTGAGGGGCTTTGCAGGCAGTTTCTTTGGTCGGGTAATCTCCTCTCGAGAAAGTGGAGCTTAATTAAGTGGGAAGTTGTTTGTAGGCCGAAATAGGAAGGTAGCTTGGGATTGCGTAGAGCAGATTGGAATGGACAAGCTTTGGCTGCAAAGTTGTACTGGAGGTGGTGTTCACATTAGCATCAAACTTGGGCTAAGATCCTTACCTTCAAATATCTTGGGGAGGTGGATGGCGTTGAGGTTCCTCGCTTTAGCCTTCTGGGAAGAGGCTCTATGATCTGGGAAACTCTCAAGAGGGGAGTTCCACTGGTTAAACAAGGCCTATTCTGGATCTGCAACAGAGGTTCTTATGCTCTCTTTTGGATTGACTCTTGGGATGGCTTCCTGCCTATCCTCTCCTCACATCCTCACTTGGGGGATTTATGCAAGATTTTTGTTCAAGCTGGTTGGAGCAAAGTGATGGATTTCAAAATGCCTCAGGTATTGGGGCAGACTATCATTTATCAGTGGAAGGCTATGCAGGAGTGGCCTTTGGGTGGATCTTTGGAGGATAGGAAGGAGTTGTCCACCATTTTAGCTGATAGAGTGTGTTGTTCACTTCCAAAGAGGGATGTATTGGCTTGGGGACCAGACCCCAAAGGGAAGTACTTTGTTGCTTCAGGGTATCATGCTTTGGACAAACATACTTTAGGCAGTGCTGAGGTTCCTTGGTGGAAAAACATTTGGAATAAATTCTCATGGCCAAAATGCAATTTCTTCTCTTGGCCAGTGGTGTATGGCAGGTGCTTGACTTGGGATAACCTCTGCAAGCGGGGTTTCCAAGGTCCCTCCCTTTGCTTTCTTTGTCTCAAAGAAGTTGAGACTGCTTCTCATATTTTCTTTCAATGCCCCTTTGCTAGGACTATTTGGCACTTCTGGTGGGGGGCCTGGAATATGCAATGTCGGCACCCTTCTTCTCTTGGTGAGCTCTGGCAGAATACTAGATCTACCATGGCAAAGACTTCATTTTTGCGCACTGCCTGGCCTATTGGCCCTAGTCTAATTATTTGGCAGATTTGGTTGGAGCGCAACTGAAGGATCTTTCTGGACAGGAAGTTACTGGTGGGCCAAGTTTGGGCTCATATTCTCGGGGCTCTACAAGAGACGTTACATGCTAAATGTGATTTGTCAGCTCCAGTTGACCTTGGGGATACTAGAGTAATTCAAAAGTTGGGGATTACTGTTGGGAGTACTGGAAGGCCCAAGATCGGGCGGGGCAGATGCTCTAGGGGGAAGGTCTTCAGAGGAGGGCATTGGATGCTTCCTCCCACTGGGGTTTTGAAAATCAACATTGATGGGTCTTCAAGAGGGAATCCTGGGCATGCTGGTATTGGTGGGGTGGGCAGAGATAGTTTTGGGGTGGTTGTGTTCTTTTTCTCAGAGTATAAGGGGAAACACTCTAATAACCTCATGGAGGCCTTGGCAATTCTTTCGGCCTTGAAGAGGGCATGCACTCTCGGCTAGAAATAGACTATATGTGAATCTGATTCTCAGGTGGTGGTTGAATTGATAAATAAATGACATTTTGATGCTGTTAGTTGGCATTTGGCCGTGGTGGCAAAACAAATTGCCAACCTCGGAGATTTACTGGATTCAGTCACTTTTTCCCATATCCCTCGCGAATGGAATAAGGTGGCTGATAGGCTGGGAAAATGAGCTTTTGAGAAGAATGGGACGTGGCTAGTGGATGATTGGGACAGTTTACCGAGGGACCTTGCCCAAGATTTGGAGGGTTGGGTTGCTGAGGATGTGAAATGCTGCATTAATGATCCTTGATCTCTTGTTTGTTGTCTTGTGGCCCTTTGGGCTTTTCTTTTGCTTAATGCTCTGTACCTCTTTTATTGATTAATAAATGTTTTTACCCCTCTTTTATTAAAAAAAAGAAGTCAAATCAGAAATCAAACTCATAAAAAGTGGATCAGATTTGGGTTGGGAACCTTTCAAATTATATGGTAAAATAAGTAACTTGTTTGATTTGGTATTCACCCTATGAAAGATTAGTTGAAAGGGTTATTTATTTTCCTTTTCTATGTGGTGAACTCATCTCATCCTACACATCCTTAGGTCTTTCCCTTAGGGTTTTATTTATTTTTCACAACTAAATATTTTTTAAATTTGTAGGGTTTCTATTAATATCCCTTTCCCTTGTTTTATCCTTTTAATACCTTTTAGGGACTGTGCATTGAGTTTATGCCAAAGTCTCATTGTAATTCTATTTCCCTTTAAGAATTATTTATCATCTTAATCCTACAATAGCTCAAAATTCAAATGATCATGAGATATTTTTTGACATGATGGATAACATTTAGGGGAGAGAGGCCCACAGTGGAGCACCCTAACTTCGTGTTTCTCAAAATCCTACATGGAATTTCAAATCAATCTCAATTTTGTACAGTAGTTTATTTGGCAACTCACCTGCTTAAAAAATTTAATTTTAGGGTCACATCATCAAATATGATGCCACATCAGCATGTTTTTTGTTAAGGTATTAAAAAAGGGTAAAAAAAAAGTAAGACTGATAGTGGTGCACTAATTCATGTTTTATTGGTGCGCCGATGTGGCATCACATGATTTGTTAGTTTGTGTACTTTATGGATAAAAAGTGTTTTGCAATTGGATATTAAGATGCTCCACTATGAGGCCCACTAAGGACTACTTCTATCCCCACTATTGGAGCCTACTCCACTATGGGCCCCTCTCCCTATAATAGGAAGAATATTTTTCATCACATGATGCACAATTAGAATAAATAAATAAGAAATAATTTATTTTCACTATGTCTCAAGAGATTGCCTCCTTAATTAGTGGTGTTTCTCCTACATAAATATTTGTTGCTCCACACGAATTATTGATTGATAAGACCTTTGGTTTAGATATTCTTTAAGGAATTAGTGCTAAGGTTACCTTTCCAAGTTCCATTCATGGTGCATCTTCCCCACCTCCTACCCAAATTTGTTCCTCCATTATTACCCTTACTTTTAATGCTTCTCATGATATCCCTAATAGTGTGATACTTCCTCTATATGTTCCTTCCTCTAATTTCATGACTAATTCTCATTGCTAGGGTCATACCTTCATTCCATGACACCAATGTCCCACCTACCATCCCTTCATCTTATCCTACTATTACAGTCCCCTCCTCTTATCCTACTAATTTCATACCTTTATTTTTTTGCTACTAGTAGCATGCTTTGTAGTGCCACACCCTCTCTCACACTTTTGGGAGTCATACCACTCATTACTCTTCTCTTTATAGTACTATGTATTCACCTTTTGTTCCTCATCATCTTATATCATTAACATTGTTTCTCAAGTTCCCATCTTTCCTAAGGGTTGTCATATTTTTCTTCTTTTAACACCTTGCAATAAAACTCAACTAAGGCCCATTCATTAAACCACTAGGTGAGAAGGATATTGAGCTTTCAACATAAAATATTGGTATATTATAAAGGTAAAAATTTGTGTGCAAGTTTTGATAGAATAGCTAAATAATATTATTAAACTACATAAAAGTAAGAGTGACTTTTATTTTATGTGATGTTACATTTAGAGGCATTGTATAATGGGTGTTAGGGTGTGAAAGTGGTACTAACGATGTCTTCTTGTAAGGTAGATATAAATGTATCACACATAAAAGAGACAACCAAAAAATAGCTTGGGGGTATTTAACATGAAATATATTATTGGAAAAATAAAATAGAATAATACCATTTAGCCAAATGATTAAAAAAAGCTTTGAATAATTTTCTTATTAGAAAAATAAAATTAGAAAATATAATTGTAATGGTGAAAATTTCACACCCTATAATTTTCCATTTATTTTTGGTCCATTTTGATTGGGTTGCCCCTAATGTGATAAATAAAAATCTTACTAAAATAAAGGTAGTTATCTACTATCACCAAGGGTTGTGAAAAATTAATGAACTACTTGACAACATTTGCAATAAGAAATATTTGTCTAAGTTTATAGCCAAATATCATTATTTTATTCATTCAATTTTGAGCATTTATTACAATAGTATGCTTATTCACTTGGCATATAAGTTTCCTTCAAATCTCACTATAATCCAACTCCAGTCCTTCTCATGCACCACCATTATAAGGCTTTATTTCCACCTCCATACCATTATACTCTCACTCTATATTGCATGAGTTTCATAAACCTACCTCCCACTTGTCATTGTACCTGGGTGAGGTTTTGCTCGTGCCAACCTGATAAAAAACTATACGCTTTAACTATTCATGAGCTCAAATTCTACTGTCACTCCTGTGAAGAGCATTGATTGCAGCATTTGCTAATATATCTGCTTCCTTTTTTCCTCCCTTACATGTATGGGAGATTTTAAAATCTTCAAACCTATCTATGAGGCTCAGGCAGTCCGCTAGCAAGTTGTTCAATTTCTAATTCTATCATTTGACATTTGATTAAGTGTTGACAACGATGAGGGAGTCGCCTTCTATCACTAGCCTCTTAAAGACCCGGTTAGTCCCTTCCTCCAAACCATGTACCACAATGCATACATCTCAGCCACATTGTTTGTCTCAGGTGACAACGAGATACTTAATTCCGCTAAGGCTTCTCCTTTTTCATTTCTAAAAATGCAGCTCACGTTAAAAGGGCCTAGATTTCTCTTGGATGCCCCATCAAAGTTGATTTTTGTCCATCCTTCTTCGGATGGGTGCCATACTATTTTTTCTTGAGAGAAACTTTAGTCTGAACACTAAAGGCCCCATCCCACACCCCCTTAGGTCTTGTCCATGATCCTACACCCCCTTAGGTCTTGTCCCAGGGTTTTGCTTTTTTATTATTTATTTTTCATAATTGAGACTTTTATAATTTTATGGATTTACATAAATGTCATGTTCCCTTGTTTTTTCCTTTTCACACCTTTTAGAGTTCATGTATTGAGTTTTTGCAAAATTCTCGTTGGCATTATACTTTCTCTTTGAGAAGAATGTTCTCTTCATCGTACCATGGTTCAAAATTTAAATGACTGTAAAATGTTTTCTAACATGATGGACAACATTAATAATGTGAATAATGATTTTGATCTTGATGTACACTTAGAATAAAAAATAGGCAAGATTTTTATTTTTGTTGCACACTTAATTTATCAAGAGATAACCATGTTATCTAGTGTTGTTTCCCCTACACAATTTGTTGATTATCTCCACAAGTTATTGATTGATTAGCCCTTTGGTTTGGGTATTCTTTAAGACATTGTTGCTAAGGTTATATCTTTGAGTTATTTTCATGGCCCATCTTCCTCGCCTCCTACCCAAGCTTTTTCCTCTATTGTTACTCCTATTTCCAATGTTTCTCATGTAATCCTTACTAATGTGCTACCCCCTTTACTTATTCCTTCTTCTAGTGGCATGCCTATTTCTTGCTCCACTAGTTTCACGCCTTCATTCCATGCCACTAATGTCCCATCTACATCTTACACTCACCGTTCTAGTTATATCCCATTATATCTTATTCTACCAGTCTCATCATTTCCTCTTATCCCATTATTGGCATACCTTAATTTTATGCTACAAATGGTATACCTTCTACCTTCTAGTTTCACACATTCTCTCACATTTATAGTATTCTTACCACTCATCATACTCCTCTTTAATGGGTTACACTTTATTTTTTATAGTAATGGTGAGTAGGTAGGGTGGGTGGAGTATAATTATGCCATTTCATTTTATGCTCAATGTTTGAAATCAACTTTAATAGGTTACACTTTATTTTCTATATCCATCGAACATTTTTCTTACCTTTGAGACATTTTTTAAGCAAGCCTTCCCATATCCATGACTTAAATAAGTTAGAAACCATTTTAAAAATATACCACACTCATATGAAATGATATTGGAACTTTGTAAAAAACTCAAACTTTTTTGATAATTTTGATGGTTTGCAAATCATCTAAAATGCCAACACATTTCATCATCTTTATTTTTTCCTTGTCAACAATTTTGAAAAAAATTGAACTATTTTGATGATTTTAGTGGTTTACAAACCATCTAAAATGTTGAAAAACATTTAAATACTTTGGTATTTCCTTCATTCTTTGGTGCCTTTGACCAAATAACAACTATTTTAGGATTTCTAGAGAAACACAAACCTTTTTGGCAATTTTGATGGTTTGTGAACCATACGAAATTCTAACATAAACCTTCATCCTTTATTATTCTTGTTTTATCACAAATTTGAAAGATTCGTGAACTTTTAGACTCATAAAAAATATACAATCTCTTGATTTTTTTTTCGTTCATTGGCACTTTTGATGGTGTGTGTGTGAAATGTGGAAATTATTAGTAAATCAACACAAACCTTAATGAAACTATAAGACTCCAAAATGCTCCAATGCTTAAATGATGTTCCTACATGATAACTCTACTCAAAATGTGGATGCAAAATACAATGCCAAAGGGTTGTATTTATAGCCTTTTCCAAGCATCTTGTGAGGTGGCAATGATCGACAGTCTAGATTCAAACAAGAAGGATGAACAATGAAGATGAAGAGAATCAAGAAGTTGTCCCCTTGACCAAAGACAACATGCCAAATGGATGGAGGAATCTCTTGACCAATAGGCTGACCAATAGGCAACATGCCAAATGGATGGAAGAATCAAGTGTGTGAAGAAAAGACCGTGTGTTTGAAAATTGGTTGAAGACATGTGTGAGGAATAAGCCATGTGTTCAAAATTGGTTGAAGATAATTCTAATTTAAAACTTAGAATTATTTAATTTCATGTGACCTTGGTGAGGTGGCACAAAAAGTTGTAGACATGTGCTTGAATTCCTAATCGAGATCAGTGAAACTTAATTAAATAAAACAAGGTTATGAAAAATTGTTTATTTAATTAAATTAGAAGAATATGATTTTAGATTTGGAGAATTAGAGAAGGGTGAACAATATAAATAAATTAAGAATTTATTTATACATAGTTGAAATATTAATTAAATAACTAGTATTTAATTAATTATATGTCATGACCGATTTTAGGTGTATACATTTTGCCCCTCTTTGAAGTAATGTGTTTACACGTTGCTTGAAAGAAAAATTTGATACTAATGCTGAGAAATTAAAAAAAAAATCAATGCCCCAGACATTGATTTTCAGATATTGAGGGATATATGCCTTGTTGGGAGATAAATCAGTGAATTTTGGAATTTTTAGGATTTTTGGAAATTTTTGAAATTTTTGATGATTTGATGATGATCTCAAAATTTTATGTGTCAAAAATGATTTATCTCCTGAAAAATGATGTAGAAGCCAGTAGGTGATAATCTGATTAATTAAGGCCCCTTTGAAAAAATAAAAAATAAAACAACCCCATAAAATGCCACTTAATTAACCTTTAAAAGGTTAAAAAGTTGATTAGAAAGGTCATTTGTGCAATTTGATAACTTTGTGAGTGAGAGTGGTTGAGCCACTTGGAGCAGAATGGTGCTCCCTTACCACATGTAATGGTTCGAGTGAGTTAGGCGACACAACCACCCAACAACATATGAATATCTGGTGAGTACCTCGAAAACTACCTCGTATTTCGTGCATTTAATTTTTCCCTCCCTTTTTTGTTTGAATTTGATTTTAAAATGTTTTAGTGCATTAGGATGTCGAAATAGCGCTTAGGGTGTTTGAAGTAGCGCATAGGATAGATGATTTAGCGCATAGGACAAAGTAGCACATAAATGGCCCGAAGTGGTGCATTCATGAATTGTTTTAGCGCATAGAGTAGTCTAGTGCATAGGGAAATTAGATTAGCGCATAGATTAAATAGAATGGTGCATCAAGTAGTTTGGCGCATCGCGACTATGTTCCGGCACATAGAGTAATCTGGCACATTGAAGGTCTGTTTTAGCACATTGATGAATTTCTCTAGCACATTGGGTTTTTTAGCGCATAGAAAGAATATTTTGGTGTATTGGTGAAGTTTGATGATTTTCTTGATTGAACTCCTTGATGTCGATGATGTTTGATCACGTCAATCTATGATTTGATGATGGTTGATGATTTTGATAGGTTAGATGTCCATTGATCTCATGATAGGTGAGATTCAATGATAGGATGATGATAATTGACCTCATGATAGGCAAGGATCAATTATAGGTTGATTGATTTGATAAACCTCATGATAGGCGAGGTTGATTTTGATTGATTTGATAAACCTTATTATAGGCAAGGTTGATTTGATTGATTTGATAAACCTTATGATAGGTGAGGTCGAGTTGATTGATTTGATAAACCTCATGATAGGCGTGGTTGATTTTATTGATTTGATACACCTCATGATAGGCGAGGTTGAGTTGATTAATTCGATACACCTCATGATAGGCAAGGTTGATTTGATTGATTTGATGTTGGTTGATTGATGGATTGACTTGTGATTTTGTATTGATATGAGCCTTTGACTAGTTTATAGATCAGAGAGCGGTTCTTGAGGACTTGGGATTTGATTCGCCATTTGACACAGCCTAAGACAACTATTATTACATGATGTGGGTTGTCCTCTCTCATCGATATGCCCCAGATTAGGATCAACAGGGGGTTATTGACAACCTTAGCTGAGAGATGGCATAGTGACCATAACACTTTCCATTTCCCCATTGGTGAGATCACGATGACTCCTGAGGATGTATATTGATTCTACAGATTCCTGTGGTGGCAGAGCTGGTCATATATGATGCACATGAATAGTGAGGGACCGATGCTCTACGATGAGTTTTCCAGGATGATAAAATCAGTGGTTATGAGATTCCATGGAGGGACATGGTCGATGCATACGCCACGTTACCTTCTGTACTAGTTGGTTTCATTGGAGGGTTCTTTTGTCTTGACCGCAGGTCAAAGGGACTCTCGGTTGGATGGGGCAGGATCTTAGAGAGCATGATTGTGCATGGGATGAGATATGTATGGGGTTGTTGTATGTTAGCACATCTTTATCATGATCTGCACTAGGTAGTCTACTTTCGAGGGGCCAGTTTATCTACGGGGGTCACATTGCTCCAAGTCTAGACCTGGGAGCATATTGCAGTCAGTAGGCCCGTGGGAGATAAACAGAGGCCAACCATGAGGCCCTATGTTCACATCTATGCAGGTTGACTTACTCAGCCTGGGTTGGGAAAGTTGGAGTATTGGAGGAGGGTGCTGGATGATTTGGAGGTTGTTGTGTGGAGGCCCTACGTTGATTGTGAGCGGTGACTTGAGGATGACACAAAGTTTTCATATTTGTTTCAGTCAATATATCTGATTGGTCAGACTCACTTCATCATCGAGAGGTTCATGTTACTGAGAATTCTAAGACAGTATGGGCGAGTTTAGCCCATGCCCTAGGGGGTAGCCCATTATGTGTGACGATAGGATGCGACAGAGTGGGGGTCGTGTTTGTCTTATGTTGTAGTTGTTGAGCACTATCAGGCGTTATCGACCATCACTTGGGAGGTGCATCCAGAGATCACCGATGTGTCAATATTAGCGGATTATGCCATGTACATGCTTACGCATCCGTTCCCACATATCACGATTCCAGATGAGCCTGCACCATTGTTAGCGGAGGGGTAGGTAGGAGGTCATGGGAAGAGGTGACACAAAGAGGAGGCGGAGGAGGAGCAAGGTGAGGAGGAAGTGAGGAGGGGGATAGTAGCGATGATGGTGATGATGAGGAGAGTGATGGGGGAGATGATGGAGGTGGCAGAGGTCTCTGGCCAGATGTTAGTGAGATGAGAGTGCCTTGTAAGAGGTGACATGTGGAGGTTCGACTACCCTCACCACAGTAGCAGACACAAATTGTTGCACTCCAGGTATAGGTCAAGACCTTACAGGGTCAACTAGAGCAGGTATAGGCTCTTCTTGTATAGACACAGGGGCAGGTGCAGACTCTAACGGCTGAGAGAGATGTTGTTAGGCAATAGGTGTAGCAAGTACAGGGAAAACTTGCACAAGTACAGGCTCAGGGACAAGTGCAGGGGTAGATTGCCATGTTGACTACCGAGAGGGATGCCCTGAAATGAAGGGTGAAGCAGGTCGAGTTCATCACTAAGAGGCTACAACAGGCTGCGACAGCTACTGGTACCTCAAATTATTTCAAAGAGGTTTGTCGTTATGCATAGGAGGCCGAGTTCTATAGAGGTCAGTATCATGATGCAGTTCCTCTAGAGTGGCAAGAGAGTTTTGCCCAGTCTCAGTCTTGAACTCTTATGGTGGGTGTTACGCAACCATTTCCTAGAGATCAGAGAGATCTTGGTGTGGGTCCGTCAGGTGGAGGGGGAGGTACTGGTCCTAGGATGCCAACACCACCTAGGGGGAGCACAACATAGCTCCAGTTTATGGTTTTCTAATGTATTCTTGGACATGTATATACTCTTTATTTAGTTGAGACTTGATGATATTCTTCTTGTTGTTAGACTTTATGATACACTGCCATTTTTTATATTGATGTATCTTTTCATAGCTTTGGATATCATTGTATATTTTGACATTATGATTTTGAGGTTTAATGATATGTAGTACTGATTATGATCTATGATGTATGTGATGATGGATGGTTTTGATGCATTTAATTTACATATTATGATGATAGTCCTGACGAGATGATATGCTATGGATGCATTTAATTTCTATGTTTATGATGATGATATGTTATGGATACAAATGTTGATGTAACTAATGTGTTATGATTCTATGATGATTTATGAATGATGCGTATGATGGATCCTATTATGCCAATGTGATGAAATGTATGTGATTTTTTTGTTCTTTTCTGATGCAAATAAATGATGTCATGAATGGATGAATGTTAGATGAAATGATTGTATAATGGTACTTAATTCCATCTGATTATGATGTTGATGTGATGATGATGGATGATCCTATATGCTTTATGGTTTTATGTAAATGATATTTTATGCTATGTGATGATTATGTGATGTATGCAAGAATGATATGATAATGTGTGATCATGTGATATGCTTTATGGATTTATGCAAATGATATGTTATACTATGTGAGATGGATTTTATTATGCCAATGAGATGTGATTATATGTGATGTTCACATTGATTATGTATGGATGTAATGATAATGGGATGTAATGATTATATGTATAATGTATGATGTTTTGTAATGATATAATTATGTGATGCAAATGATTATGTAATGCTTCGAAACTTCTAGGGTCTTAAGCTTAATAAGTGAATCTATCCAACTTCCAAGAGTTGTGGGAAGGTTGTCGTCAGTTGATTCTTTGTTAAGTTAAGCTTCACAAAACCTGACATATTTCCCAATTCTTTTGGAAATCTAAAGAGACTCACTCATTTAAGCTTAGTGAACCACTATATGAAATGATTTTGATTATGTAAATGAGATGTAATGCACATCTTTTTGTGTTTTTTGATGCAAATATTATGATGTGATGTAGGGATGGATGAATTCAATGTGATAATGTTTTCTAATGATGCAAATGATGTTGCAACTGATGTGCAACTAAATGAGAATAATGTGTTTTTGGTTAATGTCAAGTGTACTCAATCCATTGATACTAGAGATAACATCTTTATGAAATTGTCGCTGCTTTGGAAACTCTATAGATATAGATGCCAACTAACATGGATGCAATCTAATCATGCAAATCTCATATTCAAAAGTTGTTATTTGTAACTGCCAATTTTTTCGTGCTTTTTATCATCATTGGGCCTTTAAAATGTTGAAAGTGAGTACAAGCATCAATGGCATATTTAGACCATGATGACCTGAGTACTACTTTCATGATGTTTGATAGTGCAAGTTAACACAAGCATCTACGTATAATTAAACTGAGATGCCCTAAGTATTGCTTGCGTAAATAGACAAGAGTTAACTGTTTTCCTATGCAAATTCAGAATGTCATTAGTGATACTTCGTAGAGCACGTCCCGCGACAATTTGTACTATAATAATGATCAACTCACAGACAACAGACAAAGAAAAATCATACTCCTTTATGGCTCCTCTAGTGTGATACATCATCAAGGTGCTCCAGAGATATGATAGCAAAAATCAAAGTTCAACAGTTTGAACATTCATGCCATAGTTATATAGCCATGATTCAAAAGGAACATCATCCATTTGAGGTTTGTTTTGATTGGATTGATTTTTCTGTTTGATTCGGATGGTTTATGTGTTAATGATGGTGATTGATGTTTAATGTTGAGTTGCACTATGACCATTTTTTTGAGTTGTACTAGCATTGTTTGTTTGTTGGTTCAAGCTCAAAGTTTATTGCTCCTAGTGAGCTCAGGATTTTTCCTCCAGTCTAGGGTGAGACACGACCACGATTGCTAGGATATGTACATGAAGTTTTCTGATGATAGGCAAATGGATGGTGAATGTGAATGGTCGACATGCTCAAATAGATGGAAAATCTAACCTATCACAAATAGCACCTATTGCCATGTTTTCACTACTTTCTTTTATTGCACTTTTTCAGATTTTATGAATTTTTTTATTTTTTGTTACCAAGACACCTATTTGCGAGATTTTCATCAAGGCAACCATTTTTTTAGGACATTTTCTAATGTTTTTGGAAAATTTTAAGGACTTTTTTGATGCACTGAATGATTCAGGTGTAGACTTTCTTGAGATGTAGGCTATCGAGGGGTTCATCAAACAAATCCCCTTCTGGTGTGGACAACTAATATGCTCCTAATCCGAAGACTGACACAATGAAAAAGGGACCTAGCCAGTTTGGTTCAAATTTCCCCTTCTCTCAATCTTGCTGATTACGAGAATTCTCTTTCAGGACTAAATCACCCACCTGAAATGTTCTAGGCTTAACTCTGTGATTGTAACTTTTGGATATCCTTTGTTGATAGGCTTTTAGGTGATCCATTGCATGCTGATGACGTTCATCTAAGAGTTCCAATTCCTGTAACCTAGACACTCTGTAATCCTCATCTGAAATGATCCCTTTTAGAGACACATGGAGTGATGGTAGCTAAACCTCAATAGGTAGAATGGCTTCTGATCCATAGACTAGAGCATATGGTGTAGCTCCTATTGGGGTGCGGATGCTTGTTCGATAAGCCCACAAAGTAGGGTTCAGTTGAACATGTCAGTCACATCCAATATCATTGACGGTTTTCTTCAAGATTTTCAAGATAGTTTTGTTTGAGGCATTTTCTTGGTTGTTCCCTTGAGGATAATATGGTGTAGAAAATCAATGCTGGATGTTAAACCTCTCACAAAGTTCATCAACATCCTAATTTTTGAAAGGTCTGCAGTTGTCAGTGATAATGGATTGAGGGATGCCATACAAACAGATGATGTAGTTCAGGATGAAGGATGAGATTTTTTTTCTTGTGATGGTGTTTAAAGGGACAACTTAAATCCACTTTGTGAAATACTCAGTGGTTGTGATAATGAACTTGTGTGCATTTGATGAAGATGGATGAATCTTCCCCATGAGGTCCAATCCCCACTGACAAAAGGGCCATGTTGATGTAAAAGTTTGAAGTTCTTGTGCTAGTGCATGGATGAGATTGCCATGAATCTGACACTTTTGGCATTTCTTGACGAACTAAAAATAATCCCTCTCCATTGTGGGCCAGTAATATTCCAAACGAAGGAGTTTCTTGGCTAAGGTTAAACCACTCAAATGAGTTCCACAAACACCTTCATGAACTTCCCATAAAGTTATTTTAGACTCGTCACGTTCCAGACATCAGAGGAGAGTTCCATCAAGACCTCGTCGATAAAGGATATCCATGATAAGCATATGTCAGGTGGCTTGACAAATTAAGTTTCATTTTTTTATTGTGGGACAAGTTGAGAGGGAGAGTATTGTCTTTCAGGTACGTATAGATTTTTCTGTAGAGGGAAGTGTCAGCCTTAGTTAGATGGTAGATGACCTGGGATTCAGGGTTGCCATATGATGGGTTGAACAGTTGTTCTACCATGAACTTGTAACAGGCTCATTTCTTTGGAATTTGCAAGAGAGAAGTAATGGTCACAATGGAATCAACAACTTTGTTGTCACTTCGAGGAATTTGTTCAAATATTATTTCCATAAAGTACTTTTTGAAGTCATCAACCATTCTTTTATAAGGCATTAGCTTGTCATCCTTTGTTTGATAATCATCATTTATCTGATTAATGACTAGTTGTGAATCCCCATAGACATGTAACTCTATGATCTTCCAATCAACTGCTACTTTGATTCCAATGATCAAGGCTTCGTATTCGACTGTGTTGTCGGTGCAAGGAAACATCAATCTATAGGACTTGGGAATGGTATGTCCTTATGGTGAGATAAACAAGATTCTGACACTTGATCCATGTTGTGTATAAGAGCCATCAAAGTACAAGACCCATTGTTGTGTTGATACCGTGTAGACATCAACATCTAGAAACTCGATGTTGATTGGATGATTGTCTTGCAGTGGTGCTTCAACTAACTAATTGCCGATTGCTTGTCCTTTGATTACCCTCCTATCAACATATTGGATGCCAAATTCACTCAGCATCATGACCCACTTAGCTAGTCTTCTAGTTAGATTAGCTTTGCTAAGAAGGTATTTCAGTGGATCTATCTTGGCTATCAATTTGATGGTATGGGTGAGCATGTAGTGTTGTAATTGTTGGGTAGCAAACACTACTGCCAAACAAGCCTTTTCAATGAAGGTGTAATTGATCTCATAGCCATTTAAGGTTCTACTGATATAATAGATTTCCCTTTCTTTTCCTGTTGAATCCTCCTGTGCTAACAAGGCTCCCAATGATATCTCAATTGTTGCTATGTACAATAAAAGTGGCTTCCCTTCTGTTGGTGGTATTAAAACAGGTGGAATCATTAGATATTATTTTAATTGGTTGAAGGATCCTTCACATTTCTCATCCCATCAGAAAGATACATTCTTATGTAGCAAGTGAGTGAAAGGATGGGTCTTGTCTACCGGTTGTGAGATAAATCTTCGAATTGATTGGAATCTCCGTTGCAAAGATCGTAGTTGATTGATGTTCTTGGGTGGTGGCATCTCCATGATGGATTTGACCTTTGTAGGATCTATCTCAATGCTATTTTCTAAAACTATATATCCCAAGAGTTTGGCTGAAGTCACCCCAAACACACATTTCTTTGGGTACAGTCGCACATTGAACTTTTCTAGTTTGGTGAAGATTTTATCCAAGATCTCTAGGTGTCCTTATTTGGTGTATGTTTTGTCTACCATATCATCCAAATAGTCTTCCATGAATGTGTGCATCATATCATGAAAGATTGTCGTCATAGAACGTTGATACGTTGCTCCTGCGTTCTTCAACCCGAATGGCATGACGTTCCAACAAAAGGTTCCCCATGGACATGTGAAGGTTGTCTTATCTTGATCTTCAGGTGTAATTTTGATTTTATTATAGCCGAAAAAACCATCCATGAGTGACAACATGCTATGTCTTGTTGTTAAGTCCATAATGTTGTCAATGTTGGGTAGAGGAAAATCATCTTTTGGGAAAGCCTTGTTGAGATCCCTGAAATCTGTGCATATCCTAATGCTCTTGTCTGGCTTTGAAACATGAACAATGTTTGATATCCATTCGACATAGTCAATTGGTCTAATGAACCCAACATCCAATAACTTCTTTAGTTCTGCTTTTACCAATATGACAATATGCAAATGCATTTTCCTTAACTTTTCCTTGACCAGTTTTACCCTTGCTGGTAGTGATAAATGATGCATGATGAGTTCTGGATCAATCCCTGGCATGCCGACATATGACCAAGCAAAATTGACTTGTCTTTCTATGAAGAATTTGATGAAGTTCAATTTTTCTTGATTTGTCAAGGATTCTGCTAGATGGACAGTCTTTATTGTTTCTTCATTGCTGATATTGATAGAATGAGTGGGTTCAACCAATACTTTAGATCATTCCTGAAAGTGCTTAGGGAGTGTGTCAAATCTTCCATCCTTCAACACCTTAGAGAGGTTTTCGCCATTGGATACGCTCTTTATTTTTACTTTTTTCCAGATCTGATACTGCCATTGAATGGTTTTCACCATCAGATCTATTTCCTGTAGTATTCATTTTGTAGCTAGAAAATTTGACACTCTCCTTGTTGGAAACTTCATTACGATGTTCAATGGTGGAATCTGTTTTGAGATTGGCGAAACAAGGGAAATTGACAATGGCCTCATCATTTGAAAATATGGGGATGTTTGACGGCTCAGTTTGATCCCAATCTATGAGTTTGGGATGTACAAGGGGTAAGGAGTCATTGGATTGGATAAAGTCAGAGGCAGTAAGGGTTCCAATGGTAATGTCTTCAGATTGTCCAATAGCAAAATCAATGTCTATAAGGTAACTCTCCTCCAAGTTATCTATTTCGCTCCGAGTTTGATCGTCTTCGCTAGAATCATCAATATGTTGTGATCCTATTTCAAGTGGTCTATAACTTGAACTTTGACCCTCCTCACATATGGGTGTATCCTTTTGTACCACATCAATTTCCTTATCGTGACAAGACTCTTCAAATAGAAAATCCCACTCATATTCATTTGAATCAGTTTCATGATCATCACTAGCTTGTAGTTGTAGGATTCTTTCAATGACAAATTGTTAGGATTCTTCTCTTGATTCTTCTCTATACCCCAATCCTATTTTATCCTTGGCTTTCATTGTGATAGGTTGTATTGGTTTTGTGATGCCTTCTTTTCTTTTACCAATAAGACCTTTTCCCTCGTATCCCATCTTTTCCATGATTGTCTTTCCTTTGCCATACTACTCTGTTTGTACACTTGAGGTGGATGTTTGTGATGATTCTTCATCTTTGTATAACCAATTTAAAACGTCTTTGTCATCTGACTCATCCACTAATGTGCTTGCTCTCACAAAGGTTCCATCAAAGAGTGTATTGGGCTATGATGATTGTTGTCTAGATGTTGATGGTTTCCCAAATGACTTTGGAGAAGATGAAAGTTGTGATAAACACAAGGATTGCTCAAATGAGTATTCCCCCATGCCCTTGTCTTTCAATTGGATCTTGGCAACTTGTTTTGATAAGGATTCAAGTTGACTTTCCTGATTTTGTAGAGTAGGATTTGATGTACTTTCTTTACTTGAGAGATTGGCATTACCGATATCCTTATCCTTTGACTGGTCCCTTTTCTCCACTCACTTTGACAAGGCATTTAGTTGTTTCCCATCATTTGATGAACCCTAAGTTTGAGCTTCCCTATTGTGTGGTACGAAAGAATCTTGGGTAGTCTTGAGTGTGTTACAATATTGTGGGTTGTTTGAGTCAGCTGCAATAGTGATTTCTTGCCCATTGAACGAGAACTTCGAACATTGGTGATATGTGGATGGCACTGCTTGCATGTCATGAATACAAGGCCTTCCCAAGAGTATGTTGCATGTTAACTCTTTGTCTAACACTTGGCATACTATATCCCTGACAACTGGTCCCACTTGAATAGGTAACACTATCAACCCTTGTGAAGATCTCTCCTCGTCATCATATGCTTTTATTGTGATTTTCCTTCTAGGATCAATAGCATTTTCTGAATATCCCAATGCACGAACAAGTTTCAAAGTACAGATATTTAGGCCAGCTCCTCCATCTATTAGGACATGCTTGACACGATGTTTATGGATTAAGACCTCAATGTGGAGGGTAGAATTGTGGGGATGATTGACATAGACAACATCGTGTTCGAAAAATGACAAGCAATGCGGTGCAGTCAAATGTCCCACCATAGTCTAGAAATGGAAAACCTCTAGATTGTTTGGTACCGTGGTGGTGACTAGAGCTTGTTCCAAGATTTCCTTGTGAGCAGTGAAATCTTGAGAAGTTCTAATATGGATATTTGTGCGGGTATCTTCTGCAACTGATCAACTATGTTATATTGTGTTGTAGGGATAGCAGTAGTTGATTTGGACGTAGAAGGGGTAGCTCCTTTCAATGTTACCTTGGCTTGTCCTCATGTGATTGCATTGACGGGTGTGTTGTCTTGTTGCTCTTTGATTTTGATAACATTGATTTGATGTGAGGTAGTGTCAACATCATGGTGATGATTTTCAATTGCAATGATGTTTTGTTCATGTTCAATGGTATTATCATTTCTTGAGTTATCATTTGCAATAAGATCCAATTTGTCATGGGTTTGATCATCAACCACTTTGATGTGCAAAATGGTCATGTCATAAACATAGTTTATTTTTTTTCCTTTGGTATTTGAAGAAGAAGATTCCCCTTTTTTGTAGTTGGGTAGAGGGTTATTGAATGCTCCATGATCATTGTTGGTTTGGGGTCCTTCTACAAATATAGTCTTGTTGTCGATTAGATCTTGTATCAAGTGCTTCAACTGCATGCAGTCATTGGTTTTATGTCCCTTATTTTGATGAAACTCACAGTAATGGGCATCATTCCACCATGGAGGCTTAACTTGTGGCTCCCAATTTCTTGCCTCTAGTAATGTTATGACATTAGCTTTGAGAAGTTCCTTCAATGCTGATTTTGATGATTGTCCTAAAGGGGTGAACCTCCTTCAATTTGAGGATGTTCGGTATGATGGTGTTCTAGATCCAACATTACCTTGATTGTTGTTTTGGTTGTCATTTTGGTTGTTGTTTTGGTTGTTGCTTTGATTGTTGTTTTGATTATTGCTTTGGTTGTTGGGGGAATTTTTATTCTGATTAGTTTTGGCAGCGGCTGCAGTTAGGTTGAATACAGTTTTTTCATTTTGCATTTCAACTGTACCATTGTTGTTTCCAACGTTCTTGTTTTGTTGCCAAAACTTGGGTTTGTCCCCACTATTGTAATTGTTGGAGGACTTTGATGAGTTGTTTTCATTGTATATCTTGATGACTCCTCTCTTGACTAAAGCCTCTTCGATTTTAATCCCATTTTCAATCAACTTTTTGAAGGTTGGTGGACATTGCAACTCCAATCTATAACTCATTACGTCATTGAGATTGTCAATAAAGATTTCTATCTTTTCCTTTTTGGGTATGGGACGAGAATATCATACAAATAACCTTCTCCATTTTTGCAAGAATACAAGGAATGATTCACCCTTCTTTTGTTTCAAGTTACAAAGATCTTTCATGGTGATGTCATGTTGAATGTTATAAGAATATTGGGTGATGAACTTGTTGACCAATTCCTCAAAGGTGTTAATTGGTGGGGTGAGTTTGGAGAACCATTCAAGACATTGTCCACCTAGACTTCATGGGAATAATCTCATTAAGTATGTTTCCTCATATGCAAATTCAAGACTTATGGTTCTAAATTCCCTCACATGGTCTATTAGATTGGTTTTGCCATTGTATTTGTTGTATTTTGGGAATTCGCAATGTTTTGGAAAGGGGATCATGTGGATACTTTGATCAAATGGATATAGACAAATGTCTTGGATCAAGTATCATTTTGAGGTTCCCCTTTGCATATCGAGAATTTTTTGTTGAAGGTTCTTCATTTGGTGAGTTAGGGAAACCACTTGTTCAATTTATTTTTCAGGTTGCTTTGGAGGTGCTTTCAATTGATTCACATCAAAATCTTTGAGTAATTTGCACCTTGTTTAGCTAGCATAAGAAGGTACTTTTCCCCATTTCTTTTGAAAATACTTTCTAAGCATTTATGGAAGTTGGGGTCTTGTTCAGCATGTTGGATATCTTCCTCAGTTATTTCTTCCCCTTCAGTGTTGTTGAGTCCATGGAAAGGATTCTCTTCAGCCTCTACCATGGTGTTTTGTGTTTCACTGTTTTGAGTTTCAGCGTTTTGAGTCTCAATGATTGGAGTTTCAATGGTTGGAGTTTCAATGTTTAACTCTTTAATGTTTTGATTTTTAAGTCCTTTTTCCTTGAGTTTTTGTTTCTGCAACCTTGTTTGAACAAGCATACAAGTGTTATGCTTTGACTAAACTTTGATCTTTGTTTGGAATAGTGCCAAGGATTACAACTAAGTCCACTAGAATGATAAATTATAGTGATGAGACTAAGTTGGATTTAATTATATAGCTTTGTTTCGTGATGAGAGGATGATAAATCCCGATGATGAAACTAGGCTTAACAATCAAAGATGTGATAGATGATTTAGGAACTTTGAGATGTTTAGATCTAGGTTTAATTTGAATAATTCCACTTGTATAGGCCAATTTTGACATGTTTAGACTCTGTTGTACCTAAGGAACAATTCTCTATTGAAAAAGATTTTGAATTTTGGCCCAAACTGAGAAACGAGAGACAAATTTTCTTCCTATATGAGATACTCAAATCTTTGGAAAAGTCTTGGATTTTGACAATAGTAAAATGAGTACAAATTGGGATTGTTCTTTGAAGATCTTTTGTAGAAATTGAAGACCAATCTCTCTCTAAATTCGTAGAGTGTTGAGAGGCATTTTTGATGAGCTTTTGGACTAAGAACTTTGGACTTTGGTTTTCATATTTTAATCTTTCATGAAATCATTTGATAAAGCACATGTTTAGACTCTGTTGTACCTGAGGAATGATTTTGGCTTGAAAAGGATTATGAATTATGGTTCAAACTGTGAAACAAGAGATAAGTTTAACTCTCAGGTTTTGTATTTAATGGATGCGCTAAAATAGAGCCCAGATGCGCTAAAAGAATTGACAAATGTGCTGAAAGATAGCTTGGATGTGCTATAACAGAGAGTCAATGAGCTAGAAAAATGCTCAAATGCGCTAAAAGATTGACTGAATGCGCTGGAATAGAAGATAGATGCACCAGAGTTTTGCACAGATGCACTATAACAGAAATTGAATGCACTAAAAGTTTGCAGGATGCGCTAAAAGATCGACTGTATGCATTGAAACAGAGGACAAATGTGCCAGAGTTTTGCACATATGTGCTATAACAACAATTGAATGTGCTAAAAGATTGCACAGATGCACTAGCAAACACAACGAATGCGCTGAACTGGAAAGATAACATAGTTTGTTAGAAATTTGTTTATTTTTTTGGATTTTCCATTTAGAGACTTAGTTGTTTCAATGAAGGTTTTTCTAAATCAAGGTTTCTCACTTTCAACATGTAATGTTTTTGTTTGAAATAGGTTCAAAAAAACATTGGTAAAGACTCATCAAGCATGTACAACTTAGGTTGTGTAGAACTATATTTGTTGAATTCCCACTTGGATTTTACTCTAACTGCACATACTTATAGCGGATGATTAGATGCTTGACTCCACTAGCTCCCCTCCATGACACTCACTTCTACAGGGTATCCAAGCATCAATAGCCATGAATCTCCCATGGCATATTTCTCATCTCTACTAAAAGTCGCAAGAATGTGGGACGGCTTCAGAACGATCGTTCTTGCACCAATAGATAGATTAAGGATTTTGGCCTTGCTACAACAAAGGGTTTTAATATAGGCATTCCGTTCGTGGGGGATCATCCATGCGGCAAGGGACCATTGCTTCCCTTCTTGTTAGAACAATCCTCGTAATACTTGAACTTTCCCCAAGTACCCACATTTATATCCCAGTTGGAATTCACTTGGCTTTAGCGTGTTATCGGTTGGGTCATTCCCTTGGGTGATTACTTTTCCCATAAGGCAGGCCCTTTATGGATAAACAAAAGCGAGCAAGTACATCCATAGTTTGATAAATCTTTGTTTGTGTGAACAAAGAGAGAACACATAGAATATACTCAACTTACACTCACAAATAAATGGGAATGGGTCTGGCTTTTTGGCCACCCAGTTAAGGGGAGAGCATATGCCTACCATTCATTACGCACAAAAGACATGGTGTTCTTTATCCCTTCTAATTAAGCTAAATGCCTATCTTAACCAAAATAAAGTATTTAAATGACTCCAACCCCTGCATAAGTCATCAGTAGTTTGATAAATTATCTTTGACCAGCGTACAAAAGTACCTGCAAGCAGAAAACATAAATTAGCTCTCAGATTTTTGAAAATTTTCAAATTTACACAGATGCACTAGAATAGTCATTCAATGCGCTAAAATAGATACCCTATGCGCTAAAAGATCTCATGTATGTGCTAAAATAACTTATGAATGCACTAAAATAACTTATGGATGCGCTAAAATAAGTAATATATGTGCTAAAAGAAGTGACGTATGTGCTAAAAGAGGTGATGTATGCGCTGAAAACTCCCTGTATGTGCTAAAACAGTTGATGTATGCGCCAGAACAGACCCCGGATGCGTTGAAAGATTGGTCGGATGCATCGAAAGAAATGACGGTTGCGCTAAAACGTCACGTCCAACTTGTTTAAATGAAATTTTCCAACAAATTGTTAGAAATTCTAGCCCCATAGTGGGCACCATTTTGTGGTGTTAAATGTGGAAATTATTAGTAAATCAACACAAACCTTAATGAAACAAATTATATCAAAGATTTGAAATAAGTAAACTACTCTATTTTGTAGCTAAAAAAATCTTTTAAGAACGTCTCATTGTCTTCTATTCCCAAGGATTTATTAAACCATTTGGCCCTCAAATTTCTTTGCGCACTATGGTTGTTAAACTGACTACTTAGGAAATGAGATAATATTCACCATGCAAACCAACTAAGTTCCTACATGAAACTATATGATGGAAAGGATAATGGATACTATGATGAATGGATGATGGTGCTAGATTATTCGAGGTGGATACTATGGTATTGCACTAGGATGATACTCCATATGCTCAAATGCTAACTATGAATATGATAATCTAAAATGCAACTATGATGCAAAGGATGACATAAAATGCAATTATGAATCAAAGTATTATTCTAAGATTTAACTATGATGCAAAACATGATATGAAATGCAACTATAAGACTCCAAAATGCTCCAATGCTCAAACGATGTTCCTGCATGATAACTCTACTCAAAATGTGGATGGAAAATACAATGCCAAAGGGTTGTATTTATAGCCTTTTCCAAGCATCTTGTGAGGTGGTTGTGATAGGTCGAATATATGCGTTAGAAAATGAGCAGCAAACTAAAGAGTGCAAATAAACACCAAAACAACCTACACCTCAAGATTAGCCTAAGTTGGAATCAACACAAGATAAAAGCAACAAATGAAACTCTATACTTCATCTCGAATCGATCCTTTGGTTGGCCCTTCGATCTTTGATGTGTATACTCCTTGGATGGCAAGATATGCAAACTAGATGAGGATGTGAAGATGGATGGAAATAGATGAAAGCATGAAAATGGCTAAGTATAGATTGAGAAATAAAATTGCAAGAGTTTGGCTAGCAAAATGATCTCCCCCAAAAATGAGAGAAAAGAGGGGGTATTTATAGGAATTTTGAGAATTCCTAAAAGAAATGGACGGTTGAGATTGATCCCCCACATGGCTAAGATGTAGGGCTATGGTGAGTTGAGAACTCATAAGCCCTCACATCTTGACATGTGGCAAGGGGAGAGGTTTAAGAAAGATGAGGTGGACATGAGGTGGAAGGATAGTACATGACATGGATGGGGGTACAAAGTACCTTGGGATTGGACAAGATCTCTTCATAAAGGAGGTGCTTGTCCCTATGTGGGTGAGAGGACATGTGAGGAATTAAAAATTCCTCAAATATCCTCATGGAGTGATGGGAAAGAATAAAGAATAAAGAGAGGACATGTGGGAAGAAGCGAAGGAATTAAAAATTCCTTTTGAGTGCATTGAGGGATTAAAAGTGAATTAAAAATTCACATGGGGAAGTGGAGTGCCTTGCCCAAAAGGAGAAAGCCTTTAATAAGGTTGACCAAGGACACATGTCATAAAGGACATGGGGAAGAGAAAATGACTTTAATATTCCTTGAAAGATGAGAGTGGAATTAAAAATTCCTCAAAGGACTTTGGGAAGACAAAAGGAATTAAAAATTCCTTGGGGGATGGGAAGAGTTGACTAAAGGGGGTGATTAGACAAGTTGATGAGGGGTTAGAGGAAGGTTAGGTGGCTAAGAGAGATTAGAGGCCAACTTGCAAAAGTTGGAGGATGTGACACATCCTAATCAAGGATTAGACATGTGCACACCTTAATGATGAGATTAGAAGATGGATTAGGATAAGATAAAAATGATGGAGGATGTGACATGAAGGGAATTAAATAAATAGAATATTTATTTAATTCAATTGATGGAAGGAGGATTAAAGAGATAAGGTATTATTGATTAAATACCTTAGGGATTTGGTAGAATTAAAGCTATTAATTAGGTAATAGCAGTATTATGAAAATAAGATGAAAGGGGATGAATTGGGATAAATTAAGTGTCCAAATTTAGATGTCTACAGTGGCAATGATCGACGGTCCAGATTCAAACAAGAAGGATGAATGGTGAAGATGAAGAGAATCAAGAAGTTGCCCCCTTGACCAAAGACAACATGCCAAATGGATGGAGGAATCTCTTGACCAATAGGCAACATACCAAATGGATGGAAGAATCAAGTGTGGGAAGAAAAGACCATGTGTTTGAAAATTGGTTGAAGACATGTGTTTAAAATTGGTTGAAGATAATTCTAATTTAAAAATTAGAATTATTTAATTTCATGTGACCTTGGTGAGGTGGTACAAAAATTTGTAGACATGTGCTTGAATTCCTCATCGAATTTGTTTATGGAAATTTGTTTATTTAATTAAATAAAACAAGCTTATGGAAATTTGTTTATTTAATTAAATTAGAAGAATATGATTTTAGATTTGGAGAATTAGAGAAGGGTGAACAATATAAATAAATTGAGAATTTATTTATACGTAGTCAAAATATTAATTAAATAACTAGTATTTAATTAATTATATGTCATGACCAATTTTAGGTGTATATAGATGGTTTGCAAACCATTATAAACACTAACACACTCAAGTGGGATTTCCTTTGTAGTTTTTGGCTGAGGAAAAGGTTACAAACCTTAACAAAATTCTGACACAAAAAATTAACCTTAAAAAATGGCATTAATATTTCTAAGGTGAATAGAGGCAAAATAGGACGTACATGATTTTCTTAAAATTTTCACAAGAATAATAACATCAACTCTAGTTGGGGACAAGTGCTTCTCATAGGTATTGAAAAAATCCATGAAACTTTGGTTGTGGACCAAAAAATTTGACACAACAAAACACATGAGATGGGAGCACACTAACACTTCATCATGACACACAAGGTATTTGATTGCACTAACACAACAAGATCTCTAAAATGACACAAAACTAAAAGAACCCATATACACAAGTCTCAACAATAAAATTAAAATAATGTACAAGAGGTTCACTTACAACTAGAACCAAGAAAATGCAAAAAACAATAACGTGGCTGGAAGTGTAACTGTATTGTAAGAAAAAGTATCCCCTTTTCACACTTAATTTGGGAATAATTAATAATAAAATGAGCTTAATGTTGCCTTAATTTAGTGTTGTAATATGCTTTTCATATTCACATTAAGTTTAGGTCCCTTTTAAATTAAATGGACTTAATTGTGCCTTAATTTTGGTGTTGTAAGGTGTACCTTTACACTTTCACATTAATCTTGGGCTTTATTAATTGATTGAGGCTAATTTACCTTAATTGTCCACTTTAATTCAAATCCGAGCCTAATTAAATACAATTTTAGAGGGATAAAATTTGACATTCATAAATGCCATTTCACAACACTCAACTTTGGAAGATGTGTGTCCTAAGTAAGTGACCTAGGACCCATTCGCCATAGGGAAAATGGGTCCTCACTTAGACCTAGGACCCTAATTTAACATAATGTTTAACACTGAGCAATGTGTGTCCTAGGTAAGTGGCCTAGGACCCATTTTCCCTATGGCGAATGGGTCCTTACTTAGACCTAAGACCCCCCTTTAAAATATGTTTTTGGCTGTATTTTAATGATTTCAAATCCACAATTCAATGTCGGCTTGTGATATTTGAATTTCAAAAATTAATGTTAAGATGTGTATAAATAAGAGGTCATTTCACCATGTTTCATCCTAGAAAATCTAAGATTTTGAAGTGTTGAAGTCCTAATAACACAAGTTTATGAGATCAAGAAAAATTCAAGAGCATTTCTAAGGCATTCAAGGGTAGATTATTGTAGCAATCAAGATTCCATTGTCATATTAAAGATGTCTTGCATCATGCATGTTATTTGAGCTAATATGGTGATATAGAGTTCAAGATATATTCAAGCATTCAAAGGAATTGTTTCACATCAAGTTTCATGATCAAGATCTACATTCATAGACGCCACTTCATGCTAGTTTGTAGATTTACAAACCCAAGGTTCAAATAAGTTTTGGTGAGTTGTTACATAGAGTTGTTCATTCATCATTCCTTCTTTCATGTTTAATTTCATTACAAGGTTTAATTACCAAAATGGGAAGGAAAACCCCCATTCACCTAACAAACAACATTTTTCTCTCTTTGATGTGTGATTGCAGATTTTAGGTTGAAGATCCTTTGAAGATCAAAATTGAAGAAAGTTGCAAAGTTGTCAAAGTTGCAAGAAAAGTTGTCAAATTACAAAAACTCCTCTATAGTTTTTATTTCCAGTTGTCTGATAGTGAGCACCTGGAATCTGGGAGTGCATACCAAGCAGAAGAGAACTTAGAAAACAATTTGCAGAAAGCCTAGCTAGAACCCATTCACCACAGGGTGAATGAGTCCTTAGTAAGCTTAAAAAGGTGGCTTTTTATGAAAGGTGCACATTGTTTTCCCCTTTCCAGATCTGCCTTTTGTTTACTGTTTCTATCAGATTTGATTATTGTTCTTCATTTGCATTTTGTAGCTTGCATTTTGGAGTTTGTTTGATAGTTTTAATCTTTCTCCCCAAAGTGAAATTTAGTTCATACCCACGTCCTTGCATAGATATGAAATTTGTTGATTCATACCTTGATGGTTTGGATCTCATTTCCTTGAATGAAATTAGAGAAATAGGTCTTGGTGGTGAACCCCTTTCATAACACATCTCACCCCCAAAACACCTCATTTTTATTGTTTCATTTGGTGAACCTAACATTTGATTATAGATTTTTCTAATTTTGGAGTCCTCTTTCACCCTATATTTAGATCTTGCATTCATTTGCATCTCTTTGCATTGAATTGAGTCTCATTTAGGGTGTCTAGTTTGCATTAACTTTGTATTTCCTTTAAGGGTTTTAGGATTGCATGTTTGCATTCTTTAAATATGAAAAATACAAAAAAAAAAATTAGTCATCTTGCATATCATTTACATAGCATTGTATCATATTCATTTGCATTTGAAAATTGAATCAAAATTGCATACAAAATTAGGTGTTCTAGGTTGTCATTTTATCACATTTTTCACTTGCATTCAACATTGAATTTACAAAAAGTTAGAAGTGAAACTTCTTGTATCAAATCAAAATTTGGAAAACACTAAAAATCACTCAGAAATCTGTAAAAAATTGTTTCAAAACCCTCACCTAGGACCCATTCTCCCTAGATCGAATGGGTCCCTAATCAAGGTCACATTCTTATTTTCTAGGCATTAAAACATTCATTTATGCATTTCTATTTGTTGGTTTTAGATTTCTGTTTCTATTTGTAGAATTTTTGTTTCTTCAATTTCATATTTAGCTTAATTTGATAAAGTTAGTGCATTGTGTGATTTCAAAATTGCATTTACAAGACTTCATTTTTAGATTTTTGCATAGTGTAATAAAAAAATTGCCTTGTTTAGAATATGAAAGTTGCATTTACATAATACATTCTAGGTCATTGCATTACACTTTACCCACTTTTCATTTTGGGTTGGCATTGAGTTTGTGAAACTTGTATGAGCTTTACAACTTGATGTCCTATTAGCAATACTATTGTGAGATGTAGTTCGAGACTCATGACATCCCGTGATACACCATTCATCGTGGATCTTGGGTTTTCTAACTCTCTTTCTAATAGTGTTAATAATCAACCCCTATGGATCATAGTATACATACCTCATTTCCAATGACTTCCTTACCTACAACCAATGTGTATGATGTTAACAACACCATCCCTACCATGACTAGTTGTACTCAAGCTTTGGGGTATACTCAAAGCCAAGGTGGAACTTCAATTCCTCCTTCCACAATTCCCATCTCTATTCCTACATACACTAGTACTCATGTTACCACAACCATTTAGCCTACTAGCAATGTCAACACTTCGTTAGGTATTTCCACATGGAATCCTTCTAGCTTTGTGCATTCAAATCTCATATCTCCTTAATCATCTCCCCTTACAAACCTACAATTTACTTGCCCTCTACATACATATACCACTCCACCTTATTCCCCCCATCTCACATTTCCAACAATGATCCCATTATTAACACTTTTTCAAAACATGTCATCCCTTCAACAAAAAATCGCCATCCTAAATCAAAACAACAACGGCCAACCTTCACAATACATTAAAAACAGCCCATTATCCCTGGAGATATCGAGAATACAAATGCCACAAGGTATAGAAGTTCCTAGATTTGAGAAATATGGTGGGAAAGGAGATCCTTTTAGCCATGTATCTGCTTATACAACCCTATGTAGTGAATTCATCTTTGAAGATAAGCTCTTGGCTAAACTCTTCCCTAAATCTTTGAAGGATACTACTTTAGAGTGGTTTTTCTCTTTACCGAACAACTCAATAAACTCATTGAATGAGCTTATTGATGCTTTTTACAACCACTTCCACATTCACATGGGTCCCAATATGACCCTAGCTGATTTAATGAAATGTAAACAAAAGCACGATGAAAAGGTTACTGATTTTATAGCGCGATATCAAATGTTGTATTCATAAGTAAACATTAAGATTCCCGATGTTTACCTTCAAAGAATGTTTTTTTCCAAATTTTAAGACAAAATTCAAATAAAGCTTGAGATGATGAGATTTCCCTCCTTCACACAATTTTGCACATCCTTTTGTGATTATCAAAATTTAGTTAGTAGTTGTGATGTGAAAAATCCCCTTATTCATCCTGAAAATTTTGAATCCACACCTCAAAATAGTTATCAACCTTTCAAGAAACATAATAGAGGATTTTTACAACTTAATCCCCCTCAACCAAATCAACAAGTTAATAACCAAATGGCTACTTTAAAGATGACAAATCCTTTCTCCTTTGGGGATAGGAATAGACAATTTACCCCTCTACTTGACACCCTTCATAATATCATGTTGTAGCTTGTGAACAAGAATATTATTTCCTTACCTCTTGTTAGAGCTCCTGATCCTAATAAACCATTACCCTCAAACTATAGATCAAATGCTTATTGCCATTTCCACCAACAAAATGGACACAATACAAAACATTGTAAGTGTCTTAAACATCTTGTGCAAGACCTCATTGATTCCAATCAACTTCAAATTGGAGGTTTCAACGATCAAGGTAATAAGTTTGTAGCTCCTCCTAACCAAAACTTACAAATCTTTATCGATCCAATGTCAGAACACACTATTTCATTTGTCAAAGCTAGTGAAATAAAGAATGATGTGATGAATGTTGACACGAATGATGAAAACACAAAAGATGAAAATAAGGATGAAATGGTCGAAGTAGTGACATTTATTGAAGCTAAACCTCATAAGGGTTGAACCAAAATGCCCCTTGATATTGATTTCTCACAAAATGACATAATCAAACATGCACCCAATGGTCCTCTTTATATAGCTGGAAGAATCAATGACAAGCCTACTAATGGGATATTAATTGAACCCGTCTGTGTGGAGAACATGATCACTAAAGCATTCCTATTTGTGCATGAACTCTATCAAGATACATATGAAAGATAAAAAGCATGGATCAAAACACATAATGGTTTTTCTTGCCTTGTGATTAGCTCGATAAATCTCCCTCTAAAATTCAGATTGAAAACATTAAGTGTCTCACTCACCATCATCCCATCATTGGACCAATTTCGTGTGAAGTTAGTCTATCCATGGCTTCGCTCCATGAATGTAATCATGTTGATTGTGCATAAATTTTTGAAGTTTCTTGTGTCTTCTAGTGGGAACTTTTCATTGGATTTCTTTTGGCTTGAGCCTATTGAACCTATTAGACCTCGTGAGGACTTCTTTTTCAAAGCATATCAAAAGTTTAAGGCAAAGCGTATAGTAGAATTATCCCTTAGAAATATGCCTCAACCTGTGATTGAGCCACCCATCATTAATGAAACAATGGTTGAACCAAAATCCCTTCCAAATATCCAAGAGGAGCCTATGAAAAATCCTCCTACCATTTCCTATAAGAGACCACAAGACAATCAAAGAAATCCCGTTGTGCCTCCTAAGGTCAAACAAGTTTACAAATCGAAAGAGAAAGTGGTTGAGAAACCTCTTATGGTTCCTTCTATTCGTCCCCTAAGGGAAGAAAAGAAACCTATGGTTGACAAACCCACTCCTACACAATCACAAATTGACAATAGATTGAAAAGAAACTGAAATGCTAGAGAGCATAGGCGTAGATGTTGTGCTATTGCTTGTATATTACAAACTAAAGAAGAAAAGAACAACATAGAAAATTAAAATCCAAACTTACCTAAAGCAATGCATGATGACTCTATTCCTTCATCACAACATAAAAAAGAACCTTCTAGAGACATTATCATTTGAACTCTTGTTGTGATTAATTTAGATGATGACATTGATATTGCAAAGATTGATTAACAAGTGCATAATGAGTTGAATTCATTGTTCTCTTATGCCATGAACTTAAATGATGATAAGAGTGTTGAAATTGGCGCTTCTCCTAGTTCAACACTTGTCGTTGTCCCTTTGGCTAGTTGTTTTCCTTTCGTATATATTGATCAAGATTGGGATGCAAACGACTTGCTATAGGTTGACTTGCATGCGCTTGACTAGTATTTTGATTTGTTTTCCTTTTGCATGTTTCTTTATGTGATTGCATGTGTGTAATGTGATCCCCCGTACTGTTTCATTTGGTGCATCTCTCTCTTTTTGTGCATTTCTCTATATGTACCTACATGTCATAAACATTTTACCTTTTTCACTTGTCTTGTGTTTTCCTTTTGGGGATGACACAAGGTTTCGAGACATTTAGGTTTCTTCTATGTTGATCCAAAGGCTTTTTATTTGTTTTCTCTCTCTTTATGTGATTCTTCCAATTCTATGAGTATTTGGGGAATGATGATGTTTTTGAGCTCTATAACAACATTGTAGCAAAGATATAATAACCCCGAATCCATAGATCCCTTATGTATTTTTGGGGGCAACCCTTCCTTTTTCATGAAGTAGCTTCATTTCGAAAACATATGACTTGGCATAGGGATTTTTTGAGGAAGCTATCATGTCTTAGGACTAAACATTAGCCAATTTAAAGCAATTTCTCATAGCAATGGTGTTAGCAACCACTTTAAACTGGGGGCATACATTGATAATATCTTTCGACACTTCTCATGTTTCATGGTGTGATTTTATTTTTTCTTGTGATGCGTCCTTTTCTTCATGGTGTCATTGGGTTTGATGTCCTCCAAGAGTGTGATATTTCTTAGCGTACGACTTTCCTCTTAGTGGTGATGTGATGAACTGCATTCCATAAGTTGTGAATCTTTTACTCTTGACTTGTCCTCTCTTGGACACATTAGGCACAATTTTCCCTAAGAAGAAGACCTTAATGAAATTCCTTTGAACAAAAACCTATATACATATATAATGTTCATAAGTGTTTGGCATAACGCAACTTTCTAACCTTGTGAAGCTTGAACCCTAATAAAGGCCACCAAGCATAACACACCTTGCTTGCCTATGGAGCCTTCCCCTTATTGATAAGTGTTTGGCATAATGTAGTTTGTTAAGCCTATGGAGCCTGAAATTGTAAATTCAAGGCCACCTAGCATAACACACCTTGCTTGCCTGTGGAGCCTTGCCTTGTGGTGCTTTATTGAAGTTATTAGAGGGATAGCTTTGGTATGGTTAGTACAATGAGAAGCTAGCACAAAGGAATGAATTTCTCATTGTATGGTGAGAAGCTAACATAGAGGCATGACTTTCTCACTAAGCCACTTTATTGGGATACTCACCTAGTGGATAGCCTAAAGTTTTGCTACCTAGAGTGAGCACGTGACAAAAAGAACTAATGGCTTAGATGTGTTTCGTGCCAATCAGACCATCTAGGCTTGATCTTCCCAATATTTGATGTTGTATGATTGTGTATCTTTGTCATTGTTGCATACATAAGTGTTTTGAATGTCTACTTTAGTGTGAGTTTGACATGGGGTCATACTCTCACTAAAGTGGAGGAAAAATATAGTGTAGGAAAAAGTATCCCTTTTTCACACTTAATTTGGGAATAATTAATAATAAAATAAGCCTAATGTTTCCTTAATTTAGTGTTGTACTATATTTTTCATATTCACATCAAGTTTAGGGCCCTTTTAAGTTATATAGACTTCATTGTGCCTTATTTTTGGTGTTGTAAGGTGCACCTTTACACTTTCACATTAATCTAGGGATTTATTAATTGATTGAGGTTAATTTACCTCAATTGGCCCCTTTAATTAAAATCCAAGCCTAATCAAATGCAATTTTTGAGAGATAAAACCAAAAATTCATAAATTCCATTTCACAACACTCAACTTTGGAAGATGTGTGTCCTAGGTAAGTAACCTAGGACCCATTTTCCATAGGGTGAATGGGTCCTCACTTAGACCTAGGACCCTAATTTAAAATAATGTTTAACATTGAGCAATGTGTGTCCTAGGTAAGTGGCCTAGGACCCATTCAACCTATGGCGAATGGGTCCTCACTTAGACCTAGGAACCCCCTTTAAAATATGTTTTTGGTGTTGTTTTAATGATTTCAAATCCACAATTTAATGTCAGCTTGTGATATTTGAATTTGAAGAATTAATGTTAAGATATGTATAAATAAGAGGTCATTTCACCATGTTTCATCCTAGAAAATCTAAGATTTTTAAGTGTTCAAGTCCTAATAGCAAGTTTATGAGATAAAGATTAATTCAAGAGAATTTTTAATGCATTCAAGGGTAGATTATTGAAGATTATTGCAACAATCAATATTCCATCGTCATATAAAAGATGTCTTGCATCATGCATATTGTTTGAGCTAATATGGTGATGTATAGTTCACGATCTATTCAAGCATCTAAGGGCATTATTTCACATCAAGTTTCATGATCAATATCTACATTCATTGAGGCCATTTCATGCTAGTTTGTAGATTTACAAATCTAAAGTTCAAATAAGGTTTGGTGAATTGTTACATAAAGTTGTTCATTCATCATTCCTTCTTTCATGTTTCATTTCATTACAAGGTTTAATTACCAAAATGGGGTTTGATCAAGGCAAACCCCCATTCACCTAACAAACAACATTTTTCTCTCTTTGATGTGTGATTGCAAATTTTAGGTTGAAGATCCTTTGAAGAGCAAAATTGAAGAGAGTTGAAAAGTTGTCAAAGTTGCAAGAAAAATTATCAAATCATGAAACTCCTCTATAGATTTTATTTCTGGTTGTCTGACAGTGAGCACCTAAAATCTGGGAGTGTAGACCGAGCATAAGAGAACTCAGAAAGCAATTTTTAGAAACCCTAGCTAGGACCCATTTGCCATAGGGTGAATGACTCCTCAATGAGCTTTAAAAGGTGGGTTTTGGTGAAAGGTACACATTGTTTTCCCCTTTCTAGATCCGCCTTTTGATTACTGTTTCTTTCTGATTTGATTATTTTTCTTCATTTACATTTTGTAGCTTGCATTTTGGAGTTTATTTGATAGTTTTCATCTTTCTCCCCAAAGTGTAATCTAGTTCATACCCTTTTCCTTGCATAGATATGAAATTTGTTGATTCATACCTTGATGGTTTGGATCTCATTTCCTTGAATAAAATAAGAGAAATAGGTCTTTGTGGTGAACCCCTTTCATAACACATCTCACCCACAAAACACATTTTTGTTGTTGTTTCAGTAACATAAAAATGGTGGACCTTAAGTTTTATGTTAAGAACCTAGGGTCACTTTTCATTTTTCTATAGGATCATTTAGGATGTAAATCAACAAGGTGATTAGATTAATTGCCAATCAAAACTAGATCTACATCTTTTGTATGGTGTTGGGAATTGCTTGGAATTGATTTGCCTTGATTAACCTAATTAAATTATGTGCCCTAATATAAGAAATACAAAATTTCAATAACTAAAAAACAATAATAGAATTTCATGAGAAAATCTAAGGAAGGTAGAGTTCTATGCACCTATCCTATAAATTTGGAGCCAAACTAAATAGGAGGAAAAAATCGCCCAAGGGTGTATATGTCCTTGTAGGCCTTTTATGGATCTAAAAACTTGAACTTGTAGCTCCCTATCTACTCTCTAATGCCTTCCCTACAAAATTTCGTCTTCGGATCTAGACTTGTAGTAAATTTGCAAAAGAGATGGTGGGGGTGGCTATATAGTAGTCTGCCCCAACCAAACCCTTGTTTTAGTATTTTTACCTCCACAATAGCCAAATATTTGATTGATAAAAGTGTGTATGCTCTTAAACTTAGGTGCATCTAAGGATGTGATGAGATAAAATGCATAAAACCCTACTCAATTGCATTAGAGAAGGATTCTTATATGAAAATGACAAGGGGTGCTGCCACAATAATGGGTTACACTTTCTGGAACATCTTTATTTTTGCTAAAATCACATATTTTTAGAAAATATAATGATTTAAGCCTTGAAAAGTTCCATTTAAAGGATTCCAATTGAAGAGGGTTTGATCAAACCAACTTAGATCAAACCCCCTTGGATAGAACCCCGCTAGTTTTAAACCATACCTATAATGGAGTCTCCTTTACACCTATCAAAATGCTGATAAAAAACCACTTTTGATTTACCCTTTGGGGGATCAAATGAATCCATTTATTTTATCTTTTTGTAATTATGTATTCCTTATTAGAAGCTTCCCAAAAAGTATAATTTTAAATATATTTAATTTGATTATTATATTTATTTTTTTATTTCTTGTGAATGTAGGTTTTTCATCAAAAATCAAGCTCTTTGTTTTGCACATGTGGAAAAATAGTAGATTACCAAAAAAAATCTAAAAAATATCTATGCACTTGATATTGATGTCCTTGATCCAACAAAAAAAGAATTTCAATACATACAAAAAAAGTTATTTGTTAGCAAGTAAACCTATGTCTAAATTGTAACTGGTTTGACTTCAAAACTTAATTAAGAAAAAAAAAATTAGTAAAACACTAAGAAACCAATTATATGCACTAGATATTGTAGTTACAAATCTAAATTAAAAAAAAAAAAAAATGCTTTATAGAAAAAAAGTTGTGTTAGCAAGTACATGTCACTCTCTGAAAATGGTGTTTACTGTTAAAAACTAGTTATTGAAGGAGATGGAAAAAGAAATGCAATTTGATTCCAATTTTTTTTAAAAATATATATTTAGAATCTACAAAAAAAATGTCACAAATCACTAGTTTGCATCATCTTCAAATTCCTCATAGTTTAACAACTTTAAGTGTTTGAAAGTGAAGAAAAAGTTCAAAATGTTCATTTCAATGTCAAGTTTGGCCAAAAAGTGTAAACCACTATTGTGAGATCACCCCAATATCTACCTAAGAGGAATTCAAACACCCTTAGGAAATCTGAAACATAATGATACCTTTCTTTAGGCTGCAAGTAGGATGAAACTTGAAGATGAGAACACTTAGGAAACAAGTCATTAGGTTGAAGGAAATGGCCAAGAACACTCCCCAAACCTAGAATCCATCATGCTCTTCTATTGTCATCAATCTTCAATCATGAAATAAGACTTGATCAAATATGCAAATAAGATTGAAAACCTAAAAATTCAAATGTATGTGATGGAATGTGATGATCTCTTACCTCTTCTTTTTCTCCAAAATTCCAATTCTTGCTTTCTAGTTTCAAATGGTGAAAATACTAGGTATTTATAGGCATTTACTCTAATTTCCTAAAAATTAGATCTTGATAGATATATTTAGAAACTTGAATTGCAAATGTTAAAATACTGACATTGACATATTTGAATTTGGGACAAGGCAAAATAGGGGGACATTTTTTCCATAGGGAATCTCTGTCCCAACCCTATTTTCCAAAATTTAAGGTGTTAGGAGTAAAGTATTAGATAAATGCATATTTTTGTGCTTGCAATTTGTCGAAAATCAATAAAATAGGCCTCAAAATACATAATTGAGGAGATTAGGGCCTGATTAAGAGGTGTTGAATATGCATAAATGCAAGGGTCACTAAAGTAGGTCCAAACGAAGCATGAAATTGTACTATTGCCTAAAAGGGAGTATAATTTTTAATGCTACAAGAAGTAAAAATCATAAAATTTATTGTAAGATAAATCATGTATGAAGACCCATGGCACATGGTCATGAGAAAACTAAAGCATTTTATTGCCTTTGTTGAGCACCATTCAGTTGAAGGGACCAATCTCCCTCAACCTGAAGCTACTTCATCCACACAACTATGAACAAACTTGTGATTGCCTCCTAAATAGTGAATACCGACTTTGCTATTAATTTTTTCATTACATGTAAACCACAAATAATATGCTTATATCTTATTTTATATTGCATCATTTATATCCACAATAGTCAAGAGCACAAATGGAAGAACCAAGTAAGACCCAAAAAAAAAATATATATATACCTACTAATCTGCTTAGTTGAATTAGAGCAAAAATAAAATGCTTCCAACTCACACTACAATGGAACACATGCCTCACTATCCTACTAACTTACACAAGGAAGATTTTCTCCTAGCAAAGTAAAATAATCTTTTTGAAGCTATGGCCTATAAAAAACTTGAGCAATATGCCATCCATCAACCTGGTTTATCTTTTTTACTCAACGTCATAAAATATTGTATGTTGGCCCTAAGGTAATTGCGATGGGTTATATAAAGTAATGTAAGGAGTATATAGGAGGAATATTTCGGGAAATGTGTCAAAGCTTGGTTTCATTGTAGGAGTTCTTTGTAACAAATTTTCATGTCTCGAGTGCAAAAGGAGATTGCACTATGGCATCGATATATCACTTAGAGGTATGTGTCTACTTCTCATTGCAACACATGAATTCTTCACAGTGCAGTTTATTCTCAAGAGCGCAAATGTAAATTGCACTATGCACTAAGGAAAAGATCAGAATAAAGGTGATGTCACACAGGATAGCTGGCCTCTTTTGATTGAATCACACTCTCTCAGTGCCTCACATTTTTGGCTCCTCAACACATAGCCAAAATGCAATCATTTATAGAAGACAAGTCGAGGACGCATGTCATCTCTATAGTGCAACACATTGAGCTTTTGCATCGCAATTTCATGAAAGCCTATTCAAATGGGAATTGTGATGTAAAGTGAGATCACGATAGCCATTGATCTTGGTTTAAAGTATTCAGATCAATGATCAACATTTAAACTGGAACAACTAGTTGGCGGATGAACTGTTTCATACACGCGAGTCGTCATGGCACATTTCTAGCATATCTGCTACTTTTCTAAGGCCATAAAACATCAAATTTCCTTGTTTTTCACCATAACTGCAATTGCATTCAAGTCATCTGGTGAACAGAGCTTTCAATAAGCATAGGCAAGCTAGGGTTTTACTAAAAATTATGGGTAAGTGTGCTAGTTCTACATCTCTGAGCTAAAAATTGTTTGAATTGTAAAAGGAAAGAATTGTAAGGGTTTTTCTATGATAATTAGGGTTGATAAGGTTTCTTGCTTGAAATTTTAAAAGAAATTATAAAGCCCTAGGTTTTTTGAAAAGCAATTGTAAAACCCTATAAGCTTTTGGGTAGCTAGATAAAACCCTAGTTTGCTTAAATCCTCCAAAATGAGTGAAGTGGGAAATCTAAATCCAAATCCAAGAGCCTCAAGACATTTATGGAAGATGACCCCATAGCTTAGCTTCCTAGTATAACAAAAAGGGGAAAACATGCTTAGGGTGTTGGAATTCTTATTGATAAATTACAAGATGTTGTATAGTCAATTGGTGATGTAACAACCCCACATAGTGGCTGGAATTTATTTGAATATGTATTCAGGAGAGGAACAATGCCATGAACAACTTCAAATTTATGAACCTTGGACTTAGGAAAGCTGGTGGTGTCAAATGTGTTTGTTAATGTGGATTTGTTCAAAGCCCTTGCCATTTTCTATGACCCCAAGGACAAAATGATTAAGAGAAATACGAGCACACCCCTATTGGAAATTTCAAGTAGATAAATTATTCAAATATTTGGTTTGAATCCATCAACAAGTGTCACCATTTACTTCAACTTATTGTGTAAGGAATATGAAAAAGACAAGCACAGTTATAGGGCATATTGGCTTCCCAAGCACAAAAGAAGAGATCAACAAAAGAAAGGTGTAACATTTACTCTAAGGGTGGTGGAACCATTTAGCTGTGATTGTTGCAAGGTATGCACCCTTTGTCTCCTTGTGTTGTGCAATGAAATGCTTGGGTTCATGACATGGCTTAACTACCTCTCATTGATTCATTGAATCTAGAAATTGTATCAGGCATTAATAGGTTGATCTTTTGGTGCAACTACAATCATCTTTGCAACAATTAGTATCAGAGCTCGGGTCACGGGTTCAAACCCCTCACTTGCATTGGGGGGATTATTTTGAGGTGTGCACTCTTGGTCTCCTTGTGTTGTGCAATCCAACACTTGGTTTCATGACATGGATTAACCACCTCTTATGGATTCATTAACTCTAGTGGTTGTATCAGGTATTAATAGGTCAATCTTTTGGTGCAATGACAACCGTCTGTACAACAGTGATGAGTTTGAAGAATACTTTGTAAACACTTATTATGCCCTATGTCAAGTTCTAGAGAAGGGTTGTGATTTAAGAATGCCAAATTACATGATGATGCTTGTAGTAGACATCCAACACTAGGATGTAAACAAGAGATTTGATTTTGTTGCATATATTGCAGAAAATATCCGCAAACAATTAATTGATTTAAGGGATCCCAATGCTCCTTTATATTTTAGACATTACTCTTTATTCATGCATATGTTTATGTATAGTGGCGAGAAGGCTTGGAAGAGTTTGATGGAGTTAAGAAAAAATGGTGAAAAGACAAAAGGTTTCCAATGTAGATGTGGACTCACATTTGGGACCAACATTGCAACAATTCTAATTTATAACTTTTGAGAATGTCTTGGTTTAGAGCATATTGAGAAATCTAGGTTGCAAGCCAAATAAGAGAATTTCAATGAATATCATGAAGTTATTAAGGCCTCTGTAGTATGATGTTGAGTCTAAGGTGAAGCATAATTGGGGAGATTGGTATCTCCACAAGAACTCCACAGTGTTCAAGATTTATGGCACTTCAGTGCAACTAGATTGCTTGCCTATCTATGTATCTAATAGATTTGGCATTCATAGAAATAATGTGGCAGCATGATGAAGTTGACAAGGAACATTTCAAGTTGGTGAAGAAGGGGTCATTTATCCCTAGTTACTTCAAGTTTTCCCACTTCATTGTGATTGATAAGAGGGATGTGAGAATTTTGCCACCATATTGAAAAATCTTGGTATGAGGGTTCAATTAGTGAGAAATTGTGATCTAAAAGGTTTTATAAATGGTGAAAGGAAATTGAGAGGCAGGTCTTTTTATAATCACCATTTCCATGTTTCTGAGGATGTAATCAGAAACATATGTACTGATGATGAAGTGAAGAAAAGGAAGCAATATTGGCTTCACATGAATTGAGTAGAAGAGAAAAGGTTCCAAGTGAACCCTGCATATGTGAGTCCATTTGCTAGGTACACAAATTTGATGGAAAAGGAAAAAAAATGTTTGTTGTCTATGAGGATGGAACTTTCATGAACATGGTAGCATTGGCCAAGGAAGAGGCTAAGACGAAAAAAGAAGAAGAGATGGCATAATTGCAAGATCAGCCAACAAAGTCCTCAGCTCCTACTTCCTCCATCCAACTAATGTAAAGTGATAACCAACCAATGGTTAATCCATTGGTTGAGTATTTTGAGCAACTTGAGGACAAGGACATAATGGAGGAATAGTCTACAGAGCATGTCCCAGGTGATGAGGAGGTGAATCAACGATTCCCATCCCCACAAGTTCGAGAAGAAGAAGAACACATGCCTAAGAGCATGCTAATTACTGATGTTTATGATGAGGATCATGTACCAAATGAATAAGGTACAAAAAATGTCATAAGTTTATGGATGATGACTCATTCATCTAGACAAAGGAGTTTAAAGAATTTGTAATAAAAATCAAAGAGAGTGAAGTCAAGAAGAAAATTGAGTTTGCAAAGCAAGGAGTTGACCCCTCTCAATATGAGGAAATTACACAAAAGGTGATCCAAGAAATAGATTACGACACCTCCCATATCATGTAAGGAAATCAAGGGAGCGCATCTTATGAAAACTCCAAATAGTAGTGCCTTCACTAACTTTAATTGCGATTAGGTTGCCTCAAAGACACGTACAACTATGTCCTAAAGTGGAAACATACATATTTATTTCCACATTAATCCTTCTAAGAGAAACACATGTAAATTCAATAGCAATCAACAACACAGATGAAAGATACTACAAAAAATAGAACACAAAGATTTTACGTGGGGAAAATCCTTTCAGATAAAAAACCCCACTCTCCAAAGTTCGAGCCATTGTATTATTCAGCAACAAATAGTTACAATACAGTTTCAGGCTCTTAGCCTTTTCAGAGATTACATCTTGTTCATTTGGATACAACTGGTAGCAAACTATTCTTGAGAGATCACTTAAAGCAATCATGATCACGAGAGGTTCTTGTAGTTTAACTCTACCTCTCAATCCTCTACTTCAACCTCAAGGCTTTAGCCTTTCGGCCAGCCACCCGGTCCTCACTCTATCGTTCTCTCTCTAGCTCTCGGCTCTTCAGCGCCTTGGCTTATCAGCCTCTCAGCCTCTTTCTAACAGAACGTCCAATGCATACCTTTATGCATTCGTTCACAAGAGGCTCTATGAAGTCATTCTTTTCAAACTATCAGATCAGATCAACTGAATCATCTAGCCCAACATCCTTTGAGGTTTCCATTTCCTCGTGCTTTTGTTTTCCAACTTCCACATAGAAATGGTTCAGCAAACAGTTCACATCCTGCTTTCCTTGATTGGTCCAAATCGCAACACGTAGGATAGTCTTCACTCAGTCAAGGGCATTCAACCTGTGTCGCATGTCGGTGAGACACTAACCATGTCTCCCTGATGCCACAGAGCCCATATCGTCTTTGTCGCCAAGAGTCTTCACTATCGGCAAGACATTACACCAAGTCTAGAAAGCTATCACTCAGACTTCATCATGTCACCAAGACATCACTCTGATGATCACAAGTTTCATCGACATCAGTATTCTCATCGGCGAGACAATCGCCACGATGAGACATCATACCGATGTTCCAAAGTTATAGTGATGTGAGCAATAGTTGGCAAGACAACCATCTTTCACTGAGACATCTCTTCGAGCCTTCATGTTATACTGAACACCGAGCAGTCACCAAGAGTCATTGCTTTCGCTGAGAGGTCATACCGACATTAGAATTCCCATCGACAAGACAAACACACTTCGCCAAGACATCTCACCGATGCCTTCAAGTTACATCGCTGTGCTTGACAATCGGCAAGACATTCATCTTTTGCCAAGACCTTACACCGAGCACACCAAGTCTTACCGAGTCGGTAAGACTTTTTGTCTTTGCCAAGAGCTTTCACCGATGTGCTCATGTCTTACCGAGTCGGCAAGACAATTGACCTTCGCCAAGAGGTTATAGTGAGCTTCATTAAGTTACCCCAAAGTCTTCTATTGGCTAGACATTCCATATTCGCTAAGACTTCATACCGAGCTCAGGAGTCATGCCGAACATATCCCACATTGTTGGTGAGACACACGCCCATCGCCAAGACTTCATGCCGATACCCTTTGAGTTACTCCAAGTGTATTCAGTCAGCTAGACATCTCCCAATCGCCAAGAGATCTTCCCGAATGTTCAAGTCACCCTGATGACTACAATCGGTGAGACATCTCCCTGTCGCTAGGACCACATATCGACACACTTGAGTTACCTCGATGGCTCCAGGAGGAAACATATCGGTGAGACAACCCTCCATCGCTAAGACTTCATATCAAAGCAAATAGGTTACACCGATGATCCAATCGCCGTAGGTCACACCGACATCAGCTAGGCACCCGATAACAAACCCTTCTGTCGTCGAGACATTCCCACTCAGCAAAGGGTTATAGCGAATGCACCATGTCATAGCGATAGGCTCCTTCAGCAAGACAAAAGAAAAGTCACAGCGACAAGAGCAAAACACAAGATTACTGAACTATCAGTTGACCAGACACCATGAATGTCACAGCGACCATGCTTTCTCAAAGGTTTCAGCCTATGAGATTGAGGCACATTTTCCAACAATCTCCCACTTGACGAAGATCACACAAGCACCTTCAAAGCAACTAGGAACTAAGATCACACTAGCGCCACTAGTTCAAAACCCTGCAATACTCAAGACACCCAATCAACATGATTCAATAGATAACAGTCCACAAGACAATTTGCAACAAAGACCAGGCATCCAACTGCAACTCACTGTCCAACAAAACAACTGATCATAGCCTTCCAGGAAACCACAAAGACCTTAAACATGCTCTCATGCTCCATCAAGAAATCAGCTCCAACATCCAAGATGTCCACCATCCAGGCAACAATTCTGTCATCTTCCAACATGCCACCTGTGGAAGAAAGATACAATGCCAAGGTGTATAAGCACCATTCCAATGAACACAAGCAAAAGATCCCAGTGATATCACCAACAAGATACTGCTACCACTTCACTGTGCTCAAACGCTATATAGAATCAATATCAACTTCAAAGCCTTAAACAAAACACAACCATAAAGTCATCCTCCAGAAAAAGGATAAAAAACACTAGTTAGAACAAAAATCAGAATGACTGCTTCCATCCAACTCATAAAACCACATGATTGAAAATAGCACCCACAGCTCGTGCTATTCCATCCAATTTTACATACCTCAACAGGTATCAACATTAGTAAACTTATGCCAAATCAGAACCAACTCATCAACAGCAAATACAAGCTCCAAGTGCCAACCAGTCTAAGATGACAAGACACATACAAAAACTCCCACTACCTGAGTAATCCAGATCTAAAAGATCAAAAAGCATCAACAAGTCTACCAATAACAACACATAGAAAATGTAACCCTGTAGTACCAAGGAAAAAACCACAATGATATGCACAACCTGCAACAACCTGCCAAAAGAAACCTTTCTCTCACCACTAACCACAGAGAGAAACTCTGCACATCATCTTCCTGTAGAACATCCTCCTACATACACTTCTAATAGCCAGTTGTGCCAAGAATGATCTTCTTCATATCCCAAAAGAAAGCCTTAATAACATCCATCCGTTCAATCACCAAGATCAAACCATCTTTAAAACCAACATGGATGTAAGCATCTCAAAGAAGATCAAACTAGTTCATTTCCCATTTTAGGAAATCAGCCCATACAACATCTCCTACCAATTCTCATTAGCAACAAGGAGATAAAAGAAACTGTACAACTTCCACTATGAATCTTCTAGAATCATTAAACAGTAATTCAAGATCCATATCATGAAAGTAAACTTAATAAAACACATCTGAAAAATATATTGGGCCAAATACCTTTCAGATAAACTACTGAGTAGACCAAGAGTGGGAACAAGAATACTCCTTCAACATATACAAGTCATCATGACTAATCCAAGAGCAATCTCCTCATAGGTCTCTTATTGAACTCACGTTCAACCAAGGTGTAGGATTCTTTGACTCTCTGCTAAAAAACTTTAACAAGAGTAACAAGTAGTAACACTTCTCTCACAAGAGAAAAATAGCCTCACCTTATTCTTCATGTATTCATGAGTACTAGCCACCGATCATCTCATGCTAAACTTCAACTGCATTACTGCACTAACACGAAGTATCAAGCAAGTAATCAAAGCACTCAATACACAAAGAATTACCAGACCACTGTCAAAGCTCCAATCATCTGAATCAGGAACTTATAATGACATCATGATCTACAAATCCCCGTAGGAGATCCCATGCCTCAGGTGACTTTTCCATTGTCTCAAGTACAATGCACAATGCTAAAACTCCAGTGTACAAGCAAGAGTATACCATGACATACAACAAATAGACTTAAAACCAACATCACCTGTCAAGCACCACCAACACCTTTGCCAAAGACTCCAAGCGTCCTCCATGGTTCCAAGATGTTGCACATCTTCAAATAATGTCCATGCAAAAGCGCAAGAACCCTTCTGCAACACTAATGAAGACCATTCACCACCATGTGATGAATCCACAGTCACTGCTAGAGCTCCCATTGAAACGTGACACCCGAGCTCTCCAAGCATCATGACCACCTGCTACAGGTTCCCATAATCGACTATATAGGTACTCAAAAGTATCCATCCTCTCATCTCAAAACACCACACCAATGCACAAGTGACCACAGACAAGGCCAGCTAACAAGTTTGTACCAACAATGAATCAACCTCGTGGATATAGACAGTCCACTTCCGAGTTGTCTCATAGAAAACATGTAGGTAAAGACAACCCACAACATTGCACAACCCGTAGATCCATTCAATAGAAACGTGCAAACCCATCATTACATTGGAAACTACAACACTGAGATATCAAAGAGAATAACCACATAGACAACATGACTCAAACACCAGATCACACCAGATCTGACTTGCCAACATGTCCACTACGAGCACCATAATCAAGGAACCCACAAGCACCACCACAAGAATGCTGAGTGACAAATCACGTACCAACACTCCCATGCAAAGAAGAAAACATACCTCCTCAAGCCATGCACCAAGCATGCATGCAGACCTGCAACTATCTCATCCAACAACACCCCAAAAGGCCAATATCTAGACAATAGCTTAACAACAACTCCATGTGATCACAAGTTTTTCTTAACCGTGTAAAACTTGCAAAACCACAGAGCCATGCAAGTACAAAACATCCTTAGAAAGGAAAACAACAGTTCAGGAGAATCCAGGTCCCTTTCAGACCAACTCTAAAACCACCAACATGTACATGCATCCGAGAAAGAGAGAAAGGCTATTTAAGAAGCTTGCAAATCATCTAATGATTAACTTCATAGCCTTCAAGCATTCAAGGTTAACAGGAAATAGTGCCTTCCAACACCAGGAACCACCACCTAGCATAAGCACTCTGAAAAATCCACCTCATACTTCAAGGTTAAACCTCTACCAGCTAGGGGACACAGATCACAACATGATCAACTCCATTTTCCATCTTGACCATCCTTCAAGCTGCATGTTGTCTCAGAATACCACAAGGCTTCCACTCATCAAAAGGATCAATCCATCAGTCCATTCCTCCAGATTTCTTCCAGCCCATCAAGCTAAGAAATCTTTACAGGAGAAATATCCAGAACCATCAACCAGAAGAAGGCTCTGATACCACTTGTAAGGAAATCAAGGGAGCGCATCTTATGAAAACTCCAAACAGAGTTGCCTTCGGTAACTTTAATTTGGATTAGGTTGCCTCAAAGACACATACAACTATGTCCTAAAGCGAAAACAGACACAATTATTTCCACATTAATCCTTCTGAGAGAAACACATGTAAATTCAATAGCAATCAACAACACATATGAAAGATACTACATAAAATAGAACACAAAGATTTTACGTGGGGAAAATACTTTCAGATAAAAAACCCCACTCTCCAAAGTTTGAGCCATTGTATTATTCAGCAATAGACAGTTACAATACAGTTTCAGACTCTTAGCCTTTTCAGAGATTACATCTTGTTCATCTGGATACAACTGGTAGCAAACTATTCCTGAGATATCACTCAAAGCAATCATGATCACGAGAGGTTCCTGTAGTTTAACTCTGCCTCTCAATCCTCTGCTTCAACCTCAAGGCTTCGGCCTTTCGGCCAACCACCTAGTCCTCACTCTATCATTCTCTCTTTGGCTCTCGACTCTTTAGCTCCTTGGCTTATCATCTTCTCAGCCTCTTTCTAACAGAATGTCCAATGCATACCTTTATGCATTCGTTCACAAGAGGCTCTATGAAGTCGTTCTTTTCAAACTGTTGGATCAGATCAACCGAATCATCCAGCCCAACATCCTTTGATGTTTCCATTTCCTCGTGCTTTTGTTTTCCAACTTTCACACATAAACGGTTCAGCAAACGGTTCACATCCTGCTTTCCCTGATTGGTCCAAATCGCACCACGTAGGATAGTCTTCACTCGGTCAAGGGCATTCAACCTGTGTTGCATGTTGGTGAGACACTAACCGTGTCTCCCCGGTGCCATAGAGCCCATATCGTCTTTGTCGCCAAGAGTCTTCACTATCGGCAAGATGTTACACCGAGTCTAGAAAGCTATCACTCAGACTTCGTCATGTCACCAAGACATCACTCTGATGATCACAAGTTTCATTGACATCAGTATTCTCATCAGCGAGACAATCGCCACAATGAGACATCATACCGATGTTCCAAAGTTATAGCAATGCGAGCAATAGTCGGCAAGACAACCATCTTTCGTTGAGACATCTCTTCGAGCCTTCATGTTATACCGAACATCGAGCAGTTGCCAAGAGTCATCGCTTTTGCTAAGAGGTCATACCGACACCAGAATTCCCATTGGCAAGACAAACACACTTCGCCAAGACATCTCACCGATGCCTTCAAGTTACACCGCTGTGCTCGACAGTTGGCAAGACATTCGTCTTTTGCCGAGACCTTACATTGAGCACACCAAGTCTTACCGAGTCGGTAAGACTTTTTTTCTTCGCCAAGAGCTTTCACCGATGTGCTCATGTCTTATCAAGTCGGAAAGACAATTGACCTTCGCCAAGAGGTTACAGTGAGCTTCATTAAGTTACCCCGAAGTCTTCTGTCGGCCAGACATTCCATATTCGCTAAGACTTCATACCGAGCTCAGGAGTCATGCCGAACATATCCCACACTGTCAGTGAGACACACGCCCATCGCCAAGACTTCATGCCGATACCCTTTGAGTTACTCTGAGTGTATTCAGTCGGCCAAACATCTCCCAATCGCCAAGAGATCTTCTTGAATGTTCAAGTAACCTCGATGACTACAATTGACGAGACATCTCCCTGTCGCTAGGACCACATACCGACACACTTGAGTTACCCCAACGGCTCCAGGAGGAAACATATCGGTGAGACAACCCTCCATCGCTAAGACTTCATATCGAAGCAAACGGGTTACACCAATGATCTAGTCGTCGTAGGTCACACCAACATCAGCTAGGCACCCGATTAAAAACCCTTTTGTCATCGAGACATTCCCACTCGACAAAGGGTTACAACGAATGCACCATGTCATAGCGATAGGCTCCTTCGGTAGGACAAAAGCAAAGTCACAACAACAAGAGAAAAACACAAGATTACTGAACTGTCAGTCAGCTAGACACCATGAATGTCACAGCGACCATGCTTTCTCAAAGGTTTCAGCCTGTGAGATTGAGGTACATTTTCCAACATATCACCCCTACTGAGGGACCTTGAGGATGTTCAAAGAAAGTGGAATCCTTCTATTACCTGGTTGGGACCTCACCTCAACAATTGCACTAGATACTATAGGAACCGAGATGAAGAGGCCCTCAAGTCTAAAGAACAAATTGATAATGTTCTTTTTGGGTCTAGATTTAGTCCTAATATGCATACTCTTGCAATTTGGGAAATGGCCCCCACCACCAATAAGCCAAGAGTTGTCAAATCACTTGGAGAACTCACTGGGAGTGTAATTGTAAAGAGAGCATAAAAAATTATTACAACACAAGGTGCAAAGTTGGTTGTGGACAATGCAATGTTGAGTGCAGATATAACAAAAATTGCAAAAGAACAATATGATGCTTTACATAAGAAATTTGTCAAATTGCAAGATGAATACAATAAAGTGGTTTCTAGATTGTCACTGCCACAACTTTGAGTACCTTAAATTAAAGCCTCTCATACCCCTTCATCAAAGCATTTTTCTCCCCAGGACAAAGATACTTTGTCTCTTATAATCCAAAGATTGAAGGAGGAGTTGAAACAAATCAAAGAGAATGAGAAGAAGACAAAGGAGGAGGTTAGCAAGGTGGTGATTGATATGATCGACGACATTCTTGGTCATAGGTTGGCATGTGTATTGCATAAAATTGAGGGTGCTTGGATTTCCTTTGATGGATTACATAAGGCATATGAGAAGCACCAGGAAATTCAAAAGGGTTTTCAAAATGTTTTTAGTAAATGGAGCTTGAGAGATAATTCCATAAAGGAAATGATTAAGACAATAGTTGCAAATCCTGAAGCCCCAAAAAATTTGGCTCGGATTCTTGAGAGAGTTGAGTTATTAGGGGAAATATCAAATAATTTGTAATAAAATTCAAAGAGAATGAAGTCGGGAAGAAAATTGAGCTTGCAAAGCAAGAAGTCGACCCCTCTCAATATGAGGAAATTACACAAAAGGTGATCCAAGAAACAGATTATGACACCTCCCATATCACCCCTACTAGGGGAAGGAGGATGGTCAAAGAAAGTGGAATCCTTTTATTACCTAGTTTGGACCTCACCTCAACAATTGCACTAGATACTATTAGGAACTAGGATGAAGAGGCCCTCAATTTTGAAGAAAAAGTTGATAATGTTCTTTTTGGGTCTAGATTTAGTCCTAATATGCATACTCTTACAATTTGGGAAATGGCCCCTACCACCAATAAGCAAAGAGTTGTAAAATCAGTTGGAGAACTCATTGGGAGTGTAATTGTAAAGAGAGCATTATAAATTACTACAGATACAACAAAAATTGCAAAAAAATAAATGACTTACATAAGAAATTTGTCAAATTGCAAGATGAATACAATAAAGTGGTTTCCAGATTTTCACCACCATAACTTTCAATACCTCAAATTAAATCCCATCCTACCCCTTCATTAGAGGAGTTTTCTCCTCATGACAGAGAGACTTTGTCTCTTAGAATCCAAAGATTGAAGGAGTTGAAACAAAGTAAAGAGAATGAGAAGAAGACAAAGGAGGAGGCCAACAAGGTGGTGATTGATATGATCGATGACATTCTTGGTCATAGGTTGGCATGTGTATTGCACAAAATTGAGGGTGCTTGGATTGACTTTGATGGATTACACAAGGCATATGAGAAGGACTAGGAAATTCAAAATTGTTTTCAAGATGTTTTGATTAAATGGAGCTTGAGATCCAATTCCATCAAGGAAATGATTAAGACAATAAATGTAGATCCTCAAGCCCCAAAAATTTTGGCTTAGATTCTTTAGAGAATTGAGTTATTAGGGGAAATATCAACATTCCAAACTAAGTTGGACATCTAATTCAAAGCTAAGTTGAAAATGTTTGAAGGAATGGAGAAAGGAATCATGCCAAAGATATTGGAGAGTCAGGGGTAATAAAACCTTTGGATAAATGGAAATATGAGTTTGGTGGCATTGTTCCTTCTCATTTGCATTCATATATAAAGATGGCAAGTCTGAGTTGGCCTTGTTGAACAATTCAATTGATGATTTGTTTAAGTTGGAGATGAATCTGGATAACTTTGCAAAAGAGGCTAGAGTTATAACTGATGCAAGGTATAATGCACACAACAATAAGGTGCAAAAATTACTAGCATTTAGCTAGCCTACTAAAGAAGAATTCAACTCATGGCTGGAGAAATATGTGGAATGAGCCACTTTTTCAATTATTTTTAGTTTTTTGCTTTTCTACTTTGGTTGGACCTGATTTCTTGTCTTTTTTGCATATGTTGGTACTTAGGTTTTTAGAGATCAAAGAAAGTGAAAAAAAAAGGAATATCATGTACAAGTACAACCACTTTATGCTTCAAGTGCATTTTGGAAGCAAAGAGGATCTTCTACAACTACGTGCAATAACTTTTGTCCTATATGGGATACTCCCTCACGAGCAGTTGTACTAGTATTTTGTTACATATATAATATTGTCAAATGAAAAAGTGACACTTGTCAAAAGGCCTAGAGCTTGTTTGCTCCCTTGTTTTAATAAAAGTGAATTCAAGACCTTTTGTTGCAAATCTTAAATTTTTTATAAGCAGAGCACTTTTGTACATCAATCTATATATGTTTGAAACTAGTTTTTGATAGGATAGATTGTAAATGTGGCTGGTAATGTTGTATAACAGTACTAGCATTGACAGATCCAATACAAAGACAATTTCTTCAAATGTATTGTCTCATACTTGTACTTATCTCGAGTATTTATGAATAAAATTGATCAAGAATCTATTATGTTTATCTTTACAATTTTCTATGTATGAATTTTTCTCTTATAGCTTTTACTCAAGTAGTAAATCAAATATGCTTTATAAGAAATATTGAATGCTTAAGATATTATAGGGGTTTGAAATGCTTACATAGATTTTGAGGGATAATAATGTAATGCATTATTATTATGCCTAGATGTTAGAGTTCATACTGTTATAAATATTTTCAGTTGTGTTCCTTAGACTTCATGCCCTAGATTAAGGCACTAGTCAGATCTATAAGAAATTTATGATTGTAGTTTCTTGATCAACTTTAAAATTAATGAACAATTTACTTTCAAACAATAATTTATTGCATAATCTTTATTTAATGTTTTTAAAGCAGTGAATGCCTAAAAGCCCAAGGATCTAGCTCATATTTGTGTTTTTCTTGTAATTCTTGGCTACATTAACAAGAACATATCTGTTTAGCACAATATTCTGTATAATTGTGGATGTTCTATATATACCTGATCATTCTAAAAAATCCTGATGAATATTGTAGGATCAACCTTCTAGGTTTTGCAAAGGAGATAATTACATAAAATCCGTCTCATGTTCATTGGCCAACCCCTTAAGACAATCAATAATTTGAAGTAGCTAACCTGTAGATTTTCATAAGATATTGGTTGGGAAAAATAAAACACCAACATAAACAATTTTCACAATGACTCTTGGAAAACTCACTTCCAATAATTCATCACCATGAAAAATTCATCTCATGGAAAATTCACCACCAACAATTCATTGCCATGGATAATTCATTGCATATATAAATTAGAAAATTTGATTTATGATAGTAAAAATGATATTTTTTTCAATATATTTTATTTTATTCTATTAAACCAATTATACAACAATATCATTAATCTCTATTATTGTACTATTGCAAATATACATATTATTTTGTAAAAAAACTCAAGGTCTTGGAAATGTATTAAAAAATATTAATGCGATGAATTACTAGTGGTGAATTTTCCACAAGATGAATTTGTCATGGCGATGAATTGTTGGCAGTGAATTTGCCCGAAGCCATTCATAATTAAATTAATATTCACTATAAAAATTTCATAATTAATAATATTGTCATAATTAAATGAAAATCAATAACAAGTTTAATTCATCATATTAATACAATTTATCAAATATCATATATAGTCAAATATAATTTAAATTAATCACACACAATTATTTTTATTATAAAATCAATCCATAGAGACAATTGATTATAATATATAATAAATATGAACAAGGTTATAATTAATCAACTAATTCATGTTCATGACCATTAAGGGATGGGGAGCTCTTCGGGTGGTGGTGATGGTGGGTGGCGATTTTTCAAATTCTGAAAAGGTGGGGGATCAGGATGTTGCTTCAGGCGATAATGGCAGACGGTGTGCTAATGACAAGGTGATGTCAGGTAGGGCCCTTGTTACAGGTAAGCTGAGTGGGTCCCCTTTTGTGGCTAATGTTTTGTCTGATGGAAAAGGGGCTTCGAAGAATGTGTGTCTGACGCTTTCCCCGGTGCCTGGCTCTGAAAAGTCTGGGAATGCCCTGTCCTCGGATGGGTGTGATGGGACTCCTTTTGCGGAGGGTCTTGGGCTTGATAAAGCTAGGAATGTTCTCTTGTCGAAATCTTCTATCGATTGATCTAATTTGTTTGGGGCTAAGCCTAGAGGAAAAATTACTTCACCTCTAGTGCCTTTTGTTGCTAATAAAATGACGAGGGAGTACTCTGTTACTATCCCGGATTGCATTGTTGAAAAAAGAGTGATTAATATGGACATGGTTCTACTGGGTAAATTTGTTGGTCCTCGGCCTCATATTGAGCTGGTATGTAAGTTTACTTTGACTCGCTAGAAACCTAAAGGACAAATAGATGTGGCTGCTATGGCCAAAGGGTTCTTCTCTTTCTCCTTTACCTGTGAAGATGATATGGTGATGGTGTTGATGGGGGGCCCATGGTTCCTTGGAAAGTCATCCTTGATGCTGAAGAAATGGGAAACGGGTTTTAATCCGAACTCCTGTTCATTCTCTGCCGCTCTAGTTTGGGTCAGATTGCCTGGTCTGCCATTGGAATTCTGGGATGAGGAAGTGTTTAAGGGGATTGCTAGCACTTTTGGTTGTCTGTTATCTATCGGCCAAATGACGGTGTCAAGGAAGCGGCTAATTTATGCCATATTTTGTATAAATGTGGAGCAATCTGCTAATTTTCCTTCCATGGTGAAAATTAACTCTAAACTTGGAGTTTGGGAGTAGATGGTTGAATTTGAATCGAACCCCTTTTCCTGTTTCCATTGTACCTTTGCCTGTTTCCATTGTAAAAAAGTTGGCCATTGGGCAAATAAATGCCCTCTTAAGGTTCCTAAGCAAATGATGAAACAGTGGAGAGAAAAAGAGAAACCTCAAGCTCAGGAGGTGGAATCTCAAATACCTCAAGCTCCAGAGATGGAGTTGGGAGGGGAACCTCCCTTGGAGGCCAGTTAAGATAAATCTTTGAATGATTTAGAGAAGGTGGTCGACTTTCAACCTGCTCAAGGGAAGGTGAATCAGGAGCTTCAGGTTGAAAGTGTGCCTAATATGGATAGTTCTGTTCTTTTGGAGGAAAATAATTCTTTTGTGGTTATTGAATCGGGTTCCCCCCATGGGGAAGGGATTCCTTTTGAGTTGGTTGAATCTGGTTCTCCTCTTGGGGGAAGGATTCCTCAAAATGTAGTGTTGAAAGATGAGGGGTTTGAGATGAAACCTGAGGTGAAGGAGTCCGACGAGTCAAAGGATGTGGATAACCCGCCCTATGTCATGGTTCTTGGCCACAATAGGAAGAAGCATTCTCCTTTGCCGGGTGTTGTGACAAGAAACAAGTAGAGATCAAATCGTGGGTTTGAGCCGTGTGGGAGAGGTAGGCCCCTAGCTAATGTTATGAGGGATAAAGAGAGTCAAATGGATATTGCTGATGGTACGAAGAGAACTCTACTAGATATTTGCTCTAAGAGTACTTCCCATAAACTTACATGAAGATTATTTCCTGGAACATGAGGGGTCTGAATCACCCTCATAAACATGATCTTTTGGCTAATCTGGTAAGAGATCATTGTCCTGATATTGTTTTAATTCAAGAAATGAAAAATGGGTGTTGATAAATTATCTAGACTTAGATTGAAGTTGTTTAAAGATTGTGGTATGCATTGCTTTGAGGCGTCAGGTGCCTCTGGTGGGATTGTCACTTTTTGGAATCTTTGGGTTATTAGAGGTGTGGAGATTTTCAATGACTGCAATCATGTGGCTACTTATTTCTTCCACCTGAATGACATGTTTTCCTGGACTCTGTCTAATATTTATACTCCTAATTGTAAAAGTGCTAGAAAAAGGCTTTGGGTGAACCTTGCCTCTTTTAAAGTTTGTCACAATATTGATAATTGGCTGGTTATTGGCGACTTTAATACTCCTTTGCATGATGTTGATAAGATGGGTGGATCACAAAATGTGGACGATAGTAGATCGGACCTTATGCAGTTCATAAATGATTCGTCTCTTCTTGATCTTGATATGAAAGGGGCCTCCTATACGTAGTCAAATAGGTGTGTGGGTGATGCCCTTATCCAAGTTAAGTTGGATTGTGTTCTTTTAAACCCTGAGTGGTTGGTCCACTATTCTTGCTCCCCTTCAGCTTTGACCAGATTGGGGTTGGATCACTTCCCTTTGGCTTTGTCTATGGACCTGTTGGGTGGTAAGATGTGGTAGCGGCTACTAAAGAGTTTTTTAGATTGGGTTCCCTCTTAGAGGAAATCAACTCCTCTTTTATTGTTTTGATTCCCAAAAAGCCCGGTGCTGCTTCTTTTGAGGAATTTTGGCCTATCAGTTTGTGCAACTCTATCTATAAGATTCTCTCCAAGGTGCTAGCATTGAGGTTACAAAAGATTCTTCCTTTTATCATATTCCGTCAACAGAACGGTTTTGTGGCTGGTAGGAAAATTTTGGATTCCATTCTTTCTGTGCATGAGAATATTCATTCTCTTTCTATTAATAAGCAAGATGGTTTTATCCTTAAACTTGACTTACTCAAAGCTTATGATAGGGTGGATTGGGGTTTTTTGTCTAAGATTCTTCTCTCCTTTGGCTTTGGGGAGAAGTTGGTGGCTTTGGTGTTTTAGCTTATTTCTACCCCTTGGTTCTCTGTGCTTATCAATGGGTCTCCTTCACCTCTTTTTGATTGCTCCAGAGGGCTGCGGCAAGGGGATCCTATTTCTGTTTTCTGTTTATAATTATGGTGGATTCTTTGGGTCACCTTATCCAAAGATTTGTTAATTTTGGACATATTTCTGGATTAGCCCCCTCTTCTACTAATCTTGTTTGCTCTCATCAACAATTTGTGGATGATTCTTTGTTGCTTGGGCAGGCGTCTATAAAGGAAGCTAAGGCTATTAAATGAATTTTACATTTATATGAGGTTGCATCTGGGTAGAGAGTTAGCTTACAAAAGAGTGTTATTTTCTTCTTCAATACTTCGACTCAAAGATATATCAGGATTGCTAGAATCTTGCAGTGTCAAATTGGTGAATTCCCTGCCTCTTACCTAGGACTCCCCTTATGTTCTAAGGCTCCCAATTCTTTGTGGAGGGGGTTGATTCAAAAATTTAATTCCAAGTTGGCTAGGTGGAAAGGGGCCTTATTGAGCCAAGCGGGTAAAGTCTAGTTGATTAAATCCACCTTACAAAATATTCTGGTTTATGCTCTTAGTCTATTTCATATGTCTAGGAAATTTGTGGATGTCTTGGAAGGTATTCAAATTTTTTTCTTATGGGAAGGTGTTGAAGATAAAAAAAGAACTCATTTGGTGGTGTAGGATGATGTTTGTTGGCCGAAGAAGGTTGGGGGGCTGGGTATTCGCAAAATCAGACCGTTTAATGTTGCCCTTTTGGGGAAACAACTGTGGAATCTTTTGTTAGCTAAAAGTGAGTGGGTGAAAATCGCTTGGAGTAAATATTTACATGGTGCTGATGGGATCAAAGAAGTGATGTCTAATGAGTTTAATCCCCCTAATGGCTTTGTGTTGTGGAACTCTATGTTGAAGGCTCATAGGCTTCTTGCTAAGGGTCTCTCCTGGAAATTGGGGAATGGGAGGAGTATTTTATTCTAGGATGATAATTGGATTGGTAATGGTCCTCTTAAGGATCAGCCTTGGGCTCATCCCTTTATGGACCTTGGTCTGCGTCTAGTTGGCAGATTTGTTGCTGATTATATTGATGGAGGTTGTTGGAGGAAATTGTATGAGTTGGATCCTGGTCTTGAAATTATTTATAAGGCTATATCTTGTGTTCACATTCCTGTTAGTCCTTCTCCTAATAGGTTTTTTGGAAAGCCGTCTTCTAAGGGTAAAATTTTTGTTGCTTATATTTTTTCTTTGAATGATTCTTTTACGGGTCTTCCTCCTTTTTGGGATTCTATTTGGTCCTCTAGACTGATTCCTAAGATTAATATTTTCTTCTGGCTATTTTTTCAGAATAAAATTATTACTACTAATTGTAGATGATGAAATCTGCAACTTGTTAAAACCTCCAGCACATTAGCATGGATAGTTTAAAACAAGGAAAATAACATCATCTCTATGGAATAATAAATCATGTTAATCATGCAATGAAATGAAACAATGGAAACCAAATAAAAGCATATGAAAAACATGAAATTAATCCTATCCCATACTGGATTGGTGCTATTGTTGAAAATAGCCCTTTCCCAATCCTTGCTTGAGCTAAGCTAAATGATATAATGCCAATGATGATGATGGAGTAAGATGGGAAAAATCAGTTCTCAAGGAGAGTGACCTTGCATGAGGATTGTGGATTTGTGGAGTGAAATGGACAAGATCAGTTCTCAAATGAAGAGAGTGACTTTGCATTAGCTTTGTGGATAATTTGTTGAAGAATGATGTATCTATTTAAATATTTTCTTGATGAGAGATTGGCCAAATGGATGAATGTGGGACAAAGATCAAGCCAATAGGAAGAGGCCACTTGTCAAGTTGTGATAGGCTTGAGGATGTGCAAGATTTGGGAAATGTGCCCAAGAGGGGGAAATTTCAAATTTGAAAATGAGAGTTAATGCTTAGTTTGACTTGTGCAATGGACATGTAAGAGCCATGTAAGAGCTCATAAATGACTTGTTGGATGTACATGTCCACTTGTTTTTTTATTTCAAATTCTAGGGAATATTCCATGTTGAGTGAAAATGTTGGATTAATAAATCAATAAATTGATTTATTTGTGCAAGTGGAGATATCTAGAGGATTTGACATGCATTAGATTAGATTTAATCAGGATTAATTAGCTAGGATGATGATTAGGATGCTTGACCAATTTGACTCAAATATTTGATTTATTTAAATCAAAAGGGATGATGCAAGATAAAGGTGGATTAATGAAATGTTAGGATTTGATGTATTTAAACGAGGTAATGGTAGGCTTAAATCAAATAAAGTTAATTTATTTAATTTAAAAGGATGATGAACCTGATTTTCCTACTGAATGGATTAATGTGAATTTGATTTATGAATGAGCGGATGCATATGCATAATGCTAATTTGATGTGTCTACATTTTGCCCCTCTTTGAAGCAATGTACTTGTTGCATTGGTTCAAAGAATAAACTTGCCGCAATCGAAATTTAAAAATTTTCTGATTTTTCGGATGCCCCAGCGGAAAGAAGTACACTGGTACATTACCTCCTTGAGAGATCGAGCGAAAAGATTTGATTTGAGGGTCAATCTCGTGATAAAGAGGTTCAAAATGGATGGTTATGGATGCTGACACGAATGATATGGTTTTAAGATACTTAGAATAAAAAATCTATATTATCCTAAACAACTTAAATGATGATATGCTGTGAAATGGATGAGATTGATGATGTGATGTGCCATGATTATGTGATGGATGATTTATGCAAATGCTTAGACTAACATATCTATATTATGATGATGATTATGCAATGCATGTGAAATGATCGATGTTTCCTATTATGTATGATATGAATGATATGTGGTATGCTGACAGTTTGTGGATAGAGGATGGATGCACTGATGAATGCATTGGTGATGATGATGTTAGTGCGAAAATGAGATGATGACAAGAGGATCCCACAAGTCCATGATCTCACGAGACTTTATTAGAGATGATGATGATAGATAGATAGATGATGATGATTTGCTTATCAAGGATTGAGATTTTAAAAGGGCTACTTACCTTATGTTTGATAACACACGTAGGCACAATGCATCAAGGTAAAAATATCCAGGATAGCGTTATACCTAGTGCGATGGACTTTGACTCAACAAACAAATAGGAGTATTCTTGTTCACACTTGACATACGAAAACCTTGCTAGGGCGTACCTAACAAAGAAAGTATTTGCCAAGTTATATTACAAGAGCGTCCAACAAGCACAACAGACAAAATGATAATAATCGTTGCCCCATTCCTATCTCTCTAAATCCTTCGTTCGGATATCATCGAGAGGTCCTTGGAATGAGTGCAATAAGATAAATCAAAAGAAAAGATCAAGTACACAAACAAGCCAATGTTCTTCATATCTCTAGCCAAAGGGATTTGTTTTGATAGGATAAGAATCCAAGGTGATATCCAAAATGATGCCCATTGTCGGAACGATATATCCTAGGACATGCATTGCATAGGATGATGATGGTTTGATAAGTTGATTGATAGGCTAATGATATAAAGCTGATTGACATGTTTGCGAATGATCAAGAGTTTGATTTTGTTTTAAAGGTTTGTTGTTTCGATTTTGATTTTATGATTGAAACTTGCTTTTGTTGACTGTTGTGATTGTTTCTATTTGTTTTGCCAAAGGATGAAGGTGACGATCAATTTATTATGGATGATTGATTATTTCGAGTGAAAGCGAGATGAGACATGTGCATTTTTTCAAATATTTGGATGTTTTTGACGTTTTTGGAATGTTTTGAGGTTGTTTTTGGTATTTTCAAGATTTTACAAATGTTTTTTATTATGTAATTTTTTGAGATTTTATGAATGTTTTTGGATTTTGATGGTTTTCTAATGTTTTTGGATTTTTGATGTTTTTCAAATGTTTTTGGATTTTGATGTTTTTCAAATGTTTTTGGATTTTGATGTGATTTTGGATGTTTTTTGTATTTTGATATTTTTTGAATGTTTTTGGATTTTGATGTTTTTTGAATGTTTTTGGATTTTGATGTCTCGGGTGCTGATCAGAGATTAGCCTTGCCTACGTTTAAGCTCAGAGACGACGTAGTTCGGATTCCAATGTTTTTGATGATTTTTGTTTTATGGATGTTTTTTTTGGATTTTTCGATGTTTTGGATGTTTTTGGATTTTTCGCACAATTTTAACGATTTGGATATGGATATGTGTGATGATATCAGTGCTTTGTTTGGGATTTTGTTGAAGACCAAGCTAAGGTTGATTGATTAGATCGATGGATTGATGATAGCATTGTTGAGGATGCACAACAATGTAAGGATTGATTGATGAGGATTGATGGTGATAACATTGTTGAGGATACACAACAATGCAAGGATAGTGTTAAGCAACACAATGATCGAGATGTTGATGGGATTGATGATGATAACATTGTTGAGGATGCACAACAATGCAAGGATAGTGTTTAGCAACACAAGAATCAGGAAGGATATCTCAAGATAATGATGGATTGATGATGATACTGATCAAGACTAATGAAGCTTGGATTGGAATAAAAGATGTTTGAATGATTTGACGTGATATTTGATGTGCAACTTAGATGTAACTGATATTGATTGTTTGGATTGATGTTCAATGAAAGACCAAGACTTGATAAGGAACATCTTCTCGTCAAAATGTGCCATGGGCTAGTGATTTGGAATTTTGCTCACAAGTGGTGGATCAATTTTATTTCACGTTTGCCAATGTTCGGATCACCACATAAGCTGGAGGATATAGACCAAGATTTATTCTTGAAGCAAGATGCAAATATTTGCCCCCAGTGTCTAGCAATGTATGGAATGTGATGGATGAATGCTCAGATAGGTGTATGGATGGATGGATACACAAAGGATTCCAAGGATTACCTTGCGATAAGATATTCGGATAAAGAATGCTCATTTGGATAATGCTTCATGGCTCAGATGATGTTGCATAGGATAGGATCAATGAAAATGACCCATGTCAAAATGTTTACCATAAGCAAGCATAAAGTGTGCCCCAAACTTTCATCAAGATCAAGATAACTTGGATGATGGATGCAGATGGATGAAAATGGATTGGATCAATGGTTTATGGATGAATGGATTTATTATGGATAAGATGGATGGAATGTTTGATTTATTACAGATGGGATGAGATGCTTTCATCTGAACTGGCACATGTAGATGCTTGATTCTACACATGATGCCCGTTTGCTAGGTTTTCATCATGGTCTTGCCCAAAGTGCCACCGTAGTGGTTTTCACTAGAGGATGATTTTTTTCTTTACTGTTTTCAATCCCTTTTTTGATTTTTTTTGATTTTTTCGAAAGATTTTAAGCTCATGCTGAATCACAAGGTGTTGTTGATGTAGATGCCCCTATCATAATGTGCCATTGATATCCTGCTTGAAGAAGTTGATTTGCTAAGATACGTGCACTTGAATGCAACTTTTGGGATTCTTGATCTGCTTTATTGATACCAGGGTTAACTCTGTCTCTGTGCGCACATCACAATAGAATGCCTTTGAAATCCTTATGATGAAGGGTCATTTCCAATACATGGTCAATGTGAGAACTGGATATCATGCGTGGAGGCGTGGATGGAGTGTGTTTAGGGATAAGAGATGGATTGGTTGACAGTTTGGAACTTTTGACTCTCCAAACTTGGGAAGATGAGCAATGATGGGTGGATACGAAAGTGTGTGTGGAATTAGGACCAAATGATTGATACACTTTATACGTCACTTGAAAAGCCTGCTTTTTCTTTTGTAGACATATTTGATGGATACATTTCCCTTTTTGATTCTACCCCATAGTTTCTTTGACTAATGGATTTTGATAGGGATGATCTATTTTTGTATTCTTTGGTATCCATGTGTATATGATTTGTCCATTATGCTTCTCAGCTTCTTTTTCTTTGATAACATTCTTTGTACTTTGATTTAATTCTTTCTTTCGATGTTGGTCCCAATTCATGGATGGGATGATAGGTGGATGAAGATTCATGGCGTGGCTGGTTGTAGTATTGGCAATGGTTTTACCATAAGGATTCTTCGTGCTCCCTATGTTGATGTTTGCTTGAGATGAAGTTTCCCCCAGTATTGTGGAAGTAGTACCTTCATGCTTTAATTTTTCCTGTTCTGAGATGTCTTGTTCAGTAAAAATGCTCTGACAAATGACCACTGTAGATGACATTGTTTAAATTTTCCGCTCTGCTAACTCTGCATTATACTGTTCTGTTTGACTTGCTTCCTTGAGTGGATAATGTTCAATATATTTATTCATGATGTCCTTAGTTTGAATTTGCAATATATTTGATACTGATGTTGGCAACTCAATAACTTGCTCTTTTTGTGTAATAATGTCAGGAGTAAAAGAATCTTGTTCTGAATGAAGATCTATGTGTCCCTCCGCAAAAAGCATCTCATGGGTAGATGGAGGAGTATGTGGGTCTTGCATAGATAGGAGAGTGTCCATTAGATTATTGTAGTATCTTGAAGATACAGATTCTTGATCTTGAAAGATTTTAGAGTTTCTTTTGACATGCTTTGGATCAAGTTCTTGACATGGGTTAGTTTCAAAGCATGGATTGCTTACAAATGGTTCTTGGATGTTTTCATTAGAAATGGTAAGTGGTTCAATATCCTCAAGTGTCGAATTCAGGGTTCCTTCAGTATCTGTAACCATGAGGTCAAAGGATGTCAATATGTCTTGGAAAGGACCATTGCTAGACCTTGGTGAAAGATTTTGATCATGCTTTGGAATAAATTCTTGAGATATGTCCTCCAACTCATAAGGCGATGTAGAGACATTTTCAACATGATCATAGGTGAACGGATCGTGCATTATGTCAATAGGATCAAATAATCCTAACACTCCTTGAAATAATAAAAAGTGGCTCTCGATGTATGGTGAGTTGATCATCTGAGGGGGTAGACACATCTTCAATATGCTCCTTAATTGAGAGATCTTGAACATTGTTTCCAACAATTGCAGTGGAGAGATTGTGAATGTCTTCAACCATAGAGTCAAATGATGTTGACATTTCTTGAATTGGATCATTGTCAAGTATTGTTGGTGGATTTTGATCATGATTGAAAAGTGACTTTTAAAATATGTTGATTTGATCATTGGATGAAGTAGACATAGCTTCAAGGTGCTCAGTGATGGATTGATCTTGATCCTTGTTCTCAACAGTTGTCATTTTTTGTGTTTGTGCTTGTGTTTGTTGGGCAGCTTGAGAGGCTTGTTGCACTTGTTGAGCTTGTGTCGTTTGTTGTGTGGCTAGATATCGTTGGATGGACTTTTGGTAGGCCTAGTGAGCTTTTAGCGCAATGTCATATTGTCCTGTTGCGTTTTGTTTTGGTGGTAGTGGTGGTGGATTTGGAATCATGTTGGATGTGGTGACAAGTGGTTGAGATACACTTGGAGCGATCACGGTAGTGAGGGATTGGGATATGATGGGAATGATAGTGGTGTTTGGAATGATCGAAGTGATAGGGATGTTCGGAATGACCGAGGTGATAGGTCCTTGGGAGACCATGTTTTGATGTGTTGGGATTGATGTTGTCATTTGATTAGATACCATTTGTTGGTGCGATGTCGATGGTATATTCCAAGGATTTGATGGGATGGCTTGATTGGCGTTAGGCAGATTGATTTGGATGGAGTGATTGGTGCTAGGTAAAGGGGGAGTCCCTAAACCAAGAAATGATGTTGATATGGGCAATGGTGGTGGAGATGTCCCTTGGCGCAATGAATCAACTATTTTGGTAAGTGTAGAAATTTGATCTACCAAATTTGTTCTTGATTTCGATCTTGACTTCCTTGAGATAGTTGATTTGGCTTTTGTTTAAGCAGATTTGGAGTGTGTACTTGTGTTTGATTTTGGACAATGTTTTGATTTGGGATGATGTTCAAATTCGACATTATGGGTTGAAATTGAACATTGTTGATGTTGGGAATATTCGTATGATTTGCAAATGTATCCATTCCAAAGTTTGTTGGATTCATGTTTCAAAAACTTGTGCTTGGTACATTCTCCTTTGGCATGTAGGGATTTGGTGGGATGGCGTTGTTCGTCTGAAGGCTCATGCATTGATTGTTTGGTTGATAGACTTGTAGGTTTGGATTTAGATCTACCATCGGGAAATGTGTTCCAATCTTTGATTTGGGAATACTCACACTTGTTGTGCCATTGAAATTTGTAGAAGGGAATGATCCCATGTACAGTTTGTATAGATGTGAGTGTTGATAATCAATTGGCGTTGTAAGGCTTTGAAGATTCAATTGATTTGGATTACTCAAGATGTATGGATCAAGTTTGTATTCCATGTTCTCCTTGTGTTTTGACCTTGTTGCAAAAGTGACTTCTAAGGTTCTTAGGACTAATGATGAGATGAAGGATGAAAAGGGTAAATGATATGAGTGTTGAATGTTTAGGGACTTTAGATCAATGCTAGACTTAGGGTTTGGTTTTGATTGGTTTGATTTGGTTAATGAACTTGTAAACCCTAAGATGTTGGATATGATCTCAAGATGAATTTTCTCAAAGGATTGCTAATTCAATTAAATGTATGAGAAATGATGCATTCCCACACACCTAACTAAACAAATGATTTTTGGTTTTGATGATTTACCCAAGTCTAGAATGATGTTTCCAAAGTTCTAAAGTTGATTGGGGGATGGATTTTGATAGATGTTTGGACTTTGGATGAAGTGTTTGATTTGCTCCTAAATGAACCTAGGAAGGACTTGTTTACTAGGCCAAGATAGTGAAGAACATTCCTTTCTCTAAGAGTAATTCAAAAATCAAAGACCAATGTTTGCATGAAAATCATATGACCAAAATATGCCAAACACATGTGTGGGGTCAATTGATTTAATCTTTGCTTAATGGATTATTTTTACCACAAACACACTCTTGATTAGGTTTTCAATTGAATGTTTAATTTCCTAATTCCCTTTCATCCCACAAAGTGCATTATGCAAAAATTGAGGAAATCAAGGCAAAGGTTGCCTAAAGTTGACTTTAGTAGAAGCAAATTGAGATGAAATCCAAATGTTTAGATGCCTCTAAGGACATGAATCCCAAGGGCAAGCAATAACATGTGAATTTGTTCAAGGATATTTTCTTCTCCTAAAGGGTTTGCAATTTTGATGATTCGTTGAATGTTGGTTTTCAAATGTTTTTGATAAAAGCACTGTGTTTTCAAACCACAAGCAATATAACACCCTAGCTCAATTGGTACATTTTTCTTGGTGGGCTTGCCTCATGCCCTTCGTAGAAGAGATTATTTTACATGCAACCAAGGACAAAATATAAAGGTATATTAAGAATGAAGTCTTAACCTCTATATTTCAACCAAGATCGGACATGGCAAGTAACTTCTTGGAATCTAAGTTCCAATGCACCACTTCGATAAACTCGCTCAATGGATTAATATGTCACTACAAAACAAGGGTTCTATTTCAGACTTTCTATTCGTAGGAGTTGAGCCAACGTGGCAAGAGTCCCCTTTCGGATCCATCTTGTCAGAGTCAGCCGCGTGATATTGGCTTTTCTTCCAATATCCACATTTATATCCCGGCTGGAAATACTCTCGGGTTCAGAGTGTTACCAGTTGAGTCGTTCCCTTGGGTGAGTACTTTTTCCCCAAGGCAAGCCCTCTAGGATAAACAAAAGCAAGCAAAGACAAAATCCGTTACTCGATCAATCTTTGACGACTCAAAGAAAAGAGAATATACGCGATGATGCTCTACTCACAGTCGCACAAGATGTTCAATTTTAAACCCAAATCAAAATGTGTATGGGCAATTATTTACGCAACTTAATGTCACCAAAAGCCTTTTGATTCTCAAGATCGCCATGAGGCGCGAGAGAAGCGCATACGTCTTTTGATGATATTACTTTGCGTAAATAATTACAAAACAATAAAGATACACATTCATTTTATCCTTCAAAGCAATGATTTGATTCGTTTTAAGCACTCAAAAGAAATATGAAGTTAGTTTGTTCAATTTTAGCCCAAATCGAAATCTAGTAGGTATCTAAGATTCAATTTTAGTCCAACTTTGAAAACAAACAATGATCTAGTTAGCTTAAAACATAAAATTTAAGCATGAAGTGAAAGCTCCAAGCATTAAAAAATGCTTAATGAATTTTAGTTTGTGATGCTCAAATCCTTAACTTCAAATCTTTCTTTTGTTTTTCGCCTATCTCCACCATTTGGTTTTAAATGTCCACCTTCACCTATATAAGATTTACAAACAAGAGTTAGGCATGTCTAAGAAATGTCAATCAATTAAGGAGAATAAAATTGACAAGACACATAATAACTCTTATACTTAAGAACAATTGATTTCAAAATCTTCATATTTGACATATAAAAGATCAATTGATTTCAAGATCTCTACTTTTGATATACAAAGGCCATAAAAGATTAATTGATTTCAAAATCATCATCATTTTTTTTTAATTTTTTAAGCCATACCTCTAACAAATATTGAGAGATAAATGAATTTTTTTAAAGAGGTGGTCAAATACAAGAAGAATTCAACCAACATTAAATGCCCAAAAGGAAAAGCACCATCGTCAGACTAAATTATTGTTGATCATCCACGTAAAACCTATTTGCTCGCATTATTAGTGTGGTTAATATGGCGCAGGGCTATTTATCCTCTTTAAATCTGATGCATTCAATAACAGAAAAACCTACTCTCCCAGTGGCTCCATTTATTCCTCTTTGACTGACATTTCTGAATAAAAGCGTCCTGTGGGGACAAGAGGGACCACAACCCACTAGCCTTTCCAGTAAATGTGATTGGTGAATCTTTAAATATTTCAAGCCACAACTGATAAACGCCAACTCCAGGCAATAAGTGTGTGCAGACTATCAATCAATAGGTGTGATAAATGCAAATTCCAAGCTGTAGATTATAAACAAAGACTCCAGGCAATAAATGATAAGTGGGCGTACTTTGAAGAATGGAAAAAGTGACACACAAACTCCAATATCTAAAGACAAAAAATTCGCCACTTACTGTCTTAAAGATAGATTTACTTTGTCGGCTAAATGATTAAATAGTGCTATTTTTTTCTCTCCACAACTTCCTAACTTCGGTGTATAATAGCCAGGTAGTAGCACAAAATGCGGATTTGGTATCAATTTTAAAGACTTATCAAGGTGATAATAGTAAAAATGAACACCAACCGAGCATGAGTACAGACTTTATGGAATTTCCAGTAGACAAGATAATCGATCCAATGCATATGGCGATGATTTCGCAACAACAAGAAGCGATGGGAACACCTAAATTTTAGGTAAGAACGCCTAAGATTCTGCAACAACAGTGATTAATGCATGACAGAAAATTCCATAACCCCTAACGCCAGATCTGCCTTATTCAATGTTTCTAACCAAAGACTCTAAACTCATCTCCTATTCAATGTATCAAATTTTTGACCCCATCTTAATGTTCTTGTAGGTGCAGCGCCAAGAGGTAGTTCAAAAGAAATGTGGACGTATAAACACTGTACACCTATTTTTTGATAAGATGTGCCAAAGAAACGTGGTTTTATGGAGTGCAATGATTGTGGGATAGATTTTAAAATAAATAGTGCGCTATTGCTAAGGTATTACAGGATGAACATGGCTTTGGAGATTAGCAAGGATACAGTTCAATTGTGCTTTGTAGAAGATAGAGTATGGCAGTTAGGGTATCAAATCTGGTAAGTCATTACAGAGTTGAAAATATTTTTCATTCATTATGGACAATTATAATGGAAAATATTCATTTTTTAGAGATCTGCTCACACAAAAATAGGGGCACACAAAGTTGGAAGTCAACTTAAATAACAATCCAAGACTACTAGCCGCATTCATTATGACATTGTTTGAATAGCAAGCAAAGATCTGCTAGATGGAGCCTATTCACTTATTTGGAGCACAAGGACTTGAGTAGGGACGGGCGCTCAAAAACAACAAGTAGTGACTTTCCATAAATGAACCTCAACCAACTAAGATTTATAACTGTATTTGCTTGGAGTGCTTAACATAAGAGAAAATCTAAGGTGTAAAGTTGTTACTAGGTGCGCATAGCCTGCAACATCAATGGAAGATATGCACGATCGATGGAGGCATTTGATGTGAGAGATCTGATTGAATGGATCTGTTGGCCAACTATAGAATGACAGAAAGTAAACCAGATCAGCAGGCTTTCCCTAAGAATAACAGTGGTTGTAAGTAAATAAAGACAAAAGCCGCGCCTAAATACATATGGACACACAATACTCAAAATAAAAGTAGGAGTGAAAGTGAACTCAGATAAGATAATGATAAAAACAATGTTCATAGGAAAATTTTACGTTACTTAGCATTCTCAAACATAGTGATTCAAATGAAATGGACATTCAAAACACAAATTATTTGAAAGATTTAGCTGTCAATATGGTGATTCCACCAACAATCAAAGGTTCAACCCTCCTTCTAGCACCAAAATGTAGATGATGAAATCTGCAACTTGTTAAAACCTCCAACACATTAGCATGGTTAGTTTAAAACAAGGCAAATAACATCATCTCTATGGAATAATAAATCATGTTAATCATGCAATGAAATGAAACAATGGAAACCAAATAAAAGCATATGAAAAACATGAAATTAATCCTATCCCATACTGGATTGGTGCTATTGTTGAAAATAGCCCTTTCCCAATCCTTGCTTGAGCTAAGCTAAATGATATAATGCCAATGATGATGATGGAGTAAGATGGGAAAAATCAGTTCTCAAGGAGAGTGACCTTGCATGAGGATTGTGGATTTGTGGAGTGAAATGGACAAGATCAGTTCTCAAATGAAGAGAGTGACTTTGCATTAGCTTTGTGGATAATTTGTTGAAGAATGATGCCTCTATTTAAATATTTTCTTGATGAGAGATTGGCCAAATGGATGAATGTGGGACAAAGATCAAGCCAATAGGAAGAGGCCACTTGTCAAGTTGTGATAGGCTTGAGGATGTGCAAGATTTGGGAAATGTGCCCAAGAGGGGGAAATTTCAAATTTGAAAATGAGAGTTAATGCTTAGTTTGACTTGTGCAAGGGACATGTAAGAGCCATGTAAGAGCTCATAAATGACTTGTTGGATGTACATGTCCACTTGTTTTTGATTTAAAATTATAGGGAATATTCCATGTTGAGTGAAAATGTTGGATTTAATAAATCAATAAATTGATTTATTTGTGCAAGTGGAGATATCTAGAGGATTTGACATGCATTAGATTAGATTTAATCAGGACTAATTAGCTAGGATGATGATTAGGATGCTTGACCAATTTGACTCAAATATTTGATTTATTTAAATCAAAAGGGATGATGCAAGATAAAGGTGGATTAATGAAATGTTAGGATTTGATGTATTTAAATGAGGTAATGGTAGGCTTAAATCAAATAAAGTTAATTTATTTAATTTAAAAGGATGATGAACCTGATTTTCCTACTGAATGGATCAATGTGAATTTGATTTATGAATGAGCGGATGCATATGCATAATGCTAATTTGACGTGTCTACACTGATAATTTGATAAAAAGAGGTTTTGTTATGCCCAATAGATGCTTTCTTTGTGAAGAGGAAGCGGAAAATACTTGTCATTTGCTATTTAGGTGCAGATATGTTGGCATGATCAGGAATCATGTTCTTTTGCTTTGGAATCTAAGTTGGGTTTTTCCTGGATTTGTTAAAGATTTATGGTTCCAATGGGTGTGCCCCTCAACTAATTCGGTGTTGCAGATTTTGTGGTCCCTTTCTCTGCCTCATTTGACTTGGGGGGTGTGGTTGGAACGTAACAACAAAATCTTCAGAAACTCTGATCTTCCTGCTTTATCCGTGGCCCATAAGATTTGTAATGGTATTAAGGAGAATTTTCTTTCGGGGATCTCCTTCCATGGTGGTCAGAGGATTAATCTATGCTCCTATGATATTTCAATTGATCAAAAGTGGAAGTTGCCCTGTGATATATCTTTCCTAGTTTCAAAGGGGAAATATTTGAGAGAGGGTGTTGTTTGGAAGGCGCCACTGGATGGTTGGGTTAAGATTAACTTTGATGGTGCTACTAAAGGTAATCTGGGACCTGTTGGATGTGGGGGAGTGATTAGAAATTCTAATGGTAGGTTCGTCTCTGCTGTGGCAGTCCCTTTGGGAAACCAGACAAACCACTTTGCGGAGGCAACAACCGCCTATCATAGTCTTGCTCTGGCTCAGAGAAGAGGGTATAGAAAGATCTGGTTGGAAGGTGATTCTCTGAACATTATTAATAATTTGAAGAATTTATCTCCTCCATCTTGGACAATTGAGGCCTTGATCTAGGATTCCATTGAAATTATTAAATCCTTTGATAATGTTTATATTTCCCATATTTTGAGAGAGGGAAATAAGTTAGCTGATTTCTTCGCTAACTTTGGTGTTAGAGATAGTAAGGTGTGGGATTTAAATGATCCCTTCCCTTATGAGGCCACAACTATTGTTATAAATGAAAGTTAATTTATTCTTCAAGGTGTGCACGTCCTTGCTCACGTGGTGGCATATCATTAGGAAGGAGGGTATGGTTATGATTTTGAGGAAAGGCTATCATATGGCACATAGTTCAAACTCATTATGGTTTGTTTGTCCTATGGTTGCCTTCACACAGATTGTGGGTGTTAGCCGCATAAGCTTCCAAAGTCTTCTATTGGATTTTTTGATTCTATGTGGTGTCTGTTGCTTCCTTCTGAGTTCCCTGATGAGTTCTTGGTCTCTATTTTCCATTGTCATGGGTGGGGACATAAACCGCGCTGAGCCCAAATCCTGTGACACAGCAAAGCAGAGAAAGGAAGTGTGGGCGATTTTAGAGAAGGGTGGCCTAACTCCCTTCATGGAGAAACTGCATGGAAATAATACTCAGGTTACTACTTTGGTCGAGAAAGGGTGGAAAGGGAGAACCTTGGAGTTGGGTGGAAGGGAAATTGAGGTGGATGAGGAGTTCATAGCCCATATTACTAGCCTTTCGATTAAGGGCATGAAGGTGTATAGGGATAAGAAAGAGTCACTGGCTGCAATGTCTCTTTTCTTCAAGAAGAATGAGAGTGATGACTTGAAGCCTATGAAGAGTGGAGGGTATCTTAGGACTTCCTTGAAGGCTCTCTGGCGGGATGTTGTTGAAGAAATCATGAGGTATGTTACCTTGGAAGGAAGGTATACTACCATTAACAACTACCATTTTCTATTGCTTAATCATTTTAGGCACAAAAAATGGGTGTCATTTCCCTATTATTTGTTGGTGTTGATGGATTGTGGGATTAAGGAGCATAGGAAGAACCCCAAAAACCCTATCTTGCATGCGAGGTTGATTCTTTTGATATATGAACATGTTAAATCACATGATGTCCAAAAGACTCTGGTTACTCTAAAAGCTAAAGCTAGGGAGGGTTATGATACTGATTCTGGTGAGGAAAGGGCTTCTAAGAAACCAAGGAAGAGAAGGCTTGTGTTAAATAAAGATTCTGAGTCAAACAAGGATGATGATGTTGATTATGTCCCTGACTCGTATGCCTCTTTGGAGGAGGGCCCCATATCCCCTGTTTTGGGTAAATCTAGGAAAAGGAAATTGATTGAGGAAGAAGGCTATACGACATGTAGTGAAGATGTGGAGGTGATTGTTCCTTCAAAGGGGAACAAAGACAAAAATGATATTTATGGGGAAGCTTCCTCTCCTCCCCCAATGTCTAGACTTGTGCAGGATCCTGAGGAGGGAAGTCGGAAGAGAAGGGTTTTGAAGAATGCTCCTTTCTCTGTGGCTGGTGGCTTCCATGGTGAGGATGTTCTGAGCACTGTCATTGGGTTTCCTAAGCAAAAGTATAGAGTTGTGGGTGGTGATCAAGCTGTGGGAGCTAAGAAAGTAGACGCTGAGAGGATTCAAAAGAGGTTGGCTGTTGCGGAGCAAATTATTGATTCCATTCGTAGGATGAAGTCTCCTGTCACTGCTGCTAAAGGTAAGGATGCCCCTAAGGATAAGGTCCATGAGATTTCTTCTGAAGAGGATGTTGTTGTGGGAAATTGCATTGAAAACTTTGATAGGGAGGATCTTTTTGATGTGCTAGGTTTGGCTTGTGACAGTGCCAATGCTCTTTTTAAACTTTTTAAATGGTTTTTTCATGAGATTAATAGGAATAATGTTCACATTAGAAGCATTTCTTGCAAGGCTAAGGATCCTACGATCTAGAGCCAAATTGATAATTTAATGGTTGGTCTCAATACTGTAGCTAATACTGTGGCGGAGGAAACTGTCAATATGAAACAGAGTATGGAGGTTAGAATGTTCTCCCTTGAGGAGAAAATTGACAAAATTTGGAATATGGTTATGAAGAGTGGAGAAGATCCTAAAGTCTTGACTAGGTTGGACTCTGCGAAGGATTTTCCCCCTAATAAGAGAAAGGAAATTTTGTTTGTTGATGATATGGTTGCTGAGGGTAAGCTGACTGGGGATTATGTTGCTGCTAAGGGTGCTGCTAAAGGTTCTATTTTGAGTTGTGAGGTAAAAACTGGTGGGCTTGGGGTTAGGACTAGAAATAGACTAAAAAAATCAGGCTGGGGCCTCAGGTTTGGAGGTTTTTAATACTGGGGTTAAGGGACAAAAGCTTGCTGCTAGTGAGATGGAAGCTGCTGAAATTTTGAATAATATGTAGTGGTGTGTGCTATTTTTTGGTTGCTTTTTGGCTGGTGGTTTGCTGTTGTTGGGTTGATGGTTGTTTCTTGATGTTTCCTTTTTGAGTTAGCAGTTCCTTTTTGTAAGGGGTTCTAGGCCCCTTCAAAACCCATTTTTTACCTCTAATCAAGACCATTAATTGACTGCCATTATAAATATAATATCAATGTCTAGATTTCCTACGATCAAAATGTTATTGCGGAATCGAGTAGCGCTCATTCCATGGATAACCCCCCTACGAAACTTGTCTATTTCCTAGGTTCGTGAAGTTCAAGCACGTAAAACGAGGTGATTTTCAAGCCACCTCAAAATGCGTTCCAAAGCCTCAAACAGTTAGTTTGAGCATCCCCTTATGTTTTCCTCATGAAGACCTTCAAAATGAGCTCCTTCGCGAAGTCTCACTGATCATACTTAGTTAAATTGTGAAAAATGTAGTTGCACTCAAAAAAGTGCGCTCCTGCTCAGCCAAAAATTGGCTAAGTTTTGAAAAGTGCAGGGGTGTTCAAAAATTAGCGCCCCTGCATAAAAGTGATTTTTAAAATGTGCTCAAGCACTAAAAAAGTGCGCCCTTACACATTTTTTCTAGACTTAGCCAATTTTTTGCTCAGGCGCACTTTTTCATGTCTTCTACACTTTTCGCTTTTCATGCCATCTTTTATGCCTCAATTAATTGGGCTACTTGAGTTAGATTTTTATTTTTCCCAATCACTTAAAAGTGATTCTATTGTTTCATTTTCATCATTTGTGGTCTTCAAACTTCATTCCTCTTTGTTGGGCGCACATCTACCTCAAGAAAAACACGTTTTTCTAAAGATCTGACTTTTGGGTCGAGCTAGGGTCTCGAGTCCTTGTTTTAGGTATGGTTTTTATTCATTTCTCCCTTCTTTTATTCTTCTATGAATGTGTTTTATCTTGTAAAGATTTGTAAATACATTTTGGTGTTGTTTTGAGTCTCATGTTCTTCTCAAAATGCATTTTTCTTCTCTTCTTTTTATCTCTTCTTTCTCTCCCACATGTTTTATTGCTTCTCATGCTTTCATGTTTTTCATTTGATCAAACCCACTCATTTTAAAATATTTCCTCCTGTCTTTGGTGTCTTTCCTTAATGCATGGGAGTTCCTTTCTCCTTTCATGCACGTTTTTCACTTATTCATTCTTCCATGTGTTTTACATCTGTTCACGTAGCTCTTCAATAAATGACTTGGTGTGAACAGTGAAGTAAACTCACGTTTTGTGAGTAAAATTGCATTATTTTTGTTCATATGTGCCATGGCAGTGAAATGAAGGTCGAGTGTACTCAAAGATGCGTTCCCAAGTATCGACTTTAAGTTTTCCATGCTTCAAAATTGTCAAAGTGTTGTTCTCAAACATCACTACACTTTGTTTTCAATGTTTTTCCCAATACAGAAGCGCTCAAGTATAATGCCATTACATTTACAAACTTCATGGAAAAGGTGCTAGAGCGCCATAAATCAGTGCTCTGAGACCTCAATGCATATTCTAACTCCAAAGTGTAGTGGAATTTTTTTTCAACACCCTTGCACCAAAGTTAGTTTTCTCCTAAGTGCAAGGGCGCTGATTTTCAACACCCTTACACTTTTCCCAATTTTGCTTCGAAACACTTCAAAACTTGCCAGTTTTGTCTCGAACCTCACTCCTTCCACTTTGTGCATCATTTTGCATGCCTCATCATTCGCTCCATGCTTGCTCATCATCATTGCTCGCTTCACGCATCCCCATGCTATTTTTTGAATAATGTTTGACTCTACATTTTGCAGTCTCTTTTCAAGATCCTCAAGGTTGTTGATCATAGTTTCAGTTTCTCTCTGATGATTGCTAGAAAAAATCCATCATCTTCAAAAGCTAAAGAAAAAATGAAGTATAAAGATCAAGGTGTCTATCTGCCGACTGTAGTGGTCTCCAAGGTGGAAGAGATAAAAGACACAGAGGTTGGTCATCAAGACTTAGTTGATTTCACAGAGAAAACTGAGAAGAAGCCTCTTCCTGATTCTATGAGAGCAATTATACACAATAACCTGCATTTGGTATCTATGTTCCCTACTGCTGTGCATAATACATAATTTGTCCTTCAAGTTGCATCCCACTACATCAGGGAGAGCAAAAGTGTGATTGATTCTTCTGGGCATGAGATTTTGAGACTCGAACCTGACTTCTTTGATATTGTGTTTAAAGTTCCACAGATGGAGAAGTACATCGATATCTTGATACAAAAAGCACAAGAAGTCTATGATGCTGATCCCAATAAGGCTAAAAACCTGATAAATAGCCAATGGTTGAAAAATCCTAGGCAAATTGTTTCCAGATGGCGAAAGGGACTCCTGCAAAGTGATTTCAAAGATGATGTCAAAGATATGATCACATTCTTGAGCAGAATGAAGGGCTTGCCTGAATCATCCACTTTTCATGACTAGATGTATGAATACATCAAAATCATAAGAAGACAAAAAGTTCACATTGATTGGGGAAAACAAATCAGCGATGAAATACATGAACAACTAATCCATGTGCCTTCTACATTAAAATTCTATATGACTTCTTATTTGGTGTATGCAATAGTTGTAATGAGGAAATTTCCAGGTCTATCCACAAAAGGAATCAGATGCTAGTACCTGTGTATAAATTTTTCTACCAACTAGAATTGAAGGAAAGCTTCCATCATTTCAGGAGGGTTACTGATGCTTTCTTCACGCCTTTTCTTTTCAATTTTGATCCGACTCTCGAGAGGAGAAGGGTATCTGATGAGGCCTATAAGGTGGTAAGTAAAGTTGGATGCATATTTCTACAATTCCCAACATTTACTTATTTAAGAGTAGGGTGCTACACTGGTTGCCCTTACATGCTGCCACGATATCCTTTAGACAAGTGGGTCCTCATGGAGATGTGCAGACAGCTGATTTCAATGCACAAAGAATGAAGAAATATTCATAAGTGTGGATTCAAGTTCCCACTAACAATCGACATATATACTATCCCGACTGTACAAAAATCCAAATCGGTTTATGCTGAGATGCAAGTCATGACAATCAGGACCTATAGGTATAGGTTTTATTTTGATTACCGAGATGCCAAAAGGAAATTGCAAAATGGTCATCATCACAAGTACGTTTTGAGGACATCTGGGCTGATTGCAGAGATGAAGAATCCATTCGCAAAATGGATTATTGCAAGTTGACCGTACAACAGATCAAAGACCTTGATATTGCTAACCTACTAGAGGATTTTACAGATCCTGGCGATATCATGAATGTTGTCTATGATGAACAAGAAATATCTAAGAAGCCGTTGCCTGCAATTCAATGGTCTAGAAAAGAAAGTACTGGCATTAGAGAGAGATTGGCGCCAATCTTATCCAACACTGCAGAATGGTTACACAAGCATGGTTTTGAAATGAAAAAATTCAAAATAGATTTGGAAGGAGAAGAATCCGAAGCAGAAGCTCATCGACAGCAAGAACTTTGCATGAAAAATAAATCAGCGGTTGTTCCCACTTCTTCATGAAGAGGTCTCAAAATCAAGTTTACTATTGGCAAGTAAGTTGGCAAGAAAGATACCCTGGTCGTCCCAGAAGGAGAAACGATGAAATTTGAACCATCTCGCTCTAAAGGTAAAAGGGTTGTTTTAGAGGAGATAGATTCCGATGAAGAAGGTATTTCTAGTGATTGATCCGCTAAAGATGAAGACTCAACAGAAGCAGACTTTGATGCAGAAGAAGTTTTTGAAAGTGGACAAGAGTCTGAAGGTGATTCCGAAGGTGAACAAGAATCGAAAAGTCAAGAGGGTGATCAACAAGAACCCATGCATGATGAAGAAAGAACTATGTCTCCACCTGAGAATGTAGTTGAGGAAATTCCCAGAACATTATCGCCTGTGATTTCCAATGTTCCTCATACTCCTCCAAATCCGAGTACTCCTCCACCTCCCATTCCTTCATCACCTATTCCTACCATAGGCATTCTTGTAGCATCGATCATGCTTGATACTCCTTCAGTGACAAGCATTCACATGGTTGATATTTTGTCAAGTCCTCCATCATCTATTCCTAGCCTATCATCATTGTCATATGATATCACTTCTGAAACTGAGTTCAATCGGTTCATGAATGAATCAATACGTGATCAGCTCAATGTGCAATCTACAAGAGCAATGATGACAGACACTTCACCCATTGTCACAATACTAATGGTAACTTCATAAGTGACAATGAAAACAGAGTTGACGATGAATCCAGAAGTTCACACCTCCTTTCTTCCCCCTTGGTTGATATCTCAAGTGTTGAAGCAAAAGAAACAAATGATTTCTCCAGAGGAGCCCGACCTCGAAGAGATAGTCCCTCCAAAAGCTAAAGGGAAGAAAAAGGTGAAAGTATACTCAAGACTAAATGTTGACAAGACTGGTCACAAGTATGCAGAGATTGGCATACCACCATAGGAAGAAGGAGATGTCAATATGGAGGACTACACAATAACAAGAGTCCAACTTGGCAAAGTTACCAATGAAAGTGCAAAAGCAGATGTGCAAGTGACATTGGACATCTTGGTTGGAAGACTAGATAAAATGGAGCAAGCTCGCAATATGTACAAACAAAGGGCAGAGCATTATGCCACTATTGTAAAGAGACTTGCAGGATCTTCAACTAATGCAAAACTGTTGGCAATGGTGAGTATTGAGGACCCAACTGTCAAGAAAGCTGAGAAGTTCGCCTCCAAAGGCAGGGTGTTGTATGATTTTGTCAAAAAGATCATAGAACACGGATCTCAAATTATAATTGCTGCGGACTAGAAAACTACTCTGCTGGCCAAGCTCACCACAGAGCTTGATAAGGAGAAAAGTGTACTTTCCCAGGAGTGCAAAGATATGGAAAAATGCCTATTGTCATGGTAAACAGGTAAAGCTCAGTAAATTGGTCGAAGCCGGGGTAATTCCTGATAAAGAAAAATTCATTGAGGTAAGAGAATCCTTGAAACATTGAATTCATGTAATTCAATCCCTTGCGGAGGATCTCCACCAAGTGCAGGAAGATGTCGAAGGACATCGTGTGATTCTTGAAAAGGGTATCAAGGAGTTACCAGGACAACTTCTTGAGGAAAATTGTATCTTCCTGCCAGCCACAGAAATATCCCAGATCTTCAAAGAAGCCATCATGAAGTTGATTGACAGCGTAGAATTTTCAAAAGCCTCTCTGAATGTCATTTGTGATACAAGGCTCACATTGGATAACCTAAAAATACATCTTGACAGGTGCAAGAAGGTTCACTCATCTGCTATGAGATCGATCACGAGAATTCACACCATTGTGGATTACACCGTTGGTCTGGATGAGAAGTTCGTGCAGGAGACCAGGAAGAAATACGAAGACTTCCGTGCCCAAAGCAAGGAAACGTGAAGGTTCCTGATCTCCAGTGTTAGACATTTTTGATGCTTCCCATTATGCATCTTGTAAATATTTCCTGAAATTTTATGTCTTTTTGTAAATTGCAATTGCACCAAGTTTGAGATGTAATTTCATTAAGAAAAAATACACTTTGACTTTGGTCAAAGTTAGGTGAGATTTCCTAAAATTGCTCACCCAACTTTCCTTGATTTTCTCAATTAGTTTCCTAATTTTTCTCTTCCCTCTTTCTATATATATGAGGGATTTCCATTGTATTATGGATCCTTTAGTATTTTGCAACGAAGTGTTTCCCTTTTTGAAGCAGAATTGTGAAACTTTGTGTTCATGCTTTGTGCATGAAATCCGATCAATAAAGAAGAAGATTGCAAACCAGACTTTGTGTTGGATTCGATAGTCTTGTGAATTGATGTCATTTGGTTGTGATTAGTAAGTGATATCTGAAGGACTCTAAGTAATTCATGTAAACTTTGTGTTACATCCTTTATTTGGATTTACATTTGTGTTTTGTTTAACTATTGTTGAATGATCTACAAGACTTTGTGCTTGTAATTGTTCATGCTTTTTGGATACTTTGGTTGGATGATCTACAAGACTTTGTGCTTGTAATTGTTCATGTTGTTTGAGGAATTGTTGCATCTAAGAATACTTTATGTTTCTAATGCAACAAACGATATGTTCTTCACAAATCCACCATTGAAAAATCTACGAAATGACTTTGTGCCTTCGTGAGCTTTCCCTTTTCTTTTATTTGTTTATTGTTTATCACTTTTGGTATTTCTATGCTTTGCTTTGACAAGATAGAGATATTGGCATTACTGCTCGTTGAACGTTTAAGTTTATTTTGAATTAAGAACTTCCAACAGTGAAGTATTGTAAACATCTTCTCTGAAAAAAGAGAGAAGGATGAATGTGACACACCCCCCCCACTTTGTACGTATTGTGTACATTTTGTAATTACTTTATTTTTTTTACTATAACTTATGTCAGCAGTAAGAAGGGCGCCTCCCCTTTCTGAGAGGAGAGATTTATATCTCACATAGCTGTGGCTGAAGTCCTAGTTGTGTAATCTATCGAAAAGTTGATTACATAATTTTCACCCAACACCAAACAAAGTAAAATTATACATCTATGAATATTTTATACAAATAAGTCCATTAAAATAAGATGAGAAGAAGAGGGAAAGGAGTGGACCTCAAAAAAATTATTGGTAGCCTCATTTATCTAACTCATACCCAACTTGAGATTTCACATTCCATTTGCATGGTCTCTTAGTTTATGTAGGAACCCCACGATCTACATCAAAATATAGTCAAGTAGACTCTCCACTACATATAGGTACTCACAATTATGAGATTCAAATAGGGTAAGTGATTCTTCAAATCACAAGTACATTTTAGGCTCAACTTCTCACTTATTTAGGTCATATATGCTAGTCAAGTAAGAAGTAGCATGCTATTGCTCTATCTTCCATTGAGGCTAAATATTCAAGGACGTGAATGTAACCATTAAGGCCATTTGATCTCAACATGTTCTCACTAAGTTTGAAACATCCATTTCAAATAACCATCTATCATTTTTTATGACAACCAAAGTATTATTCATATTTCACATAAATTGGCCCACCATTAGTGGACCAAGCACATAAAGGTTTACATACACTATATCCAAGGGATTATTCATCAATGGATAGTTAATCTTTGATGATACTAGACTTCCAAACAAATTGTTGACATCTTCAACAAACCCTTTATAGAAATCAAGTTTTTTCCTTTACAAGCTTTGTTGGGGATGTGTGAAGCTACTTATTTAGAGATATACCTATTCCTTCCTTTCACTCTCTACTTTGGGGGGTCCTTTCTCTCTTTGTGGTTAGATGGACTTATATCTCTTTTCTTGGGGCATTCTTCTCTTTGGAGGGATTTCTATGTACATGGGTACCTCATTAGGATTCATTTTTCAAGACCCATATTTTCACCTACCTATATTGCACTTAAAGGGGCGTTAGTGTATGTTTTTTTATTTTACTTAGATATTATATATTTTCCTACATGTTTATTTAGCTTTCTTGGGTTGCCAAGAGTGGGTCATTTATGAGGGTAGATGATATTTTCCACAAATGTAATTCCCACCTATTTTTGGATAGTTAGAGTTACATATTTATTTTTTGTTATATTCACCTTATCTCTTTTCTATTTATGTATCCATTCACCTTACATTCATTCATTCATGTAATTGTGAGCTTACAGTTAATGAATTTTTGTTGAGCCATGTTCTTGATTTACAATATTTTGCTTGTCTCTCTTGTTCATGGAAATTATCTTTTTTTTTCTAGTTTGATTATTAAGTCATTTGTTAGATAAGGGGTTGAATATCTATTTCATGCTAGATATAGTTAATTAATGCTTTTTACATATTTTAATAGTATTTGGTATTGAGTCTTCAAGAGTTTGCCAACTTTTTGGAGTATTACTTTGATAACTTTAGAAGCATTTGTAAGGAAATATTTATTAGATAACTAAATGTAATTTTTTATTCTCTTAATTATTTGAAATTTTATTTTATAGCATAAATTTATAAGGTCAAAATTACACACTTCACACTTTTCACCTTATATTTTTGCACTCATTTTGGTGCCCACTCTTATTGTTATGTTTAAGGACTCATTTAGCCTATTTTCTAAACTAAACCTATCATCAATATGTAATGCACACATGTTTAAACATCCATTATTATTCTTAGCATCCTCATGAAGATTGGAAACCTAGAGACTAAAGGACACCAATTCCCCCAAGCATTAGTGTCAAAGTTTGAATTTAATTTCTACCTATTGCTAACAACTAAAATCATAGCCCCAGTGATCTCTTACTATATTTTCTTATAAACACCTGATTGAAAACATTTTATAAGCCATCTCTCGCTCTTAATAGACTCCTAAAGAATCTCCTTATAAGTAGAAAGATAAGGTCCATAAGTTATATCATATGCATTTAGAACAAAGGACCCAAGAAAGAATTGTAAAATCAAATGTAAAGAAAATGAAACTCTTCATTACCTCCTAAGGTATATCAAACGATACAAAAAAGGCTAAAATAATTACCCTCTACTACAAGGAAAATCAAGAATAAGATGTTTGTCATCCTCATATGTACCAAAGCAAGGAAGGTTTCATCCTTATCCTCCAAAAAAAATAAGAAAGTAAGATTTGACAACCCATTATCACATCTTCTAAAGGCACTTCCTCCACATGGATTCCAAAGAAAATGAAAATTATTCCAAAGGCACACATAGTTCCTACTCTAAAAATAAATGAGAAATAGAAAAAAAATGTAGTATACCCACTCTATATATCTCAAGAATTCACTAAAAGTGCTACATATTATGATGATGAAATTCATTTTAAAGTGGTTACAAACTACACAATTGGGATGGAGGCAACTTAGTGGGCGGTGAAGCTATTATTGGTTGAGATTTGAAGCTCCCATGCTCTACATATCTAAATGTATACATATACATTACAATATTTAGATGGTTTCTCCCACTTGGGGAGACATATCCTTTATGGCATTTATCCCTTCAATATTATATTGATGACAATCTTCCATAATTCTCCATATGGTTCTCATAATTATATATCTTTTATTATATGTTCTTTCATGATTACCATGCCCACATCATATGATTCTATGATTGCTCATATTTTTTTCTAACCATGATTATATCTTAAGCTTATGCTTTATGGTGATTATATCTTCTTCCTAACACTTATAATATTTATAATAGGTAGCACTTATGCACTTGCAAGATCTTTTATGTAACACTCATGACTACTTTCATTTATAGCTCAATTTTGGAGAAACATTGGGGACACCTTGGTACCTACCATTATATTTTATTTCATGAGAATACAATTTTCTAATGATACCACATTGCTCTTGTTGACCAAGGCAATGCCTATTGATATTGTTGTCCTTAGTAAGTATACTTATTCCAACATAATGGAATGTCTTTCACCCCTTGTCTCTTTCCCTTTTGTTTTGATTCAAAGCACCATATTCTTTTTTAAATCTATGCGGTGCTACTCATTAAATTCTTTTATATTTTGTAGGTTTCCAAGATAGGTCACTCATTTCTAGGGAGCATGTATCAAGGATCAACATCCATATCCATATTTGTATCCTTTTGATGAGTGAATAAATTTGCTTTCATGTCGACTTGTTGACCTTACTTTGACATGTATCATTATAGTAGTTTACGTGCAAGTCAAAATGTAATGATAAGAAATGCATTGCATTTTTCCCTTTCATTTTAGGATCAATTTAGCCCAATTATCCTTTATGCATCAAGTGTACAAGTGATATGTTTTTTGTTGAAGATTTGACACATAACCAAGTCTTGACTCCTTCTCCACTCATTCTTAAGGATTGATGTTGATTCTTATATTTTCTAATTTCTCTCCTAGGTTAACCTAATCCTTTGTACTAGTCATTATGTGTTGACTTGAAGTAAAAAATCTTTCATGTTCCACCTTTGGATTTGTATTTAAGGTCTAACCTTGGCTCATTTATACACATGATTTGATCATTTGATACCTTAATATCTTGTGCAAATTTAGAAAATTCATCACATTATTAGAGATTGTATTATCTATTTGCATTAGTACATAGGGCATTCTCTACATGATTTCCTATTGTCTTCAATCTTTATTCATAGTCATTAAATCAACCCATCTAGAGGTTTGGCCAAAGAACAATTAATCCTTGCCTAGAAAACTCCCTAAAGTTATTTCTAAACACCACCAATTTAGCTAAAGTAGATCATGAGCATTTAGGAAAACCTAGAAGAAAACATCAAAATTCAATAGCGATTAGATTCACACATCAAAGTTTGGATCTATGAGCCTAGGCTATATTTGTAGTTGCATATTAGATTCACTTTTCCAATCACAAAAATGAGCCACTGCGATAAATTATTAATTTTTAGACCTTGAGACATTCATTGGTTCATTCTTAATTTTTTTGTATATTGATGAATCATTTGTAAACATTTATCACAACATATCTACATCAAATCTTCAACTAAATAACTTTATTTTGTTTCCACATTTATTATGATAGTTTACTTCAAATAATTACTCTCCTCCTTTAAATTCATCCTAAAATAATTATATCATTCTATTTGTTTAATTCTTTTATCCTAAAATTTAATTTGAAAAGAACATATATTTCCTTTTCTTGTTTACATTTTCACCCATGCTTTACTACAAATTTTTATATATTTCCTACTTTAAAATACCAAATGATATTTTCCTCCAATGTAACCTTTCCTCCCAAAAAAATTATTCCACATTACTTTCTTTTGCAAAAAGGCAATATTTTTTAACCACTTATAACCTCTAGGTAGAACATTCCAATCCCACAATCCTCTTGTAGAAGTTTATTGCACATCCCTTTCTTGTGCAAGTGCTAAATGATATTTTCTTCCTCGATTTACCTAGAACCCTCTAGAATTTTATCCACATCTACCGACTGCTATTACATTATTGAAGCTATAAGAGAAGTGAATTTCATTTTCTTTAATTAAATAATGTTTGAATTCCGATAAAAGAAGCTACAAATCAATCAGCCATTGTTAACAAGCCTGAAATTCCTGATTGTTCAAGCTCCATACGTTTCATTTTCAGGTAAGAGTTTAGAAAATCTCTGCAGTAATTGACTCTGGCCGATGTGCATTTTTGGGTTGTCTTTATTCATTGTTTTGCAAATCTGTCCTTAGGCCATGGATCGCCATACACATTTAGTCCTGCTGCTTGCAATTCTCCTTTTAATGGATAGCGAAGGAAAATATAGATGTTCTGGCCATTATGGATCTCCATCTCATGTGTAGGGATATGTGTTATGGCAGGTTGGCATCCGGGTTATTTTGTTGGATCCCCCACAATGAGTTGGTACACATGGTGGAAAGGCTCTCTTGGTTCCAGAGCTGTAAGTATTTTAGTTGCTCATATATTTAGTAATATTGGTTTGTGTAGAACAGATAGAGAGTTAAACTGTGAGACAATCGAATGCAGCAAAGTAGCTATTAACCCCACTGGTTACTCTGTCTCTGCAATGGAACCCAACTCCTTAATCGAAGTCCCTTGTGGGAACTGGGAAGTAAATGTTAACTGGGATTTTAATTGGCAGGAAAGATAAAACTCTAGCTGTAATAGACTCCAGGTAGCTTCAGATATTTATGTATATTCTTAGTAAAGTCATCAGTTGGGAAATCTAGTTGTTATTGTCCATAGGTTGAAGGTTGGTGAGGCTTTGAGCTTCGGCAATCCTAACAAGTAAAAAAGCGTAGCTTAGTGCAAAACAATAGAACTCTGTTCTGATTAACACCACTACTAAGAACAATTAGTTGTGAAGATAACCAATTTTAAAGCATAAAGTGCAGGGTCAACCTGTACACACATTTTCCGAGTCTGTAACCTTTCAGTCTTGTGTTAATGGTTGTGGAAAGAAAATCACCTATTGTTTTAACTTCTTGTTAAATAGAAAGAAGGTGATGCATAAAGTGCAGGGGCAACCTGTACACCCAATTTCTGTAAAACAATCAACTTGAACCATTTGTAGGAATGGAAAGAGATTGGTGTGACTTTGATGAGTCTGTAACCTTTCAGCCTCATCTAATGACCTCAACAAATGACCTATTGTTCCAACTTCCTGTTAAGTAGAAGCTGAAGCATGATTTGTGCCGTTCTTTAAGTCCTTGCTCATGCTATCCATGGTCTGAACCAAATGCTGGAAGCTTAGAACCATTCATCCATAATATAGAGAAGAGAAGCCTCATAAATCTGTTTAAGAGAAGTGAACAAATGATTTAATACAAATTATAGAATTAACAAAAAAATAATTTATTCTACCGTACTTTATGTGGTAATGTTTGTATGGGTAAAAAATTCAATATAATAAAATTCTTTTCTATTGCATAAAATTCAATCATTCACAAATATAATAATGAATCTTACTCAATCTTTTCTTATGTGCTGATATTAACGGACACATCAAATGAATCTGTGAAAAAATAAAGATAAATACTTTAAACACAGATGAAAATAAAAAAAACCAACAAAAATACTATATTGAAAATTGTTTTCCAATCCCTACCAGTTAACCTCATTCTAATCATTAACATGAAATCTATACTAAACTTATCCAACATAACAAGTTCTATGACTTTTCCTTGCTTCGAATCCATTCTAAATTTGTTATCATAGCCTCATATGCTATGACTGTAATGGTCTTAAATGCTCTCATACTGTTGGAATCATCCCTGCCAAACTCTAAAAACAAAGCTGATTTACAAGGGATCATTTCAGTGGTGACAGAGCATTTAATATTGATATGGCGATCTGGGTGATTATGGAGGATGAATGAGGTCCCAAGAGAAATTATCCCAGATGAACGATAGAAGCCCATTATCCTCATCTTTGCTTACTCAGCACGAGTGATTGCCCTTCCTGACTTGGCGTTGCATTTGTGCCTGTAGTTCTGTTGGTGCGCATGCTTTGTTGTGTACATATTAAGGGGAGTTGGGTTTGATCAATGAAAGGAGCCGGTGACATTCACAGCTGCGTGCTGCATAATAATCTGTCACCAATAGAGTATATTTATCGGTTTCAAATCAAAATAAACGGACATTAACTTAATTTGCATGCCTAGCTTGTACTAAACTTTAGGGTGATTAGGGTGGTATGGAAATAAGATCAGAACTTGATATTTCCTCCTCTAATAAAAGTCGATATTCCATTTCTTTTGAATAGAAGTGAATACTCCCACCACCACTCAAATAGGAAATAACGATTGCTCAATAATTGGGTTAACTTATCTATTGTTTATTATCTAGCGAAGTTGTGCATGTGACTTTTTCTTTTCATGCAGGGGAGAGTAGAGCAAAACCTTGAAGTTTCAGAGATAAAATCCGACAAGCAAAGAGTGGCCCTGATTATAGGAGTCACAGGAATTGTGGGCAACAGCTTGGCTGAATTCTTGCCTTCGTCTGACACTCCTGGCGGACCCTGGAAAGTTTACGGTGTTGCAAGGAGGCCTAAGCCCGATTGGTCTTCAGATAATTTAATTGATTACATCCAATGTGATGTGCTAAACAGAGGAGAAACTTTAGAAAAGATTTCTACTTTGAAGGATGTAACTCATCTTTTTTGGGTTTGTTGGGTTAGTAGAGAGACAGAGGAACAGAACTGTGAAGACAATGGACGAATGTTCAATAATGTCTTGGACGCACTATTGCCTAATGCCGAAAATCTTGAGCACATCTGTCTGCAGACTGGTGGGAAACACTATCTAGGTCCATTTGATAATGTGACCAAAAATCGAAATATTCAGCCCCATGAGCCACCCTTTCATGAAGAGCTTCCTAGGCTACCTGGGCCTAATTTCTACTACACACTTGAAGATATACTGTTTGATGCTGCCAAGAAGAAAAAGGGACTAACTTGGTCCATTCACCGCCCTACAGTCATATTTGGCTTCTCTCCTTGGAGCTTAATGAACATCATTGGCACTCTCTGTGTCTATGCTTCAATTTGCAAATATGAGGGGCTTTCTTTCAAATACCCTGGCAATAGAGTCACATGGGAACAATTTACGGATGCATCTGATGCTGAATTGATTGCAGAGCAAGAAATATGGGCTGCTGTGGAACCTAACGCCAAGAACCAGGCCTTCAATTGTTCTAATGGAGATGTGTTTAAATGGAAAAAACTGTGGAAACAAATTGCAGAGAAATTTCAGTTGGAAATGGTGCCATATGAAGGTGAAGGATTTAGTCTGGCTGAAGCAATGAAAGACAAAGGACCTATTTGGGAGGCAATTGTGAAAGAAAATAATTTATGCCCCACCAAAATTGAGGAAGTTGGAACTTGGTGGTTTGCAGACCTTGTACTAAATGCTCCATTTGAGGGTGTCCTTAGCATGAACAAAAGTAAGGAGTATGGTTTCTTTGGGTTTCGTAATACAGAATCTTCTTTCCTATCATGGATTGATAAAATGAAGTTATCTAAGATTATTCCATAGCTTTGATCAGTATGCGTGAAAGCTGTTGCCAGTCAGTAGGAAGAGTTAGTGGCATGGAGTGAGCTACTTATTATGTCTTGGATCTAGTTGTATTGTTGCTACTGCAACATAAGTAAAATGCTTTTAAATGGAGCTGTAAGTTTCCATCGTGTTCTAAGGTGAGATACTCTTGTTTTTGTACTTGTAAAGCTGAACTTTTCCTGCCTGCTCCATTTTTTTTTGATATTGTAAGGCTTTGAAAATACCAATTGCAGTGAACTTTTAGTTCAGTATTTGTATCTAAAATGAGTTCTGGTGACCTGTCTTAAGTAATATGGTTGTAAATAAGAGTTCTTATCAGCTATAACCGATGTATTTACCTTGACTGCATCAAATCTTAAGATAATGAGTTTTATTGTGAAGGTCGTTTCATTCATTCTATGTATTTAAAGAAAGTGTTTTACCATATTTTTAAATGACAGGCAAGGTATGCTTATATTGTGTGTCGAATAGGAAAAATATTTGATCATATATTGAATCAGAATGGTTTGCTTTTTATTGTTTTTTTGTATTAATTATAGTTTATAAAAAAGCATTACAATGTCAGCAGATTCTGCACATTATAACAATTCTATCAGTCTTAACATATATATAGCAGGGGTGCCATGCAAGGCTGTAGCAAAAAAACAAAATTTTCTATACATTTCTATACAAGTCTGTATTGAGTCCAGAAGGTGCCTAATTGATTTTCTGCTCTAATAAGATCCCAGGCAGAGGTGTTTCCCAGGTTCCTGCTTTCACTGCATTGGTCCATGTCGTAGCATCCAAGAGGAGGTTCAATCTCTGACAGGAGTTAGAGCGCACCACTTCCATTGTGGTAGCTTCGTCTTGGTTCAAATGAAATCTCGGGCCTTGCAATCCAAGGTCTTTTTTCAGCGTCTCTACATTGTTCTTTTTGTTGTATCTTCTTTGAAATTTTAGGTAGTCTTCCCTGATGGGGATGTTATCATCGGAGTTGAATGGCCAATGCATCGCATACTTGATCTCCTCTTTGCATATCTCCACCTTTTTGTTTCTGAGCAGCTTGACAAACTTCGTCTTGGAAATTTCCATTGTTATTGTTACGTGCATTGAAATAGTGAAAAATACGAGGCTTCTATAAGACTCAGTAAGGGCTCGCATCTTGCCTTGAAACTTTTCTTCATTTGTCCCTTTTCAAACGAATCATAAAATTTCAGCGGATAACAATAACTAAAATAAATTAATACATTTTTCAGCCCCTTCAATCCGACCTGTTATAATTTCATTAATTTTAAGTTTTCCTAATTCCCCCAACCAAATAAATCAGAACAAAACATAAACCAAATAACCTTTACAAATAAACAATCAGAAAGTATGTGATCAATATTTTCAGGCTTCCTGCGTAAAGCACAAATCTCATTATTAGAAGAATTAAAGCATATCGGTAACTTTTTCAGAATAAGATGCCACTTAAAGCAAGCTTTTTTAGGTTCTGAAGTACTATTCCAGTTCCAAATGGACACTTTTTTTCCAGAATTTGTTCCCCTCCTTATAATTCCAGCCTTTGTTGATATGCTCAAAAATATCATTTGAGTTACAAAGATCTTTGTATATTGCTTTAGGTTTCAAGTTAGCAAGTTCAGAACCATCCTTCCATTTGAAGTTAGTTAAGGAGTCACAGGTTTTGGATTCACAACAATTTTTAAGCGTTAAAGATTGTAGAGAGAATTTGCAATGAGAGGCCGAGAGATCATACTCCATGCTTGATCTCTCTAAGCACATTCTTAATTAGGATATCATTTAGACAAGTAATGTCTTTTTTTGTCCAGATTTTAGCTGAGCATCCTTGCATAAGGGCAAGTGGTTTCCCTTTGTGTTGCAGATTCCACCAAATTGAGGACTTTCCACATCTTCTATTTGGCTCTTTGGTAAGGAGGTTCAAACTTTTTATAACAGCCCATGCTTTCTAGATGGTTTTAAAAACCACTGAACCAACAACCATTACAGGGAAGTCACCTATAAGAATGTCACTTTATCGGAAGTGACTTCTAGCTCTTTGCCTTTTTAGGGGTAGAGCTTTTAATATTATGTCTCACAAGAACTTTTCATGGTTCATTGCCCTTACTTGAGTGGATTTTCCATTTTGCAGCAAAGGCAATCCCTCCTTTTTTTTAGGTCCTTAAGACCCAATCCACCATTTTCCTTCGCTACACAACACCAATCCCATTTGCTACTATGTTTCTTTTTTCATTGTGTCCATCAAACCATAAAAATTGTCTGATCTTCTGAATTTCTTCAATTTGATAACTACAAAAAGCCAAGCCGATAAGTAGTAAAGGGAATAGGAAGAGAGAATTTTTTGGCAAGACCTGGAACCTCCCAACAAATGAGAGGTATTTCGTATTCCAACTACCCAGCTTATTTTCTATTTTTCCTTTTATCCAATCCCACATATCCTTTAGGTTAGGGTTAACTGCAAATGGGATGCTGAAATACCTAACTTGTTTGTTAGGGCCACCCCATTGCAACCCATATTTACTGAACCAAGCAAGTGGTTTAGGTTCCCAACTTAAGAGAATTGATTTTTCCTTGGAGATTTTTGCACCAGAGGCCTTGCAAAAAATCTCCAATTTATGCATTAGGTATCCCAGGTTTTCGTCATCCAATCTTAGGAATAAGGCAGTGTCAGCAGCAAAATGGATATTAATTAACTCACTATCGTTAGGTAATGTTAGACCTTTAACCCTTGGACTATATAAGTTATCTCTTACCAAGTACTAGATGGCTTTAGAGGCTAACACAAACAAAGAAGGGGCCAATGGGCATCCTTGTAGAGGCCTATTGGTTTTGTCAATAAACCGTTTACATCCACAAGGGCAATCACATCCCACAATAGGGTATGAACCATATTGCAGAATTCTTTAGGGAATCCAAAGGCTTAAAAGACCACTCGAATGAATGACCATTCTATCCTATCATATGCTTGAGCAAAAGCATGCCAGTGTTTTGGCTAGATTCTTTAGTCCGGTTCATAGCTTCCCTGATGGTAATTAGTTTTTCTAGAATGTATCTACCTTTGATGAAACAACTTTGGGGAGTACTTTTAACAATTTGAGAGTTTGAAACTGAACCATCTTCATTTAATATCCCTGAATGAGGATAAGCTTTAGATAGTGAAATGGAGTCACTATTTACCTTTGAGCAGGTTTTTTCTTTCCCATCTACCATCTTTTCATTATTCAAGACCAAAGTTGACCTCGACTCATTGTTCAGAGATAATTCAAGGGCCTTATCACTTTGCCTAGAATTAGCTCTAGGAAAAGAGTCTTGTTGAAGCAAGGGTTTTTAATTTTCAACACTTAAATCATCAGAATTACTACGTTTGGGGGATTTGCCAGTTTTTTTGACTTATTGGCTTCCCCAACCACCCCTTTATCAGGGTTGACATTTGAAAGGGCCTTAGTGGTTTTGGTCTTCCTTTGAGGAGGACCCTCATTGTTACTGAAATCCTTGTCAAGATTCTTATTTTTACCATCCTCATCAGCCTTGTCTATAACTAATTTGAGGGCACAATCAATCTACCCAGAGTTATCTCAAGGCAAACTTGAAAGGTTATGTAGGGGTTTGGTTGGGCCAATCAAATTGGGGTCAACAACAATTTCTTTTAGATATTTTGTCTTTTCTCCTCCCATGGTTTCAATTACCATTTCCATATTGCCTTTGTTGAGAGATGGGGAATTACCTCGAGTTAATTCTTTGCTTTTTATTGTTGAAAAACAATTGGAAGCATAAATATTATAAAATTAAATTATTGTTGCACAACGAACATTAAAATGTAAATATATTATTAATATTTTGAGGTTTTATAATGCATTGTGTAAATGTCTTGATCAACCACCAAATCTCTTTAGAACATATAAAATGTGTTCATGTCTAGGCAAATGTCCTAATTGACCATCAAATCTCTTTAGAACACCACAAATTGCTCTTGTCTAGGCAAATGACTTAATTGTCCAATGAAACCTACTAATCGAGATATATACTCAACTATTCACAAGTACACCACCCTTCTTGTGAATCAAAACATATTTAGTTATCGACAAAAAAAAACACCAACCGATTGTGAATTAAGACTTACTCAACTATCGACAGTAACACATATCCCTTTGTGGATCCAAACATGTACAACAATCTACAAATACAAACATGCAAGTCTATTGATTGAGACATACTCGATTATCCACAAATACACACTTGCAAGTCTATGGATCAATAAATTCTCAACTATCCATAAATACAAATCACCAAGTTTGTGGTGCAGGGCACCCAGGTCTTCATGTAAAAAGGGGTCAAGAGTTGGTATTTTGTGTTGGTTAAGTAATTTTTGCTTGTAATAAGGTCTTTTAAGACCATGCCTTATGTTTTATGTCGGTTTGAGTCATTTGGGGTTAGTTTTGTAAAAAATGTCAATGTTGCAAAAAGTTGCAAAAGTTGCACAAGCAACTTTGTGCAACTTTTGCATTTTTGTGTCTAAAGAGAAGATGAACCGTTGGTATTTGAAAACTAGTTGGGGAACGGTTGGGTTTTGTTGGAAAATGTTTAAATAAGCCTTGTTGAGGTTGGGGCAAGGTTATGTTGTTGAGCAATAAAAGTACTCTGTTTTCTACGTTTTTAAGTTGTTCTTTGCTGCTACACAAATTAGTACGGCTCCGTACGACCTAGGAATGATCTAAAACTAATTGGAATCGATAATGTATTGAATCTTCTATCTGTTGCATTTGATTTCATACGTTTTCATTAAGTTTGGAGTGAATTAGAACAAATTTACCATAACCGGCCTGAAACCCTAGGTAGGGTGAGCTTGGACTGAAAAAAATGGTTTTCTTTCCATTCCACCGGTGAAAAGGCCTCAAGCTCGGTGGAATGGATGTAGATAGGGTGTATTTTATTTGCTCAATGTTGCAGGAGCAGGGGATGGAGTTGGGTGCAAGTTTAGTTGCTGCCCTAGCCTAATATCATCATGTATTAGGCTTAAGAGTTCAATAGACTGAGGGTTTTGTGGGAAAGTTATTGGCAAATTGTTCTAGTTGCTGGGAATTGGTTATTCAGACCCCATATGACATGTTAAAAGCCTTGAAGTGAAGATTCAAAGCCTGGAGTTAAGATAACCCTAATGTTACCTAGCCAAGTCAAAGAATTAGGCCTAACTTGAGTGAGAGCAGTCCAAAGTTGAGGGATTCATTACAAAGCGACCCCATCTGCAAATTGGATATGTTGTCAAATGGCATAAAGGGTGTTTTTAAATGTGTTCATATTTTGGGTATCATGTCTACCCTGAGAGGTATGTTGGAAAACCTCTGTTTGAAGGACTACTAGAGAAATTGAAGAATTGTGAGGAAAACCCACCAAGTTATGTTCTAGGATTGCAAAGATTGATTAAGGTTGTGTTGAAGTTATCCACCCTTGCTCTACATCAAATTGATATCAGAGCATAGGTATGATATGAAGAATAGTTGAGTTGAAAGAAGAACAAAATGCCTCCAAAAGGGAATGCCATTGCAAGAGAAGTGAGTGAGTTGAAGGAAAGACATGCTAGAGAGATGAGAGAGTTGAAGGAGAGGCTTGCTGCCCTGGAAACAATTCGGAAGAGAGGTATGGTCACAGGAGACTTGAGTGACCAAGAAGAAGGGGAAGAGAAAAGTTCCCAAGGGTCCAAGGAAGAGATGGATCCTGATGACTTGAGGATGGCAAAGCTCCTAAAGGTAGTCAAGGGAGATGAGCATAAGATCAAGATGTATAGTGAAGAGCTCCTAGATTGTATAGGAGCATTGGATAACTACTTTGACTATGAAGAGGTGTCAAAAGATCAAAGGGTGAAGTTGGCCAAGACAAAATTGAAGGGCCACACTTTGCTTTGATGGGATTATGTACAAAGTGAAAGGAGAAAGAAAGAAAAGTCTAAAATCACCTCTTGGGATAGGATGGTTGCTAAACTCAAGGGAAAATTCCTTCTGGGTGACTACACCATTCAGTTGTTTAAGAGATTTCAAAATCTCAAGTAAAGGGAGATGGATGTGCAAACCTATACAGAGGAATTTTACAAATTGAGTATAAGGGTAGGTCATACAGAAGATGATGAAGAAACATTAGCAAGATATATGAATGGGCTGAGATACAACCTCCAAGATGAATTAAGCCTCACCACCCCAAGAACGATGGAAGAATGTTACCAATTGGCCATCAAGGCCGAGGATAAGTTGAAGAAAAGGCAAGGGAAGCAAGGTAGGGGCAGAGGAAGAAGTTTCAGAGGTAGAGGAACATTTGGAGGAAGAGGGCAGTCCCAAAAACCACAAGGAGAGACAAGTCAGCCTCAAGAACAAAATTTTGATGCAAGGGGCAACTTTAGGGGAAGGAGACCCAATAATAGGGGAAAATTTGGAGGTCAAGGAAGAGGATCAAATGGATTCATAGGGAAGTGTTATCAGTGCAATAAGTTTGACCATTAAGCATGACAATGTCCTAAAAAGCAACCCTCTACTTCACATGGAGGGGAAAGAACTCAATTTGTACAAGGAGATGAAAATGAGAGTGTAAACTCTCAATCACAACATGTTGCTCCAAAAATTGGTGAATCTCTTATGGTAAGGAGAACATTGATTAAAGTTCCTATGGTGAAAGAACCTCCACAAAGGAAATCTCTCTTTAGAATCACATGTAAGTCTCAAGGTAAGGTTTGCAAAGTTGTTGATTCGGGTAGCACAGATAATTTGGTTTCCCTTGAGATGGTAGAGAAGTTGAAACTAGAAAGAATACCAAATCTCACTCCTTACAAGGTTTCCTGGTTGAATAAGGGACAATAGGTCCTAGTAAATGAACAAAGTTGGGTAGAATTTCACATAGGAGGGTACAAGGATAAGATTTTGTGTGAAATCATCCCTATGGATGTTTGTCATTTGCTTTTAGGTAGGCCTTGGCAATATGATAGGAAGGCTAAGCATGATGGGCAATAGAACACCTATGTTATTAAAAAGGATGGGATCTCATTCACTCTCACACCATTGCAAGATGAAGGCCTAGATACACAAGTAGGGTCTAGTGTAATGCTGGTAGGAGAAAATGAGTTTTTGAAAACCATGAAGGAAGAGGGAGGAGAAGGTTTTTCCATTGTGATCAGACCAAAAACTGTTATGACAACAACATCAGTTGATGATGTGCCTAGAGAGGTCCAAATATTGTTGAATAAGTATAAGGACATTGTGGTAGATGAACTCCCTAACTCTTTACCACCAATAAGAGATGTCAACCACCATATAGACTTCATACCAAGGGTGAACCTGCCTAACAAAGCAACATACAAAATGAACCCAAAATAGAATGAAGAGATTAGGAAGCAAATCCAAGAGTTGCTTGATAAGGGCCTAATAAGAGAGAGTCTTTAGCCCGTGTGCTGTCCCCACCGTCCTAGCACCAAAGAAGGGAGGAGATTGGAGAATGTGCACTGATTCAAGGTCCATTAACAAGTCTATCATAAGGTATAGGTTCCCCATACCAAGAATGGAAGACTTGATGGATTGTCTAGGAGGGGCATGCTATTTTTCTAAGATAGACCTCAAGAGTGACTAACATCAAATTAGAATTAGAGAGGGGGATGAATGGAAAATTGCCTTAAAAACAAATGAGGGGTTGTATGAATGGCTTGTCATGCCTTTTGGACTCTCCAATGCACCAAGTACCTTTATGACATTGATGAATGAAGTCCTAAAACCCTTCATTGGTAAGTTTGTGGTTGTCTATTTGGATGATATTCTTGTTTTTAGCAAAACTAAAGAAGAACATTTGTAGCATTTAGATTTGGTTTTGAAAAGATTGAATGAAGAAAAGCTAATGATAAACTTGAAGAAATGTGAATTTATGAAGGAAAAATTGGTGTATCTTGGCTTTGTAATCAAAGGGCTCTTTGAAGATGGATCCTAGTAAGGTGAAAGCTATCCTAAGCTGGCCTGCACCAACATTAGTAATTGAGGTAAGAAGTTTCCATGGCCTGGCCAGTTTTTACATAATTTTTTTAAAGAATTTCAGTCACATATGTGCTCCAATCATTGACACAATAAAAGGGGAGAAAAGAAAGAAGTTTGTATGGTTTGAAGAGGCAGAAAAGAGTTTCCAATATTTGAAACAAAGGGTAGCACAACAACCTATCTTGGCATTGCCTGATTTTAACAAGGTTTTCACCATTGAATGTGATGCCAGTGGGTACGCCATTGGGGCAGTGTTGAGCCAAGAGGGCAGGCCTATTGCCTTCTTAAGTGAAAAACTCAATTTGGAAAAGAAAAAGTATTCATCTTATGATTTGGAGTTGTATGCTATGGTGCAGTCATTGAAGAAGTGGAGATACTATCTCCTTCCTAAAGAATTCATTGTTTTTACTGACAATCATGCTCTGCAGTTCCTAAATAGCGAGGACAAACTCAACCATAGACAAGTGAAATGGGTAGAAAACCTTTCACCTTCATCAAGCATAAGAAGGGGTAGTTAAACAAGGTGGCATATGCATTGAGCAGGAGGACATTGTTGGTCCAAGAAATTCAGTTACAAAGTGTAGGGGTTGATGCTCTAAAAGCTATGTAGATAGAGGATGATGATTTCAAAGAGATTTATGCTTCTTGTAATCAATTCAATGGAACTTTTCATGAGAGTTCTAATTTTGTGATTCAAGAAGGTTTGCTCTTTAAGGGGGCCCAACTTTGTATTCCCAAATGCTCTATGAGAGATAATTTGATTAACGAAAAGCACAGTGGCAGCCTTGCAGGTCACTTTGGTGTTGACAATACTTTGGAATAGGTAAGAAGGCACTATTATTGGCCAAGGATGCAAAGTAATGTGAGAAATTTTGTGGAAAAGTGTGTTGTTTGTCAAAGGGCCAAAGTTTGTAGTACTAATGTAGGTCTATATCAACCACTACTAATCCCAAATAGGCCTTGGGAGTCCACAAGCATGGATTTTGTGATGGGGTTGCCTAGAACCCAAAGAGGTTTTGATTCGGTATATGTTGTGGTGGACAGGTTTAGTAAGATGGCACACTTTATACCATGTAAGAGTACCAATGATGCATCATACATTACAGGGTTGTTCTTCAAAGAGGTGGTAAGAATCCATGGATTACCTTTGACCATTGTTTCAGGCAGGGATAGTAATTTTGTGGGTCATTTTTGGAGAACCCTATCGAATAAACTAGGCACAAATTTGACTTTTAGTTCTGCCTATCATCCCCAAATTGATGGGCAGACTAAAGTAGTGAATAGAAGCCTTGGAAACCTCCTTAGATGTTTGACAAAAGAACACTCAACACAATGGGATTTGATCTTACCCCAAGCTGAGTTTGCATACAATGATTCTGTAAATAGGAGTGTTGGTAAAAGCCCTTTTGAGATTGTGTATGGGTTGTAGCCTAGAGGGGTGTTTGAATTGAGAGATGTGAGTGGAAAGGAAAGGAGGAGTGTTGAGGGTGAGGAGTTTGCAGTAGCCATTCAAGAAATACACCAGTAGGTCAAAGACAATCTCCAAAAGAGTATAGACAAATACAAGCACAATGCTGATAAGAAAAGGAGAGAGGTTCACTTCAAAGTTGGAGAACTGGTGTTGGCTCATTTGAGGAAGAAGAGGTTCCCTAGAGGATAGTATTCAAAGCTCCACATGAAGAAGATAGGGCCATGCAAAGTGGTGCACAAGTTTGGAGGAAATGCCTATGAAATAGAACTACCTCCTAATGTTGCCATTTCTCCTATTTTTAATGTTTATGACCTTTACCCTTATAAAGGGGATGTGGCTGCAGTTGAAAATGCAGGTTCATCAGCACATTCAAATGAAGAATGGATTAGAGATTTGCCACCAAGTAGACCCTTGAAGCTGTAATGCATTTTGGATACCAAAGAAGTGCAAAGGACAAGGAACAAGGTGTACTATTAGTACTTGGTCAAGTGGCAAGGCCTTCCTATGGAGGATGCCACTTGGATGACTGAGGAGGACATCATAAAGCATGGTGATACAATTGCAAATTTGCTCTCAAGTGGAACTTGAGGTTTGTTTTCCCCGGGAGTATGGTGCAGGGCACCCAGGTCTTCATGTAAAAAGAGCTTAAGAGTTGGTATTTTGTGTTGGTTAAGTCATTTTGCTTGTAATAAGGTCTTTTAAGACCATGTCGTATGTTTTGTGTCAGTTTGAGTCATTTGGGGTCAGTTTTGTAAAAAATGTCAATGTTGCAAAAGTTGCACAAGCAACTTTTGCATTTTTGTGTCTAAAGGGAATATGAACTGTTGGTATTTGAAAAGCAGTTGGGGAACGGTTGGGTTTTGTTGGAAAATGCTTAAATAAGCCTTGTTGAGGTTGGGACAAGGTTTTGTTGTTGAGTTTTTGGTGTTGAGCAATAAAAGTTGTTGTTGTTGTTGTTGTTGTTGTTGTTGTTGTATTTTCAAGTTGTTCTTTGCTGCTACATAGATTAGTACGGCTCCATACGGCCTAGGAATGATCTAAAACTAATTGGAATCGATAATGCATTGAATCTACTATTTGTTGCATTTGATTTCATCTATTTTCATTAAGTTTGGAGTGAATTAGAACAAATTTACCATAACCGGCTTGAAACCCTAGGTAGGGTGAGCTTGGACTGAAAAAAATGGTTTTCTTTCCATTCCACTAGTGAAAAGGCCTCAAGCTCGGTGGAATGGATGTAGATAGGGTGTATTTTGTTTTCTCAATGTTGCAGGAGTAGGGGACGGAGTTGGGTGCAAGTTTAGTTGCTATCCTAGCCTAATATCATCATGTATTAGGCTTAGAAGTTCAATAGACTTAAGGTTTTGTTGGAAAGTTATCGGGAAGTTGTTCTAGTTGTTGGGAATTGGTTATTTAGACCCCATATGACATGTTAAAAGCCTTGGAGTGAAGATTCAAAGCCTGGAGTTAAGATACTCTGCTGCTACATAGTCAAGTCAAAGAATTAGGCCTAATTTGAGCTAGAGCAGTCCAAAGTTGAGGGCTTTATTACAAAGTGACCCCATCTGCAAATTGGATATGTTGTCAAATGGCATAAATGGTGTCTGTAAATGTGTTCATATTTTGGTTATCATGTTTTCCCTGAGAGTTATGTTGGAAAATCTCTATTTGAAGGACTATTAGAGAAATTGAAGAATTGTGAGGAAAACCCACCAAGTTATGTTCTAGGATTGCAAAGATTGATTGATTAAGGTTGTGTTGAAGTTATCCACCCCTGCTCTGCATCAGTTTGTTGATTAATACATACTCAACTATCCACAAACTATATAATTGTCAAGCCCCATTTTACTCCATGAATGGACAAAAAGAATTGTTGCTTCTCATCCAAAGTACCATCTCTAAGTGACAAGCTAACCCAAGATGATAATATTCCTTCAATGTATGGTGGCTCTCGCCTTCCATTTAACTTGTGATTCCTTACCCACCAAGGGTAGCACTACAATCTTCAAGAGCTCAATTAACACAATAATTTTAGGCATATTTGTAAAGCTTATAATGCAATAGAATTAGTGAGTTCAATTGAAAATGCATTCATACAATAAAACTATATTCACAACCAAACCACTGACTTGAAAAATTGTTAATACCAATATACAATACAAAATGACCGTAAAGAACTTTAAACATGTAATCTCCAATTATATCAATATCTTAAACTTTCTTCCCTCCAACCATATTGCACACCCACTTACATAAGCAAACCAAAATAATCTCAATACTTATTAAATCAAACAACTTATTTTTTAAATTGTAAAATATTTACCTTTATATCTCCAAAAATACTATTACAAAAAAATTGAATAACCTTTTCATATGCAAAACCAACTCTTAATTCTTCCCTCTTCATATCTTTAATCTTCACAAATATCTCCTTAGTCACTTATAACTCTTATAACATTAGCATACTCTCTATCAAACTTCACAATTAAAAGAAAATACTTTATAGAGAAATGATTTCTCATCATATATACAATCCTACTCTTATATATGAAAAATAAATTTATCTACACCCTATATATCTCAAACTCACTTGAAGAGAAAAGCTTAGTTTAGGAGTGCTTCTTGAGCTTAGTTTGGCATATTTCTTCATTGTGGAAGTATTGAAATGCTTTGGAAATCGCTTTGGCATTTTTGTTTTTTAAAGAAACATGCTCCTTTTGTGTAAAATGATGTTGGGAAATTACTCTTAAAAAACAATGGGTAACAATGAAATTGTAGAAAGCAATTGGCAATGAAATTGATAGAAAATTCTCTTCCCTCTCATGTGCACATTTATTTATTCCTTGTAGTAGTTATTTCTCCTTCACTTTAGGATCTCCCCTATCCTTAGATATCATATTTAAAAATAATTGTAAGCACACATATTATAAAATTAAGTCATTGTTGCACAATAATTATTAAAATATAGATATATTATTAATACTTTGGGGTTTTACAATGTATTGAGAAAATTCCTATAGAGCATTGTATTCTCATACAACCTTGTAAAAACTCATGCCAGAGTAGTTGATAAATAGGAGACAAAAATCAAGAGGTTGAAGGTAAAGATATATGAGATAGCGAACAAGACAATCCAATTATTGAGGTGTAGACCTCCAGCTAAAGTATATACTTTGTTGTTGCAAGAAAAAATTCTTAGTGTTTAGATTAGCCAACTAATTAGTAACCTCCTTATTATAGTAAATTCACCCACATTATTTTTTAAAAGTATTCCAATATTCTACACTGGAAATGCAAGATTAGTTGTGTGAATTCTATTTACACAACTTGATCCTTCCCTATGAAACTTATACAAGGAACCCACTTATGTTTGTGGGAGATGTTAAGATCAAAGTATTAGCTTCTTACATCTAGAATGAACATTGAAGGGGATAATTACAACAAGAATATTAGGAAAGAGAAAAATTATTCCCTCTTCAGTTGAGGGAAGAATTAGAAGACCTATAAATAGTGGTGGATAAATGGATATATCTTATAGAAAGAGAGGGAGTGGCTGAGACAATAATAGATTGTAGGGAGAAGGATTACAAGAACTTGCAGCAGAGAAATTTATTCTTGCAGCAGAGAAATTTAGGGAGGCACTCAACTTTTCTCGGGATAGATGGAGGGAACTGATGCTAGAGCTTAAAAAGAAGGAACCCCATTCCATCTTCAATTATGTAACAATAGTCAAAAGGGCATATAAGTACATAACATTCACCCTAAAAATGGAATCACTTGGCTTCCCCTCATGTTTCATGCTCCTCTTCTTCTGTTTCCTATTCACATTGGATAGGAAGGAGACAAGAGGTAGATGCAATAGAGGAAGCTAGGAGGGAAAAGATATTAGGTCAACAAGGCTTTTACTTGAAGTAGGGAACAAGGGTAACTAGAACAGTAAACTACAAAGACACTGCATTGCAATACAACCTTTGACCCTGAACTTGCTTGAGGAAAAGCAAGAAGTTAGCTGTGGGGAAATGATGAGCCTTATAATTGACTAGTTTCTTGTTGTAATTTCATGTTTTCTATCTTATTTTCTACTAAGCTTTAAAGAAATTATCAAATCCTTTTATATACCTTAAAGTATTTCAAAGCATTTAAAGGTTATGTATGTAGTATTAATGAATGTATGCATGAGTTTCAAATGTCTATAAGTTTAGTAGAATTTCTTGATTAATTATAATTATTAACTATGAAATGTGCCTTTAGAAATAAGACTAACCCTTGCAGTACAAAGACCTGTCAACCCGCAACAGGAGGATTTCTAACCCTTAGCAAAGGGGTGATAGTTCAATCTAGTAGAGAGGTCCATCAACTACAACATGTTTTCTAGAATGGGATGAAGACGACGATTGGAATACATGGACACAATTACCCATGTGTCATTCCATCCACTCAATAAACCTGAAAGAGGAAGCAATATATTCTAACAAGTAATAATATTTATGATAGCGATGCTCTGTCCAACACGGTTCTATGCTATAACAGTCTTCTTAAAAGATGAAGAATCCTTATTTGATTTTGACACTTACTTCCAGTAGTTAGTTATTTCTATTAAAAACTAAAGTCCTCTTCCTATCTTCCTGGGAGAGTTGATGTTTGTTTGATAGTTTGTTTATAGTATTATAATAATCAAACTCTAATAGACCCTATTTAAGGTGTTCTATTGAGAGACTGAGAGGATGCTAGAACATATGCTAAATCTTTGCAGAAGATTAGATTGAATAACAGTTGCTACATTATAATTTTGATGTCTGATATATTAAAATAAAGAATATTTTTCCTGATATATGACTTATTGAGTTAATTTGAGAAGGTATTGGGGAACACAACACTTAAGCAAGGGCCACTTGAGGTACTATTGATTCCACATAGTAGTTCATTAGTTAGATTACGCATTGAGTTCTGAATTTTGATTCTTAGTTTACATTGCAATTAATTGCTACCTTGAGATTTATAAATTCAATAATTTATTTTGTATTCAATTCAATGATCAAGTTTAGTTAAGTGCTTGTTGCAACACAGTGATTAATTAGTTACAACTCATAGAAGTAATAGGTACCCATAGCAACTAGCATAACTGAAATACTTACTTTGTTTCTTTAATAGAAGTTATTTTGAATTATTCTTACATTTATTTGTACTCAATCAATTAAATAAAAGATTCCTGAATGGATATACAATGCTAGTATCATCTTAAGTCTATGACTCCCTGGTTGACAATTGAATGAGGCCCCTTTTTTTAAAAATGAACTGCTTAGATATGAAGGATCTTTAGGTCCATTAAGTCGTGTGTGCGATTAGTTACACTAGTTAATTAGACATTAGGGAAGCTCTACCTAATGGAAGGTGAAAAATTCAATGAGATAGTTAACACCTTCTATGTAAATAAATAGCTCAAAAATCAAAAAATTAAAAAACATGTAAAATAAAAAAAATATTTTGTCAAAAATAAAAGTAAGTATTACATTCAATTCTTTCCACCACATTTTTTCATGGTTTTCTTTTGTTTGATTTCATTCTAGGATGGAGTTAATAAGTTTCTAGTAGAGGTTGCCTCTACTAAACCATAGATTCCTAAAATTATTATTACCGCTACTCCCTTACATTCCAAAAAAAAACTAAATAAGGTCAACTCAAAACGTTAAATTGGTCTGTTTCTTAGTTGTGGCCTATTTGAGGCTAAACAAAGCAAGTCTTCAAACCCACATAACCCAATTGAAGCTAATAGGCAGGTCTCCCCAATTCTCCATAGAAATGGGTAAGTCTTAGGAGTTGGTTAACCTTTTGATTACCTATCCCCTTACTCACCTAGCTTAATATTTAGGTAAAGGGGGTCAAAACTGTTGGAGCAAAAAAGATCTGCTTGCAAAATCAAAATAATCCACAAATGAACATATGCAAAATGATAAAATATCATAAGCATGTAATGTGTTGTAAAATATACAAATGAACCTTTCTTATAAAGGTAAGCAAGAAGAGGTGAGAAGGTAGGAGCCAAACTCTAACTACCCATCCAAGTATGAAACAAGTGTAGGACTATATGGACAAGTGTTGGGATACTTGGCGAGTCTACAAGATGTGAAAAAAAGGTCTAAATAACCTCTAAGTGATCTTAAGTGTAGTGTGAACATGACTACGAAATAGGCTAAAAGCTAACTAGTTTGATAATACCTCTTCTCACACTATCAAAAAATCTATAAGTAATTAAAAAAATTAAAATGTTCATACTATTAGGTGGAGAATGCCATAAATTTAAAGCTATGAGGGTGAAAGTCAAAATAAAAATATATATAGGAGGAAAATAAGGTAAGCACACACATGCACAAGTAGGTAAAACCAAGATTCCATCTTGCTTACTAGGGTCATCCTTGTTGAGGAACCAATACTTCACCCTAGGTTTGACTTGTTGGTCATATCTTTTGATCCAAGTCTTGAGAGTACCAATAAAATTTGTTGCTTGTTTGGGTTGAAAGATAGTCTAAGTGGTTGGTCTAGATAATGACCAATCTTTAGCCATTTGTATAGATTCATCTAGATTTTTTCATTCCTTCCTTGTTCCCACTTGACCCCTAATAAAGTATATCTCAAAAGATAGTCTAAGTGGTTGGTCTAGATAATGACCAATCTTTAGCCTTTTGTATAGATTCATCTATATTTTTTCATTCCTTCCTTGTTCCCACTTGACCCCTAATAAATTATATCTCAAAAGCTTAAAAGTCACCCTATGTTGGTCAACCCCCGATCCCCTAGGTAAAAACTCCTACTAAAGAGAAACCAAAATATCAATACCACATACATATCTTTAAGAAATAAGCAACAAGTACTATCATAGAAAATTGATATCCATGAAAAATAAAAGAGCATATGTGTACATTACATTTCGTCTATACATATTTTATGCATTGCATCCATCTCATTTACAATAACAAAATACAAAAAGGGCATGAACATAGAACCATAAATATATAAGCTTAAAAATCTATACATAAATAAACACAAGCTCTAAAACCATCCATGTGAGCAAGGGATAACGTAATTTTAAAGATGTCAATTGCCACTCTAGATATATAGACTAGTACCAATGTTGATATTTTCAAATAAGTGTTTAAGTAGTTGAGTAAAATGGGTTCCACAAAGGGATCTAAAGAGAAAATGTGCAAATAAGAATGAAGCTCACTATAAATGGAGGAGTTCATAGAAAATAAATTCTCTTGCCATGAAGGATGAGGAGTGTGGTCTTTGACATTGTGGTTCCCCTATGTGGGAATGACATGATTAGGAAGGAGAGTGATTCACAACTCAAAAACACTAAGGTAGGGGTGTAGTATGGGCAATTAATTGATTGGTTATTAAATCTCCCTATGTAAGGGAACAAGTGACAATATAAAGAAGTAGGTGCCTCAAAGACCTCAAGGTCAAATTTGGCCCATGGATCCTCCAAGACTCTTGTTCATGGTCTCCTCCTACTATCTACCATGTCAGAATGTTTAGGAGTCCTTTGAGAGTGTCCTTCTGAAGGGATTAGTGCGTGAATCCATGAGTGTGACTTACTTGGTGTCCTATCTTGTGGGTGGATAGGTGTCCATTGGCTAGCCATATCTCATAATAAAACATTATCCCCTCTTGTAAGTTGATCCTACTCTATTGGGATGCCACATCCTGACCAACATGGCAAGTAGGAGCAATACTGTTTTTGTATTATCCTACAAGTATAGGTACCCTTATGTCTACTAAAAATGCCTCTCTAAATAGTTCTATAGCTAGAATAAATAAATACAAGGAAATGTTTCTAAATAGGTCCTTCCATTCATTAGTAGTACATACATCATAAGTGTAGAGGAAAAATACGAGAATTAGTCCAATATTAGAGAGTAAATGATGTAAGTTGCAAGTTGTGAAAGTAAAGAATGTGAGAGAAAGTGTCATGCTCATGAGGGTCTCTAGGATACCACAAGGGATTTCCTAGCCTCATTTCGACCTTTATCAACTCTATAAATGAAATGGTTTGAGGTGTGAGCATGAACTCCTATGGTGCTAACTCCTAATCCTCCAAGGATATCTCCTCATCTTTTGATGCCATCTCCTTTGCTCCTCCCTAAAGAATGTAGTCCTTATTATACTCCTCGTTTGTCTAATCATCCTCCATAATAACAAGTGGCTACACTTAGCATGCTCGATGTTGTGTCAATATTGGTCCTCAAAGTGGTTATGTGATTAGAAGACCTAGAATAAGTGGAACCCATGAAAGTGTTCCTTGTTGTGCATCAATGTACTCCTACATAGATTTTTTGTATGGGGTAAGTTGGGAAAATCCTTAGTGTACTCATCCCAAGATGCTATAGTACTCGTATGATCAATTCTGTCTCTATTAATATGCTCCTTTCTATTAAGGAGGTAGGCTTGCACTATTTTGTCTCCTAGCCACAAACCCTCCATCTCACTATAGTTGTTTACAATAAAATTAGAGACAATAAAGGTATTTGCACCTTATGTAGATGCATCAAATTTCCCATTCCAACACTATATTATATCTCATAGGAGTGTTGGGTCGAAAGGGGCTATCCTTTACTAGCAAGGTGTAATATGCTCAAATATCCATCTCATAATAGGTGGGGTGATTGAAGGCAAATGTCATGCATCAAGAAATCATGTAGAGGTATTTGTAGAACAATGACAATGTGTTAGCGCCCCATGCATAAAATGTTCTTCACTCCAATTAGTAGATGATTGGTTCCCAACACCATATCAGCATGGAAACTTTCTTTCCTCCCAACAAGTGGGTGGAAATTACGCTAATTAGAACCTTCCAAAAGGGTAGAATAGAAAGTGTAAAAATAGATGTAAGATAAAATACAAGCATATATCCATGTTCATTGATTTTCATGATGGATACTCACACTAGACTCTTATGCTCTAACTCTCTCAAGTAGTGTAAGTATTTCCCCTCAAATATGAATACTAAGGGCATAATAGATGCCATAGAGTGTTATGGTCCACTCTAAAAAAAAAGAAGGAAAATGGAAAGTTTTCTAGTTTTCATCCTAGTATGTGAGGATACATCATAGTATATGTGAGACAATGAATAAATGATATGTATCTATGTCACTCTAGCTAGACCATCTTGCTAGATAGTGGTATAATCTACAGTCGACAACACCTCTAATGCATACATATACTAGGCCTACTCATAGGTGGATTTTGTTTTGTATGTAGGCTTACTATAAATAATTAGTGCTATGTAAAACCTTAGAAAGTCATAAAAATAAAATAAAAGAACTAAAAAACTCATAAAAATTAAATAGAACCATTAGAAAAATAATTGCAAGCTAGGTAAAATATCAAATAAGTTGGTGAAAATGATCAAAATTAGCCTCAAATTAGTCAAGTTCATTCGTACCAATGAGGATGATTGAGATGGTCTCTTAGGTGACTTGTAGGTATCTTGTGTGACCCAAGGTAGCTTAGGTGACCTACTTTCAAGCTATAAGGTTTCCTAGCTAACCTTCCCTAGTGAAAGAGGCAACCCTAGCCATACCCTAATGAGCCTTAAAATAACAAAAATCAAGCACACAATAATAAAATAAAAGTAGGAAAGTGTCCAAAGCATAAAAAATCATCATCTATAGTAATTTTTTTAAAGTCGAATAAGAATTTTTAATCAAAAAGATCAAAAGTTAAAATATAGGGTTTTGAAATAGGTGTAGTGTCGTAAAATTGCACCCCTTGGCAATTTCACCTACACTTTTTCATCCATTTTAGTGTCCACTCCCTTAGTATTTGTGTAGGCTCATTTTAGCCCTTGCATCAACCTTTTTTCCCTTAGGATGCTTAGGACCCCTTTTCGGCAACTACCCTCTTATATCATCTTTGGGTTAAACCTTTTGTTTTCCTAGTTCCCACCATTTTTTAGTGTGATTTGTTTAGACACTAGCACGTCATGTGGAATTTCGTGCACTGCGCTAGCGTCCCATGACATTTCAACATTCAAACATCCATTTCTGAGCATGTTGAAAATTTTCACCTACCTTGGTCAATGGAAATGGCTCAAGAACCTTATTTTCCCTCCTTTTCTCTCTTTAAAAATCCTTCTTTTCAATTCATTTGGATTTCTTGGTCTCTCTCTTGAACTTTCCTGGTCTTTTCTTTCTTGCTCTCTCATTCTCTCTTCTCTTTCTCTCAAGCTTGCACAATTCTCTATAAATTGCTACAACAATCTCAAGCTCTCACAACATTCTCTACAACTCTCTTGGCTCTCACAACTTTCTCTTTCTTTTTCTCCCTTTGGATTTCCAAGCCTTGCAAGTATATCTATTTTTCTTACTTCTTTGAGCATCTTGGGATTTATCACATCCCTTGTCTATGCATTTTTCATCTTCTTCTCTACTTATCTTTCTATCTTTTGTCTGTTTGGCTGTCCGTGGAGGTGGAAACATTGAAACGGGGGTTTGATTGAGGCAAGCCCCTAAACAGCCCCAATATTTTCTCTTGGTCTTATGTGTGCAGGTATTGGAGATATTTCTTTGTTAGAGGCTTCATTTCTTGGTTGGTTGTGAGTGCTTTCTTTCTCTTCCTTCATTTTATCATCTACATTCCATTTAATCTATATTTTACTTAGTTTACTTCACTTCATTTTAGTTTTGTTATTCTCTGTTATCTTCCTTGCATTCTTGAAAGTTCCTAGTAGTAAGATTGTTAGTAGTCACTTAAGCTATTTTTTGTGATAGTCTCATTTTTTGGTCTATATGAGATGCCAACGCACTGCGTTGTCATCCTTGGATGAAATCTTGTCATTCTGTCTAGAAAATCTTAGTGAATTTCTCTTTATGTTTCTAGAACTCTCACTGTTTTATCTTGTCACTTGAGCATTGTTCCTTGAGATAGTTGAGGACAATTTGCTCCCTATAGACTCTTATTTTTCCTAGACTCAGGAGTAGCAAATTTCCTCCTCTACAATAGGCTTTTTATATTTTTCACACTCGAGAATCTGTAGAAGGCTAAAAGGTGGCCACGATATCAATCCCCTTGTCACCAAATTTCTATTAGCTACTTGTTCATGTGTTTTCAATATTATTTGAACATTTTCCCTCTTTTCCCTCTCCTCTCCTCTCTCTTCCTTGTTGCATGTAAAAAATGACTTATTTTCCTCTACTTTTAATTTTGTAGGGCAGGTTTAATTTTTGTATTAAATTTTCTTCCATCAATCTTGTAGGTCATTGAGGCAGCCCAAGGTAAGATACATAAACATCAATCCATGTATTAATGGTACATCATTTCATCCCTATTTCCCTTTTAGTTTGAGCTAAAATATTATTAATATGCAATTAATTTAAGTTATTGAACTTTATTTTACATGTTCCAAGCAAAAAATGGGGGAAAATGACAAGTAAGATCACTCAAACCACACGTCAAAGGGGATTTTTTCTTATCATTATTCATTGTCCCTTTCTAAGCTATCATATTACACATGAGTAATTGATTTTTTTTGCAGATCTAGATGTATGAAAACAACAAAGGTATGTATAGGTAAGTGTGGGTATGCCAATCATTAGGAATAGTGCCCACATGCTATTTATTCTACTATACCAAAGGGAAAAATATGTAAGTTCCCAAAATCATATGGGCTAACTTGGTAGTTTGATGATGATGTAGTAGGTCTAGCTCATGATCCACATGACAAGAAGTACACTTCCTCTTAACACTCCTCTAACTTTATGATGGTTTCCCCATCCTTATTATCCTTTTAACCATCTTGTTCCCTCAAATTAGGTTTCAATAATTCACACCTTTGAAAACTTTTTGTCAACCTCCAATTATAGGGTCAGTCAAGTGACTAACCTTAGCAAAGAAGTGACCTAAACCTCAAAAGGGGAAACCCTATTTCCTTTTGGAGATGTGTGATTGTCTCAATTTTGACCACTTTCAACCATTTTTTATTGTATTTGAGAGCTCTTTTAAGTACTAATTGAGTCTCTACTTCCCTTAACTAATTCTCATTTCCTCTTGACTCTCAATAAGCTCTCTAGTCTTCTCCTCATTAATTTGTGAATATTACAACCTACAAATACTTCCCTTGCCTTTGGTATATGAGAGGTTGATTATTTTCTTGCATTTTTTTAGCTCCTTGCTAGTTCTCATTCCATTCCTTCTCTCTTAATGAATATTCGAATCACCTTCGAGTACTAGGCTACCATTGCACTACAACCTCCTTCATAACATTCACATTATCATTACAAGAATCCCCATGAATTTCTAGTTTTAAATTTATGTATAGGAGTGAATTTTCCCCCCTTACGCAAATTCCCCTTTCACACACCCTCACCTTAGAAAATCAAATCCGAAAGTGAAATTCCACATCACCCAACTGCCTTCCTTCCACTTGGCATATGTCCTTTGTGTTGGTGAGATAATATTTGTTGGGGACGCACGTGCGACGCGCTGCTGTCCCTGACGGATACCTGTGTTTGAAGTTGGTAGAGGCATTACACTCTTGATTGGGGATGAATTGTAATGTCCCTCTTCAACCAACCGACCCCGAAAATGACAAATTCTTCCCATCCCACCTTCAAAAACATCCATTCTCATCTCATTTCACTCTCTAAGCAACAGGTTCACATTCTCTTAGTATTTTTTCCACTCCATTTCATCTCTCAAGCAACATTCCAACACTACATTATAGCAACATTTGAAGCTTCATCAACTCCACATTGCACGTGTGAAGCAAGTCATAGAAGCATGGGCTTAGAGTCTTGCGAGACCTCCCTTCATCATAGCTGCGACTGTGCTGACCTTGCCAAGTCCATATTCTCCTCCATTGGATAGTGAGCTTTTGGGTGGAGGTGGTAACGTTTCGCTCTTCTTTGTGATTTGATAGAAGTAGTATAATACTATTTGTAGTGTTTTTGTTCTCTCTTCTTTCCTTTATCACATATTTCTATTTCATTGCTTTTTGGCTGTCTGTGGAGGTGGAAACACCAAAATGGGGGTCTGACTGAGGCAGGACCCTATACAGCCCCATTTTTTTTCCCTTTTTCTTGTGTAGGTGAACGTACGTGTGGAGCTAGTTGGCGAATAGGTGCTTTTGTGAGATTATCTTCATCACCCTAGCTTTCATTTACTTGCTTTATCATCTTCATCTAGATGTTTCTCATACTTTATCATTCCGTTTTTCCCGTCAAAACCAACTAGCTAGGTTGTCAATTAGTTTTTAGGTAGTTTGTATTGTGTTTACTATTTTCTGATTGTCCGAACGCAGGTGCGCCCGAGAGACGCTAGCGCGTCGTGCTGTCATCCCAAAATTGCGATGCCATCCTCAAACAGAGAGCTGTCTGAGACATAGTACTGACTCCAAAAACTAGCTCGCCTAGCCCAAACCTAAGTTTAGGGTCTACAGAGTGATAGAAGTACATTATAGTGCTCATCATTCTTGATCCTTATTTGAAGACATCTTTTAGAGTGAGGTAAGTTAGGGCAGCCCTCCACTCTCGGCTCTACATGACTTGGAGCCTTAACATGGTTGGTCCCCCTCTCTTACATTTTTGGTGAGCTCGACGTGAAATGTCTACCCATTCGTCGGTGTTGATACTTTTCCCTTGTACCTTGTGATCATGGTACCCCTGAGTGTTGTGAAGGTTTATGAGCATCACAACCCAGTCCACAACCTCCAAGTACATTGTTAGGAGAAGTGTGTGACACCTTCCTATGGAGAAGACGAAGGTCACTTTTGGTTTCTCTACAAGCCTTTTTTCTAGATCTATCGTTGGTCTATCTACCCAGGAGCAGTTGTCGAGGGGTGAGGTAGGATTCTTCAATGAGACCAACCACGTCCCCCCTCCTCCTGCATCTCCTACACCATCATCAGTAGACGAGCACGAAGCCGTTCACATTCCTTCAGAATACATCTCTACCCTTGGCAAAGGGATGGGTGACTTGGAGAATCACCTAGAAAAGGGCCCGAAGTTGGCTAGAGCCACTAGGGTTATTAGCGAGATAAAGTATATGGTGGGAAAAGACCGAATAAGCATAGAAATCCTAGCTAGTCTCTCTAGTCTGACTGAAGCGTGTGCCCTTTCAAACAATGCTAACATTATACAAGGGGCCGCTCTTGAAGAAGATGAGAAACAATTAGGAATGTCAATGCCTCCCACGTTTGTGTATATGGCCGACACAGTCCCATCTGCCTCCAAGAGATTTGAAATTATCAAAGCGAACATAATAACCTTAGGTTTTAGTTTCACCCCTCCTATCACCTCTAGTGGTGGAGGTTTTGGCAGGTTGAGTGGTGGGGGCTTTGGTAGTGGTGGTGGCTTTGGCAGCAGGGGTGGTGTTGGCGAAGGTGGTTCTGGTGGAGGCCATGGTGGCGGATTTGGAAGTGGAGGTGGCTTCGGTGGAGGCTCTGCTGGTGGTGGTGGCTTCGACAGTGGCTCCGGCGGCGGCCACGTTGGTGGTTCCAGAGGTGGCCCTCGTAGTGGCTCTAGAGGAGATCCCATTGGAACTTTGTCATCCCAAGACTCTATTCTGAACACTCTTCTTTAGAATATGGGCAAGATGCAAAGCCAGCTAGCGAGTCTCTCCTAAGCCTTCTCCCAACCTATCTTTCACCCTTCTTTCAACATAGTCCATTTTCGATAGCAATCTTAAGTACTCCCTTCCCACAAGGAATGGATATTCCCAAATTCGAAGAATATGGCAGCAAAGGGGACTCACAAATGCATGTGTCTGCATTTAATGCCTTGTGTACAGACTTCTTCCATCATGATGCATTGATGGAAAAATTATTCCTTTGATCTCTTAAGGATACAACGCTTGAATGGTATTGTTCCTTACCAGACAACTATATTTTCTCATTTGATCAACTTGCAGTTTCTCCAACAGTTCCAAGCCAACATTGGATTGAAGATGACCTTTTTGGATCTCGCCTGATGCAAACAAGGGGATAATGAGAAGATTACTGATTTCATAGTGTGGTATCAAGCGCTCTTCTCACAAATCTCGTACCCGCTACTCGATTTTGACGTGCAAAAGGCATTCATAGGGAACTTGCAAAGACCTTGGCAGGAAAAGTTCGTCCTCATGAAATACCCCTCCTTCGCGCATTTGTGTGTTGTGCTATGAGAATATCAACAAATGGTAGTCCAATTCGGTGGATCCTCCTCACGCTCTCGTTCAAAAGGGAAATCCATTATATCAATCTTTGGAAAGGGTAAGGTTGTCGCGAATGTAGTAGCCGCTACGAATGATAACGGTCTCAGAGACAACAAAAAGTTCACAAAGTTAGTGGAATCTTATTCTTCCATCTTACAGAGATTGCTAAAGGATAAAATCATAACCTTGGAGAACCCTAAACCTCTCAAGGAACCTTACCCTAGTTGGTATGATGCAAATTCCTTTTGTTAGTACCATCGAGTTAATGGACACGATACTGAATGTTGTATGTGCCTGCATCATGAGATACAGGACCGCATTGAGGACAATAATATTTGTCTTGATGGAAATAAACAAAATGCAAATAAATCGGTGGCGAAAGCGAATAGTGAGTTGCAGATATACACAAACCCGTTTCTATTGCATTCTGCCAACTTAATTATTGATCCCTCTGATTCTACCACTTGACCCGAGGCGTACGTTAACATGGTCACAATTACTTCTACCATGCAACCTACGACCAACTCGCTAGACGTGAATTCACATTGCAAGATTTTCCCTTGAACAACAAGCTCTCTCCCCTCTACATTCTCGCTCGCCTCAATGGCTACATTGTGACAGGGGTCTTAGTTGACCTTGCAAGCCGAGTGAATTCCATTACAGAAGAGACGTGGCTTAATTCATTGCATTGGGGGGAGTACGAAGAAACAAAATCTATCATCTGTATGCACAATGGTCTTTCCCTTAAGCTGTATGGATCGATAACTATCCATCCTAGTCGAGCCTAGGGCTGTAGACACAGTCTTTGACTTTATTCCAGAGTCGGATTTGTTTAGGTTGAAGTTAGGCATACCTTGGCTAGCTTCCATGAATGGAATCGCCTTTGTCATTCATAAGTGTTTGAAATTCTTCCACGAAGGTCTTGCGCACGTGGTGCATGACACTAGATACCAACCATTGGTGTTTTGTGGGGGCTACTTGTTGGGTCATTTTTGGCCCACCCCAATCGGTCTGCTCCCCCCAAGAACGAACCTACTTTACAAAGAACTATGTAAAGTATAAGACCAGGGGCAAGGGGTAGTCGAAATTGACCATTTTGGTAGTGCAGTAGCCAGCTGCCTCCTCTTCTCGAAAGGGAAAGGAGAAGCTCACCTGTCCTTGGGATGCCTCTTCCCCTCCTCTGTCTAGAGAGGAATTTTGGATGTCTACCCCTGGATTCCACCTAGTGAGTTTGATGGTGCTTGATTGGTGTAGACCCAAGATTAGGATATTGAATCTCCCTTCCAAACCACCTGGACCTTGATTCTACTTGTAGAGCAAGAGAAAGGGTCCCCGTCAGGAATCCTCTATGTCTCGGCCTCCTATCACTTCTTCTCGCAAAGCAGTAAATGAGAAGAGGTTTGTTGTCAAGGCACTAGAGCTGACTCCCCCTGTTGTTTCTTGAATTTCTCCTCCTGCTCTCGTTCAGGAGCCTGTCCCTCTGTAAAAAATGGTTGTAGTGGACACTCTTATGGCTGAACAGGAGTCTTCTGTCCCTTCGCAGCTCTCGGCCTTTAGCTCAAAGAGTCGCAAAAATCACCTTGCACGTGAGTGCAAGGGTCGATGAAAGGATCTTGCGGCTGAGCATGCCACTTTGTAGAAGGAAGAGGAGACGACTGCCCCTGTTTTAGGGCCTGCTACTGTGTCCTCCTCTCTCCTCCCCTTTGCTTCTGTTCAATCTAGTTCAGCCTCGCTTCTGGATCCCACTGTGAGTGCGCCTGACCCCAAAAAGGTGCAGATGTTAATCGCTCCTTTGGTTGAACTGCCCTTGTTGATGTCCCTCTTGGATATCCCACCTTTCCCTAAACCCGTGGACATGCCGAATACCTCGGTGGTGTCCGTCGCGGTTTTCTCCTCTTCCTCTGCACCCCTTTCCTTGTCCGTGGGGAGTTCACATCCCTCGACAAAGCAAAAGGTAGAGGTTAGCCCTTCTAGTAATGGAGGGCATAAGAGGATCCCACCTTCTTTGAAGGGTGGTCCTGCGCTAGCTATAACAGAACAAGTCCTGACTTCCCCTGAGTTCGTCATTGCTCTCAAATCACTCGGTGAGACAAGCGGTGAATTTCAGGCACAACCCTCTCCATCTATTGAGGTATGACATGGCACTCTAGTAAAGTACATGTTTAACTCTCTGGATGAAGTTCCAACATTGTCAACGATTTTTGCAAAGTTGTTGAGCATAGCTATACAAGAGCCTAGCGGAGAAGACATTGTGGGGCCTTCTTCCTTAACCCTTGTTGCGGGAGGGTCAGAACTCCTCTGCTTAATATTCCACCATTGCAGGCTCGTCCGCCTTCCCCTTATAATGATCTACATTGGGAAGCGGATGACCTCTTGGTCGATGAGTGTTAGGGGGAGGCCTCTTCTTTATCTTTAGATTAGATGTGTGTATTGTGATGTGTTCCTTCATCCTTGTGCTATGTGTTCTTGGATGACCCTTGTCACCCTTGTTGGTGCTCGGATACATGAGTGATTTTGTCGTGAACCTTCTTCTATATGTATCATCATTCTTCCATGTTTGTGTTTGATTTTTGGTAAATTGCGGACAATGCAAAGTGTTGGGGGAAATTAGGTTTCCCTTCCACGTTGATCCAATTTTTTTTTTTTACTTTGGTTTCCATGCATTCTTCCTGATCTAGTGGGGATTGATGATCTTTCACCTTGCACCATGGTTACCTATTATTTATATAAGCATGAGCTAAGCATGAGCAGATCTGACCCCGCGAAACTAGATCCCCTTGTGTCATCTGTTTATTTCTCTTTCACTCTTTTTTAATCTTTCTCTCTTCTTTGCTTGAGTTGTCCCTCTCATGTGTGACAATGCCATTTGTATGACACTTCGATTTTCAGGAAATGCATTCGTTGCTAACGAATCCTTTCTTGAGAATCTTCGCAAATTTTTTTAAGAATCACATTCTCGACTTGGACCCCTAACGAAACATGTTTCCTTCATCATGGGTTCGTAAAGAAAGAACTTGAGAACTTTCCTCCGAGGTGGGAGAAACCTTGCCCTTCCCCTCGCGATGGGGCATTTTCTTCCTTTCAAATTCCTTGATGAAGTGAACATATTTTGAAAGGATTCCTTGATGATGAATCGATTTGAGAAAAAATGTCTATGTTACACTTCCAAACAACGCGTCCCTTGAGTAGAACCCTCTTCACATCAGGTTCTCGAGGGATCCCTTTGAAAGCCTTCCAAATTTTTTGATGGTCTGCGTGACTGTCCGCTTGATTGCCTACTTTGCCTCTTTGTTTTCGGCCATGCTTTATCTGTGGGTAAACATGTTGCTTTGTAGGTGCGCTTGTAAAGCCGCTTTCCAATCTGACTTTGCAAAGTCTCCATCTTTGAGTTTCCTCCATGTAGGTCTGCGGGCCTGTAAGGTGCTTACTTCTTTGGGTTTCCTCCATGTGAGAGATTTTGGGGGATGCCTCCTTGCAGGTCTGCGGGCCTGTAAGGCACTTAATTCATGGGACTTCCTTCATGTGAGAGATCTTGGGGGTTACCTCCTTGCAAGTCTGCAGGCCTATGAGACACTTTCATCCTGCGAAATTTGTCTATCATTGGTCTGAGGGCCTTTGGTGTAATTTGTACAGCTTCATAGTTCTGCGGGGCTATGGAGTTTTCTGTCCGAAACTCCTAAGGGAGAGTACCTATGGAGTCCTTTGCATGTCCTGCGCTTTCGAGCTCACTAGATCGTGGTATGCTTTCTCAACGGTTCAAGTATAAATTTCTAATCCTACTAACTCTTTGATCTACTTTACCGAAGCACTCATCAGTACTCATGCTCGCTAAAGTGGGGGAAAAATGTATGGGAGTGAATTTGCACCCCTTACACAAATTCCCATTTCACACACCCTCACCTTAGAAAATCAAATTCGAAGGAAAAATTCTACATCACCCAACTTCCTTCCTTCCACTTGGCATTTTTCCTTTGTGTTGGTGAGAGAATATTTGTTGGGGATACGCGCAGTGCGTAGACGTCCACGTGGCACGCTTCCATCCCTGAGGAATTCCTGTGTCTGAAGTTGGCAGAGGTGTTACACTCCCGATTGGGGATGAATTGTAATGTCCCTCTTTGACCAACCGAACTCAAAAATGGAAGATTCTTCCCATCCCACCTTCAAAAACATCCATTCTCATCTCGTTTCACTCTCTAAGCAACAGGTTCACATTCTCTTAGCATTTTTTCCACTCCATTTCATCTCTCAAAAAGCATTCCAACACTCCATTACAACAACATTTGAAGTTTTATCAACTCCACATTGCAAGTGTGAAGCAAGCCATAAAAGCGTGGGCTTGGAGTCTTGCAAGACCTCCCTTCATCACATCTGCGGCTGTGGTGACCTTGCCAAGTCCATATTCTCCTCCATTGGCTAGTGAGCTTTTGGGTGGAGGTGGTAACATTTCGCTCCTCTCCTTTGTGATTTGATAGAAGTAACATAATATTATTTGTATTGTTTTTGTTCTCTCTTCTTTCCTTTATCGCATATTTCTACTTCATTGCTTTTTGGTTGTCCATGGAGGTGGAAACACCAAAATGGGGGTCTAACTGAGGTAGGCCCCTATACAGCCCCAACAATTTTCCCTCTTGCTTGTGTGTAGGTGAACGTATGTGTAGAGCTAGCTAGCGAACAGGTTCTTTTGTGAGATTATCTTCATCACCCTAGCTTTCATTAACTTGCTTTATCATCTTCGTCTCTGTTTCTCATACTTTATCATTCTATTTTTTCCATCAAAACCAACTAGCTTGGCTGTTAGATAGTTTGTATTGCGTTTACTGTTTTTTGACTGTACGAATGCCAACACGCCCGAGAGACACCAACGTGCCGCGCTGTTGTCCGCAGACAAAGAGTTGTCTGAGACACAATAATGACTCCAAAAACCAGCTCGCCTAGCCCAAACCTAAGTTCAAGGTCTGTAGAGTGATAAAAGTACGCTATATTCCTCATCATTCTCGATCCTTATCCCAAGACATCTTTTAGAGTGAGTTGAGTTAGGGAATCCCTCTGCTCTCGGCTCTCCATGATCTGGAGCCTTGACGTGGTTGGTCCCCCTCTCTTACAATTTAAATATTCAAATATTCCCTTACCTTCTAAATAATTTCCAATATTCTTAGATACAAAACACCATTACCTTAGTTTTTTCATTAAGGAAGAAAATACCATTGCTACAAAGGAAGACATGGAGGTTTGATCTCTTGAGAGTAAAATCCAACACAAGATTCTCTCTAAAAATCTTATTTGAAGCTTCATTTTTGAAAAGTTCCATTGTTTAATTAGATTTATTTTTAAAAGAATTATATTATTTAGTAATTAGAAAATCAAAATTATATAAGGACAGTAACAATTTGTTGATTTTTCATGGTTTAGATTTAGGAGTTTCTTGATTTTAGTAGATTCAATTTTAAATTACCTACTTGTGCATTTATTTTCTTAAGTTAGGTCTCACCAAGAAAACACAACATAAAAAGATCAATCACATTGCACATAGGAAAATCCATAGATTTGCATCCATATAAAGAAATGTTTATTTTTTGCAAGTAGTTTAATTAGAAAAAAAATAATTTAGAAAAACCAAAAAATATAGATAAGATTAATCCTACATACATTTAGATCAAATTGTATCTAGAGACATCATTCAAAACATGAAAACAAAAAAATAGAGAAATCATAAACCCTCAATAATATCATGAGGCACACAACAACATTCAAACAACCTCAACATAAGAATATCCAAACAACAAAAAACAAGTTAAATTAATTCAATAATCAAATGAAAAAACATAAAAAGCATTAAACAAAGCATCAAATACTCTCTTCTAGTTTCCCTTTTTCCTCACTTAGTGTGTTACACTTGATGTGTCCTAGAATAAAGGATGATTGTGTTAGAGTAGAGTTAAGTGAGATTGGTGAGAACTTGTGAATCCAAGAAGCACCCATTGAAGATCAAGCTTGCGAGTAAGCACAAATCCTTAGGGAAGTCTAGTAAGAAAATGGGTGAAGGTGTTGGAGGAAAGAGTTTCATGCAAGGGAAATCATTCTCTTACAAGAGTTAATAGAGCTAGAAGTTCGAAGGTTAAACACCTTTTGTATCTTTGTAGAAAATTAGTTAAACAAGATAAGATCCAACAAACCTCTTGGACACATAATAATAACCACAAAAACTCCACTTCAATGATACACCCATTAACATCAAATTACACTCCATCACATCAAAATTATCAACAACCATTAAACTTGCATGCGAGGCCATCCATGTCCAAAACCTATTTTTCACTCATAGAACACTTCTCCCTCGAGAAGAGGACAATCCAATCCCTCACTTCATTGGTTATTGCCATGTGAGCAAGAATAAATTACTCATGCACATAATGCATTTAGTTGTAGGACATATTTTATTGATAATAGTACCATATAAGAGAAGAATATGTGCACACACACACATATAAAATATGTGTATGTAAGAAGAAGAGAATAGAGAGGAGAATATATAATATGAGGAGTGTTTGAGAGATCATTGTATGAGAGATGAATTTGTATTAAGGAATTGATGGAAATGTATTAAATGAGATTATAAGGAATTGATAAGGATGGAATGTTTGATATATATGAATGTTGTATGTATGAATGTTTATTTTGTTTAATGCAATGTTGTAATCCACCAAACCTATTCTAATTTTTTTCTCCATAACATTGTGGTATAAATACAACATTAAATAACATTAATTTAGAATCACAATTTGAACTTCATCTTGCCAACGATAATAATAGAATGTAGCCAAGGATAATATAATAATTTATTTTGATTTAAACATATAAACATATATATGTTTAGTGTTTGGATGATATAATAATTTGTATATGGGAGAACACAACTAGTATTGGCAACATCTCTCTACTCAACCTAAATGTTATATATTCAATATTTTTCTTAAATATTTTATTTTCACTCAATATAATTAATAATATGTTTACACAAAATGGGATTTATCAAGTACAAATGGATATATTAATCCACCTAAGGTCTTAGTGAGTTGATTTGGGGAGGTACAAATAATTTGTGATTTGTGTGTTTATAAAAAAAGAGGAATTTTTGAAGTATGAAACTAAGTCTAATGATCCTAAGAATCATAAAGAGAGAACACTAATATTATGTCTAAATGTAGTGGAGCTACTTAATAGAGGAATTAGGAATACTAAATTATAAGGAAATTAATGTTTGTTTATTTTTTAAACAATAGGTGATTACAATGAATTTAATGCATAAATTACATAATTTAAGGGCTAATGCACATTTTGAAATGGTAATAAATGTGATATGTTAGTGGGTATTGTAGTAGGAGTCTCACTGAGGATTTTCATTTGATATTGTGTAAACTTGCTATATGGTTGCTACCTTTTTATGATTTTTTTATGAATGAAAATCTGATTTAGTGTGGTCATCAGATGGTCTTGGTTAAATCCTTATGAAGATCTACTTATAAAATACTCATTTTGGGTGGGTTATTCTTAGCCATCCCACATTAATAGTTGTTTGGATTAAAGATCTCAAAGGTTTTGAATTACACATTATAACCCTCATTAAATTCATGACTTTATTTTAAGTGGAACCCACATTGGTTCATGAGTGTGTTAGGATATATTGTATCATTTGTACTAGTTACCCTTAGTGTTACACGAGTTAATCAATATGATCAAGTTGAGGTTAATATTTAAAACATGACCGTAATAATGTTGTACACCTAGAGTACTCTTGGGTGTCATGAGGATTGATCTAATTCTTGCATAGTTGTGAATTGCTAAAGACTCTTCCCCAAGGTTAATTTATAATTGTTTTATCATTACAACCTATTATAATAATATATAGATTCTAATCACTCAATAGGTTATTTTTCAACATGAAATGATTTGATCATATGTTTATGCAGGGTACACTATATCTCAATGGTTAAACTTGTGTAGGTAATTGGTATGTTCATCACTAGTTTTGGCTAGGGTAAAATCATAAGACACCCTAATTCTATTATCTAGATTTAAGAGATCCCCACATGCTAGAGATAAGTTTGATAAATGATACAACTTATATGGTAACACACATAGGTTGGAGATAAGAACACTTCAAGGGCATAGGTATAGGGCTATAATACCCCCTAATGTGTAACTCATCATTCTTCGAGCTACAATTGATCACCAAGATAGTAAATCCTATGACCCACATAGGTAAACTTATAATCACTCTAGTATGACTTAAGTTAAAGAGCATCCACTCATTATTACTAGTTAGTTGGTATATTTATACTAGGCACATAAGAGGCGAATACCAAGTGAATTTGGGTGTTACCTACTCTACATCTAACCTGGCAGCTTGAGATAATGGTTTTAATAGCTTCACCCTTGATAGAACCCTAGATTCCACTTGAATGGTGTGGATATAGTTTTCTTATCTACATGGTTGGGGTCATATTGCACCCCAACACTTAAACCAAGGACCATTTCAATTTATATGAGGAAATGTATCAAATCCAATGATCACCCACATCCAAGATAATTTATATTTAATTGTTGATATTAATCTTCATACATATTCTATAAAATTAATGATATTCAAGAGTTCATATGCTCTTATAAATTGGGGAAAATGGTTTCATGTATTATTATGTCTATCTCCTTGAACTGATATGTATTGAAATTGAAAGAAAGATGTCCATTGTCAAATACTCTTGTAGAGGCATTTATGTATAATATTCATGCTTGGTATTTTGCACATAAATGGTGGTGTTAGTAGGTGTGTTCTTTGGGAGGAAGTAGAAAAAAGAGCAATATTTTATTTAGAATAGATTGTTGTAGAATGTGATTAAAATTGTTAGTAAAAATATTGTGGCCACTAGATGGGGGTTATTACAAGTTGTATTAGAGTCCCAAGTTCCATCTCTATTTTGTGGTGGTCTTTTTTTTCTTCTTCTGTATTTTACTAAATCCTTTTGGTTTTTATTCATGGATTGTGGGAGGAAGTGAAAAAAATCCTTGAGAAAGCAATGAAACCACTGCAAGGATTCCAATAGTTTCATAGAACCTATAATGACCCAACCTAAGGTGAAGGTGAGGACAATATTAGAGTTTGAAACTTTGGTCATAATTGTCAAAAGATTAAAAATCCAAAGGAATAAAGATGTGGTTGGCTACTCTAATATTTTAGAACAAAGGAAAGAGCTACACCATATAACCAAACCTAAGCGATCAACAATTAGGGATTTTCCTTTTATTATGGATGTAATGCACCAACCTTATCTAATGAGATAATTATAGAATACTTGAGCATGTTCATTCAAACATGATTGCAATTGGGGAAACCTCTGAGGAGAAATATCTTGAGGAGGAACATCAAACTATATAAAAAATAAATAATTTATGTATTTTAAAGTTATACTATTGAAAAAATATCATTATGGTTATGTAACTTCTATATACTAATAGAAAAAAATGATAATAATTATGCCTCATATGATTGATAATAGAAACTTTATTTCTATGGAGATGAATGCTAAGCAATTTATGTTTGATGATGATAAGTTAAATCAATATTGCTAATCCAAATTCTAGATTTATATTTACAAAACTAAATTGTAGATATTTTATATTAGGGTATTTGTTAAATGAATTGCTTAATTGGTTATAACTTCTTTCTTGTAGAGAAATACTCCTCTAGAATATGAGAACTCTAGGAGAGGAGTGAGTCCTAGTACATATGGCTAAAATCCTTTATGCTTGAAGGAATGCACCGCCTACACCATGTATGATACCTAAGGAGCTACAAGAAGAAATGAATACTCTTCGAGCTGTGATAGCATCACAAGAAGAAAAAATGTAGAATTATAGAAGGAAAAGGAATAGGGGAAAAACTCTAATACTAGTTTGGGAGAAAATGGTCATGCTATGGACACTAATAAGTTATCAGGTTTTAAACATGAAAATAGTTCTTGAATACCTTCTCCCAATCGTTATCTAGGGAGCAATTACATGAGGCAATAAATGATCCATTGATCCAAGAATTTAAGAAAATGAAAGCTCCCAAGTATGATGGGAAATGTGGAGGAGATACAATTGAAGCCTAGTTAATAGGGATGAATCAATACTTTCGGCTATTGGAGCTGAACTCCACTACCAAGGCTTGAATTACTATGTATCAACTAGAAGGCAAAGGTTCACTATGGTGGTTGGGATAAGTTTATGGATAAATTCTATAAGTACCTTTTTGATCATCATCATGATCAGAAGTTGGAAAAATTTAACTCCTTATAATGGGGAGGTATAACAGTAGCTAGGTTCATGTAACAATCGCCCCTCGATTGCTACCAATTTTTTTTTTAACAAGTACCAACTCAATTCAAAACAAATACCAACTTAATTGACTGAGCATCTTCCATGCAATTTAGAGGTGTCAACTTCAAAACTTCACCATTCATCATGGTGGCATCAACCTAACTTCATCACTTATATACTTACACATAGGAGTGGTAAGCTCATGGTTAAGACCATTCCTAGACCTAGACCTAAGCCTCAAGGGTTCAATTCTTGATGACCTTGCCTACGTATCCCTTCGTGGGGAATCAAATGCTTCGTAGTTCGCCCACCAAGGTCAGAGAGAGTTCATTCTCTGCTCTTGCATGGGATATTTGATCTCACCTTTAAACTGAGACTATTCATTAAGTGTAAGTTATCAACTTAGCCCATTGTAATATAATAATATCAACTCACCATCAAGTGTTGGATCCATATCAAACATTACAAATTAGTAGTGTGCAGATATACAAAAATACACAAGGTTCGTATCATTCCATAATTTCCCAATTCCCATAGGGAGTGACTCGGGCATATATCACATATACATAAGGTGACTAGCTTATACACATCACATATACATAGTGATTGGTTCCAACATACATCACATATACAAAGTGACTATCTTCAACATATGTCGCATCTACACCATGACTAGCTACAACATATGTCATAATTACCCAATACTAGCTTCAACATACATCACATATACACAGTGACTAGCTCCAATATATGTCACATATACACAATGAATAGCTCTAGCATACGTCATATATACATAATGGCTAGCTCTAGCATACATCATATATACACAATGACTAGCTACATCATTCATCATAAATACTCAATGACTAGCTTCAACATACATCACATATACAAAGTGACTAGCTCCAACATACACCACATATACACAATTAATAGCTTTAGCATACGTCAACTATACACAATGACTAGCTCTAGCATATGTCATATATACACAATGAATAGCTACATCATTCATCATAAATACTCAATGACTAGCTTCATCATGCATCACATACAAAGTGACTAGCTCCAACACACCTCACATATACATAGTGACTAGCTACAACATACATCATAATTACCCAATGACTAGCTTCAACATACGTAACTGTATAAGCGTAAAATTGCACCCCTTGCAATTTCACGTACATTCTTGCATCCGCTTTAGTGTCCACTCCCTTAGCATCTCGAGTAGGCTCATTTTGGCCCTTGCATCAGCCTCTTTCCCTCTCAGGATGCTCCAACACCCCTTTTCAACAGTTCCCTTTACGCATTAGCTTTACATCGGACTTTGGGCTTTTCCTGCACGTGTTGTTTTGTAGCGTGACGTGTCCAGACACTAGCATGTCGCGCGAACGTCCGTGCGCCGTGCTAGTGTCCTGCGTTGTTTCAATGTTCAAACAACCATTTTCGAGCATGCTTTCCACTTGTCACCTCCTTTGGTCGGTGGTAATGGCTCGAGATGCTTTGTAATTGCTCGGGAAGCTTCCTTTTGCTTCTTTTCTCTCTTTAAAAGAGGTCCTTGCAATCCATTTGCTTCTTCCAAGTCTTGCTGGCACTTCTCTCGCTTCATTCTAGCTTTTAGCCTCACTCCATCACTTGCTTGCACAACTTCATACAACTTGTTGTAGCAACTTCAAGCTCTCTCAAGCTCCCTTTATAACACCCTTTGCATTTTCATCTCCCTCATTTCATGCTTGTGAGCATCCTGGGATTCCATATCCCCTACTATTTGCATACTTACTTGGTGATACGGGTTCTCCTCGAGCGGGGTTTTCTTTTATCACTGCTATTGTGATACAGGTTCTCCTCCTCGAGCGGGGTTTTCTTTTATCACACACTTATTTGGTGGTGTGGGTTCTACTCTTGAGCGGGTTTTTCTTTCACCACACGCTTTGTTCATTTCTCTCTTCCTCTATCTTCTTGGTTGTCCGTGGAGGTGGGAACACCAAAATGGGGGTTTGATTGAGGCAAACCCCTATACAGCCCCAACAATTTCTCTCTCCCTCTTGTGTGTAGGTATTGAAGACACTCACGAGCTGGAAGCTTCATCACTTGCGTGGTTGTAAGTATTTCCTTTCTACTCCTTATCTTTATCATTTCTATTTCGCTTTATTTTAGTTCTATACATTCTATTACTTTATCACATTCTGTAAACTCTTAGCAATCCGATAGCTAGTAGTCATTTAGGTATTTTCTGAGACATTCTTGTTCTCTGGTCTATCTGAGACGCTAGCGTGTTGCGCTGTCGTTCGCATCCTGCGCTGACGTCCTTTGGCCGAGAGCTTGTCAGTTTGTCCAGAAAATCTCTGACCTGCTCTTTCGGATCCTGAAACTCTCGCTGCTATTCCTTGAGGTAGTTTAGGGCAGTTCGCCCTGTGAGGCTCTTTGAATGAAGAGAATTCATGAGTAGCGAATCCCCCTCTTCTGCATTTTGGTGAACCTGACGTGAAGAACAGTGTTCTTCGAAAAAACTAGGAATTTATTTACCCCTACTTGGCGGGGTCATAACTTTTGACTCGGTGCTTGGAATTCAGAACTGTTTGCACCGTTGGAAAGGTCTCCTAGAGAACTAGTTCAACTCTAAAATACTAGTGCCTTCAATAGTCAAATTTTAGGGACCGACGCAAGTTTCGATGTCAAATTCCACTTTGAAGACCTCTAAAAACGCGAATTACTAGAACATAGAAAATACCAAAAAAATCGTAATGAATTAAATATCTTCTTTTATTACTTCAGTATCTAGTTTTGTTCAAAATGTTAATGATATTCCATTTTATGCATGTGATAGTGACTCGACTTTACCCATGTCACTTGATATCTTTGATCCTTCTCACAAAAGTCCTCTTACTTCAAAGGATATTTCATCGCAAGAAGATGAAATCATTGATACCTTTCTTAATATTACTCTACCTTCTATTCATTCCAATGCGCTATTTTTTAGAGATGATGCATTTGTGAATGATGAACCTTGTCTTCATTCCAATGCACTCTTTTCTAGAGATGATGCACTTGTGAATGATGAATCTTCTCTTCATTCCAATGCACTCTCTTCTAGAGACATTACATTCGTGAAGAATGAGTCTAACCTTCATTCTAATGCACCCTCTTCTAGAGAGGATGTATTCGTGAATGATGAACCTACCTCTTGTTCCAATGCACTCTCTTGTAGGGATGAGGCATTAGTGGATGATGAGTTTCTTATCTATTCCAATGCACTCTCCTCTAGAGATGATGCGTTTGCGAATGATGAACCTCCTTCCACATCTGATTCTCCCTGGACCGATGTTGAGAATGTTTCTTTGAATAATTATTCCACATTTGATCCCATTTGGATTGATGTTGAGAATATGTCTTCAAATACTTATTCTACTAGTTGTGATGATTCTGTAAATGTGATCTATGTCTCTACTGCCCCTCAAAGGACTAAGAGACTAGTTATTTACTTGACTCTAGCTAGTCCTTCTTCTAAAAGGATTTGTTCTATTGATGGTGTTCCATTTGATGGTGGTTCTCCCGATCCTTCTAAGGCTCCCTCTTATAGAGCGGTAGCCCATACTTATGAGAATAGAACGAATAAACAACCAAGCCTTCTTCAAGCTCTTAAACCTACAAATAAAGCACCTAGTGATTACGATCTTGTCGAGCAATCTCGGGTTACTCCGGATAAGATCTCACTGTGGGACTTGCTTCAGTTTGCTCCGGTTTATCAAGGTATGCTTCAGGAAGCATTGCAAAAGATCCTCTTGCCTTCTTCTGCTAGGCCGACGGATGCTAATGCGTTGATGGCATATATTCATGCGGATTTTCCGAATGTTACATTTTATCCGCAGGAACTCCCGCCTCCAAAAGTACAAAAGCAAGTGAACCCTTTAATGATCATAGTTAATATTAATAAAATTGGCATTAGACGCACTCTCGTTGATGCCGGTTCGGCGCTCAATGTGTGTAGTATTGATCTATTGCCTAAGATTAATATTGACTCATCTTCTCTTAATGCTTCTTTTGTTGTTATCTGTGGGTTTGATAACGTTGGTTGACAAGCCCTAGGCACGATAGTCTTGCCTTTGAGGTTGGGACATGTTACTGTACCCACCCTTGTATATGTTATGTCTGAAAAATTACCGTATAACTTTCTTCTTGGTAGACTGTGGATTCATGTTATGGGTGCAGTCCCGTCTACCTTGCACAAATCTATTAAGTTCATTTATAACAATAAATTAGTCACAGTCAAAGTTGACCCTGATGCTATGCACTTATGTGAGATGGCAGCTGTCGATCAAGTTTCAGTTGTGCCTACTCTCATCCCTTCAGTATCTTCCAATGTGTCGATGTTTACTCTAGTAGTACCTACTACAAAGGGTACTCTCGAGATAAATGTCCCTGAAGAAGATCCTTCTGAAGCAAGGACTCCTAAGTGTACTCCTTCTACATCTTCTCAAAAGAATGCATGTCTTGGTGATGATTGGGGTTCTTTAGACTTTACAGATTCCTTCATCCAAGAATATAAAGTCGACCCAATCCGCTTAGACCTTCTGATAACATCATCTGAACTTGTTATCAAAGATAATTACTCTTCTGTATCGCGGGGTAAGGTGAATGCAAATTGTAATGTTCTTGATGTTGATCCTCCTTTTGAGGAAGATGATCAGACTTATGTTAAGGAGGTTAATGTTGGTAATCCTGTCAAGAAGGATGATGGTGATCCCATAGAGAAGTGTGATCCCCGTTGTCAGAATAGCAATCTCTATGGAGATCCTCCTTTTTCTTCTACCTTCGTATCTTCGTCTTGTGAGTAGTCAAACTTTTCTCCACAAGAGAAAGGTTTGCTCCCTGCTCCTTATCCTTTATTTGAGCAAGAGCATATTTTGTTCTGGCTTCTAAAAGCATGCTTAATCACTCTCCCTTCTCCTACATGCAAGAAATTTCATAAACAATGAAGGAAAACATTCTTTCTGTGCATACCATCAAGTGCTTAATCATTCCACTAGCGAATGTAAGGCCTTGAAGGATAAAATACAACAACTTCTTGATTCAGGTGCCATCAAACTTCTTGTAAGGCTGGAGTTTGATTGATGCACCTGCCTCTTCTTCGCATAACAAGTGATATCGAGGTTTACCTCTATCTTGTTCTAGGTATTTTGCATGATAACTTGTTCTGGAGATGTGTGTCCTTCTTAAGGACCCCCTCTCTTCTCTCTACCTCTCAACTGAAGTGTCCCTTGAGTGGACCCCTCTTCCTTTTGAAGGGTTCCCAAGGGACCCCCTTTGAAAGTCTTTATCTCAAATGGATTCTTTTGCGTCTAGCTTGGGGGCAGCTTGACTAGACCTTGCTTTTCAAACAATGCGTCCCTTGAGTGGACCCCTCTTCATTTTGAAGGGTTCTTGAGGGACCCATTTGAAAGTCTTCCAACTTGACGATGGTCTGCATGATTGTCTGCTTGCTCTATAGGACCGAAAACCTGTAGACCTCCTTTACATCCTTATTTGGTGATACAGGTTTTCCTCCTCAAGTTGGGATTGATTTTATCACCTATATTTTGTGATACGAGTTTTCCTCCTCGAGCGGGAATTGCTTTTATCACCTATATTTTGTGATACGGGTTTTCCTCCTCGAGCAGGGATTGCTTTTATCACTTTTACTTTATGATATGGGTTTTCCTCCTCGAGCGGGGATTGCTTTTATCACTCTTGCATTCGTTTCATTTTTATCTTTCTTCTCAACTTGCGTATACCGGATCAAAGATTTGCATCTTCTTCATCCTGAGTATATGCCCTTCTTCTCTTCATCTTAGAATTCTTCTGTTTGTTATTTCTTAATTTGGGGACGACGCGTAGTACTGGGACAACCTTCTACATCGAGGTTTCTTTACTTTGCTGACTCGAATCCTTTAGCTTTTTATGTGCTAACATTGTTGTCTGGTGCAGGTCTTTCTTGTTTAATGCATTTGTTTTGTAGGTCTTCAGCTTGGGGGCATGCTTCCGTGGTTCGAAGAGTTGTTTGCTTCCTCTACAATATCCTTTTGGCATATGATGTTAATTATGTTTGGTAGATTTCCTTTAGCGTGCATATTATTGTAGATTCATATGCCCACTAAAGTGGGGGCAAAATGTATAAGTGCAAAATTGCACCCCTCACAATTTTGCGTACATTCTTGCATCCGCTTTAGTGTCCACTCCCTTAACATCTTGAGTAGGCTCATTTTGGCCCTTGCACCAGCCTCTTTCCCTCTCAGGATGCTCCAACACCCCTTTTTAGCAGTTCCCTTCGTGCATTAGCTTTACATCAGACTTTGGCTTTTCCTGCATGTGTTGTTTTGTAGCGTGACATATTCGAACACTAGCGCGCCGTGCGGACATCCATGCGCCGCACTAGCGTCCTGCGACATTTCAACATTCAAATGACCATTTTTGAGCATGCTTTCCACTTGTCACCTCCTTTGGTCGGTGGTAACGGCTCAAGATGATTTGTAACCACTCGGGAAGCTTCCTTTTGCTTCTTTTCTCTCTTTAAAAGAGGTCCTTTCAATCCATTTGCTTCTTCCAAGTCTTGTTGACACTTCTCTCGCTTCATTCTAGCTTTTAGCCTCACTCCATCACTTGCATGCACAGCTTCATACAACTTGTTCTAGCAGCTTCAAGCTCTCTCAAGCTACCCTTATAGCACCCTTTGCAACTTCATCTCCCTCATTTCATGCTTGTGAGCATCCTGGGATTCCATATCCCCTATTATTCACATACTTACTTGGTGATATAGGTTCTCCTCCTCGAGCTTATCACACACTTGTTTGGTGGTGCGGGTTCTACTCCTGAGCGGGTTTTGCTTTCACCACATGCTTTGTTCATTTCTCTCTTCCTCTATCTTCTTGGTTGTCCATGGAGGTGGGAACACCAAAACAGGGGTTTGATTGAGGCAAACCCCTATACAACCCCAACAATTTTTCTCTCCCTCTTGTGTGTAGGTATTGAAGACACTCACAAGCTGGAAGCTTCATCACTTGCATGGTTTTAAGTATTTTCTTTCTACTCCTTATCTTTATCATTTCTATTTCACTTTATTTCAGTTCTATACATTCTATTACTTAATCACATTCTATAAACTCTTAGCAATCTGATAGCTAGTAGTCATTTAGGTATTTTTTGAGACATTCTCATTCTCTGGTCTGTGCGAGACGCCAACGCACCTTTGAGATGCCAACGCGCCATGCTGTCATTCGCATCCTGCACTGACGTTCTTTGGCCGAGAGCTTGTTAGTTTTTCTAGAAAATCTCTGTGACCTGCTCTTTTGGATCTTAAAACTCTCGCTGCTGTTCCTTGAGGTAGTTTAGGGTAGTTCGCCTTGTGAGACTCTCTAATGAAGAGAACTCGTGAGTAGCAAATCCCCCTCTTCTATAGTAACATATACACAGTGACTAGCTCCAATATACGTCACATATACACAATGAATAGCTCTAGCATACGCCATATATACACAATGACTAACTCTAGCATACACAATATATACACAATGACTGTGTACATCATTCATCATAATACTCAATGACTAGCTTCAACATACGTCACATATACAAAGTGACTAGCTCTAGCATGTACATACATCACAAGTACATTAGTGACAGGCTCATATGTATATCACATCAAAACAGTGACTAGCTCATACATATCACATATCCCATGTAGTGACTAGCAAACAAATTCACATTGGCTAACACACACTTGCCCTTAATGCATCCCAAATAAAAAAGGAATATCGATGCATTGCACACTACACCATGGGTCCCATCCTTTTCCTCAATCTTTTGCACCATCGAACAACTAGGTGGAGGATTTAGTGCATGCCATACTACACTGAGGGTCCACCCTCAACTCAACAAGGTCAAGCACACCATTTCCACATCAAGATATGCCAAAACTATACTATGAGGTTGGTCCAATTGTTACCTACCTATTCTTCATTAGAAACTCTCTTCCTTGCAGTCCATTGGACGACTAAGAAACCAAGGGTTGCCATCACTGGCATAGTATGCTTCTTGACTACTATCCATTTCGAGCATAATAGTACTACCTCTAGATACTTGTTAATCTCAAGCATAATAGTACTCCTTAACTACTGTCCATCTTGAGCATAATATTACTACCCTTAGACGCCTGTCAATCTCGAGCACAATAGTACTACTCCTTGACTATTGTCCATTTCAAGCATAGTACTGCCCCTAACTACCTATCAATCTCGAGCATAATAGTATTACTCCTTGACTACTGTCCATCTTGAGCATAGTACTACCCCTAAACACCTATCAATATCAAGCATAATAGTACTTCTCCTTGACTACTATCCATCTCGAAACATAGTACTACCCCTCGACACCTTCTAGTCTCGAGCATAATAGTACTACTCCTTGACTACTATCCATCTCGAGCATAGTACTGCCCTTAAACACTTGCCAATCTCAAGCATAATAGTATTGTTCCTTGACTATTGTCCATCTCAAACATTGTACTACCCCTAGAGACTTGTCAAACTCGAGCACAATAATATTGCTCCTTGACCCATGCTTAGCACTATAACTGGAAGAGAGCTTCCTAGTTAGGAATAAGTAGATCACAATTGACTAATTTAGAAGCCTATACATTGACATATATGTCTAAGGTTAATTTTCACCACAAAAGTAATCACTTAGTACCAACACGAGGTGAGCTCAACTCAACATGTAACCACTACCAAGTAGTCCAATTCATTCCTTTCCTTCAGCTTATTATTCAAACACACATTATGTATTGAACACAAGTTATCAAGTTTTCTTTCATAACCATATAATACCCATTCGGCCTCATCTGAAGCTTACTGAAGAGAGGTCAAACCAATTAGGACATTTGGGATTTATGCCCCTAGAACCTCTCCCTATGGACTTGAGGTCACATAGGCATCCTTCGCTCAAGGACTGCCTACGTACCTTCTTCCAAACAGATCAAAGTCACACACAATTATCCTCTCAAGGTCTCTCTCAAGGATGCCTACACATCGATTCTCATACCTAATTTTTATTAAGGACTCCCCTCAATTAATAACCCTTCCCTTGAGGATATCAAGGTCTCTATCAATATTCATAATTCAACATAAACATGCTAAAACCCTTTCTAGGTTCACCTCATAAAAAATAGAGACTAGGTTGATTACCTACCCTCAATAAATTCTCATTGTTTGCACACGTTGCAACCATTATCATATGACTCATGGCACATGTTTCAATATCCATCATCATGTGAATAGCAAGCAACCAAACACAACAACAATATTGATGTAAGGTCTTTAAACTCAATGGATCAGTTCAATATGTTAACGTGGAAAATTTATTACTATCTTTACATACAATGGTGTGACCCAATATTCTTAGTCCAATTCATTGACTAGATAATATTCACACTTGCTACTCCTATCAAGACTTTAATCAAGAACCATTGATGTTGCAACTACAATAATGTACAATTATACATTAATCAAAAGGGCCATGAATCATATATACATTTATATTCTAAAATCAATATGGTATTCTCTATGAATCAATTTACTAAATTCATCCTTCAATAACAATGCTTATCAATATATAGGAACCCACTACGTTCATAATTTGGAAGTGCAATAGAAAATTTTCCCAATAGTGGTGCTAATTGGCATAGCTCTTATGATGCTTATGTGAAGAGATACAATATCAAAATAATTTATGTCCCACTTAATATTCACATGTTTCTTATATGAACAAAATGCATAAGTTTTAGTTTCCCAAGGGCATTCCCAACTATTGACCATTTTTAGTTAACTAATCACTAAATTATCCCGCATCTTAACCAACACACCTTAGACAATAGCATCTTATAAGAATACATTTTCAAAATCAACTCCATAAATTATACATAACATCCTAGTCAATATAAAATAAATCTCATCACATCAAACTATAAGATGACAATTATGAAAATATCTCCACAAGGATTGCGAACTTGCTTAAAGAATGAGCTATAGTTGAGTCATATATGGATAGTTGGTATAACTATATCCATTAGTGCATCATATGAATGTCTATTAACTCAATAATGTTGGTAATAATTTAATCTTTAACCCATTTGATTTAATTTAACCTATTATGGAACCCCATGTTCTTGTAATAGTTTGGTTTATAGACTATGTACTATTTACTCCCTAAATTTTGGCCTTAATGATCAACAATGAATGATTTCATAAACAATATGTTGACAATTCAATTATTATATTGTGGTCATTTAGCCCTTACTAGGGTATGTTAGATTCCACCTTACATACTTGTAATTTTATGCATAATTCTAAAATCAAATCTTAAATTTAATTTTGACATCCTTGTCAAACACAATCTAGAGGACATTTGCCAATAGGAGTGTTGTAATCAGTGACAATGTTGTCCCATTCAACCCATCTTAAATTTTAAGACATAAGTATATTAATCTCGATCACTAATGGATCCAAAATGCAAAAGTGGATTGTGCCCTCATACCAAGCCCATTAATAGATCCTTAGTTTCAATTATCACAAATATTATGATACAAATTCTATTCTATTTGCCAATGCTTTCAAGAAGTTCAAACCATGGTAACCATGAAAATATAATTTATTTTTCTTCTTTTAACATTAATAACAATATACAACTAGTGTATGGACTTTATTTGATGATTAAAAAGTGCACTTGTCTAATTAAATCTCATTATTAGTTAAGCCACACTTTCTCCCTCCCATGAGGCACTAGGAACTACAAGGGATTTCAAATCTTATTCACACAATTAAGCTATGAGGGAAAATTATATTAGAATGAATCCATTCAAGAGAGAGTGAGTGCATAACTTCTTTAATATTGTCGTGCATAGGTTTAGTGAAGGTTATGGTACTAGGATGGCATTTGCTAATTTAGCATGTGACATATATTCATTTTGTTATGCCATGATGGATGTTCAGACCTTCTTTGAGAACTCCAATTTGAGTGCATGAATAAGAATGCTAGTTGCATATTCTTAAAGATTTCTAAAGCCCTTTTAACAAACAATTTTGTAACTTACCTTGTCGCTATGCCTCTCTAAGAGAACACATTTTTTTCCAAGCATTTTATCAAACATACCACGTGCCTTCTCTAAGATTTCACAATTTGCATACACGTTTATTTCATAATCGCGATTCCCTTCTAAGAGCAATAGAGTAATTCTTTTCATGATGCTAACAAGTCATACAGATCACAAGAACTCTATTTTGAATTTGTTTAGGGGATGGGTGATGTCCCAGGAAGGCCTAATGCTTCACCTCTGTGAGCATCACCTAGATGCAATAAGTGCTAAGTGGACCATTCATTATCATGAGAGATGGGCCCTTGTGAGCCACTACTCATGAAATATGGGTCAATGAGTTTGACTTGTAAAACTACATGGTTGAATCCTGATAGCATCTTATAAGAATACATTTTCAAAATCAACTCCATAAATTATACATAACATCCTAGTCAATATAAAATAAATTTCATCACATCAAACTATAAGATGACTATTATGAAAACATCTCCACAAGGATTACGAACTTGCTTAAAGCATGAGCTATAATTGAGTCATACACGGATAGTTGGTATAACTATATCCATTAGAGCATCATATGAATGCCTATTAACTCAATAATGCTGGTAATAATTTAATCTTTAACCCATTTGCTTTAATTTAACCTATTATGGAATCCCATGTTCTTGTAATAGTTTGGTTTATAGACTATGTAATATTTACTCCCTAAAATTTGGCCTTAATGGCCAACAATGAATGATTTCATAAACAATGTGTTGACAATTCAATTATCATATTGTGGTCATTAAGCCCTTACTAGGGTATGTTAGATTCCTTCTTACATACTTGTAATTTTATGCATAATTCTAAAACCAAATCTTAAATTTAATTTTGACATCCCTATCAAACATAATCTAGAGGACATTTTCCAATAGGAGTATTGTAACAAAATCAGTGACAATGTTGTCCCATTCATAGAAGCATAAATCCTCAAAAAATGGAAAAAATCTTCGATCGAGAATGATTTTTTCCCCAAAAATCCCCAATTTAATCAGCCATGATTTTCAAAGGTTTAATCGCAAAAAAATCATGTAAAAATAATGGAAAAATTGCCTAGCCAACTCGTTGTGAAACCATAACAATGTGAAATCGCTATTTAATCAATTTTTTTCATTGATTTTTAGCACAAAATTGAGTGTTGGGCACTGGGACATGGTTCACTTGATTTCATCAAGTTGTTGAGGCAAATCACCGATAGGTAACCTTCAATGGATGCATATTTCTAATAGATGTTAAGGACATTAAAATAAAGAGTTGGTATGCTTCTACATTTGATGTTAAGGACATTAACATAAAATGGTTAAGAAATGTGTTGCTTTTTTCTCTATATTCCACACTATTGTCATTTTCCTTAGGATCGTAGTAATGCTTTCCATGTATATAAATCCAAAGACACAATTTAGTAGGAAATAGTAGACAATATCATAAATACTAAGGCTTCTATCTTATTTTTTAAACATATATGAACCTTATAAAAGTACTTGCCAAAAGTAAATATAGAAAGCCAAACTAAACTGAAACGAAACTCTATTGGCTTGATATCAACCTAAAGAGGTTTGTTTTCTTTGAATTCTTGTGATCTTCACTATTCAAAAGAATTTTAACATTTAATTTGTCAACAATAATACCAAGGTGGTTGTTCAGATTATCAAGGTTAGGTTGGGACAAATTTCATATTCAGATGCTAACAAAGTGTGATAATTTAGAGCTTCAATTTGACACTGGCCATCAAGTTTTAATGATAAGTAGGCAGGGTAGTGACAATTGTATAATCAAGTGGGAAGCATATGTATTTGTATAATAGTATATAGACATTGTGGAACCAGAAGTAGAATGGTTCCTATCAAAAAGATAACAATCAACTTGTAGTGTTGAAAAGAATAAACTGTAACATTATTTTATATCAAAATGAAGGATTGTTTTGGTTATATTTAAATTTCCTATATATTTTATAGGCTTAATGCTTTGTTAATTGGTAAAACTCACTGCTTAAATCATGCCCTACACTTGTTGGACAACTACATTCCATTTAGGATCATCATATACATGGAGGTTCAAAAGGTCTGCAAGGAGTACAATAACAGTGCATGAATTCTTTAGACATATATAGTGTAGCATTCCATGCATGTTAAATAGGTATCAGGCAAACTAATACATGCCTTGAGAGAAATCATGTCCTAGTCTTGTGGGCTTACCTTAATCCCTCCCAAAGCAAGCCTCATATATTTTCTCTTTAATGATCTAGATAGATTTCAACAACAATGTCCCATTGAAAGGGAATGTTCCTTGTGTTTTGATTTTCCATTGAAACTTGTACATATAATCTCTCAAATTCTCAACTCAAAGTCCATCAAATTTAACTCCATCATCCACTTATATGTAAAATCAGGGAAAATTTACTTGAATAATAATAACTAAAATTGTGGCTCAAATAGTTGCTCTTCTTTTGTACTAGCAGGTCTTTATTATCTGATAAAAAAATATTTAACACTCCCTTTACTCCTTTACAAATCTGCTAAAATAATTATCAATGAGAACATTTGAATATCATTTATGGTCTTTTGAGATTTAAAATTTTGTTTCAAAAGCATTTCCTATTACTCTATCTTGAGCTATTTGATTCAAAACCTATTAAGTTGAGCTTTGCAATTGCTTCCTTTGTCATATAATTTCCCTTTCACACTATTCCTATTGTTCTCTTTGACATTGTTCTAAAGATTGCAAGTACTGTTAAATCACAAATATGAACCAGTTGATTCCTGTTTTGTAATTTATGATTACCCAACAAAGGAAATTTGTCTTTTTAATGACTTTCTTGAGTCTAAGGATTTTGAGATCCTAGAGGCCAACTTGGATATATCATGAGGTTAAAAAACTTAGGAGAAGCTTGAAATGAGGAGCTTCATCATCAAGACTTGGAGCGCATAACTCAATTTGTAGTAGCAAGAGTGATTGACTATGTTCGATTTTTTGGAACTTTGTACTTAGTGTATAGGTTGATTTTGTACAAACTATATTGTAATTGAAATTTTATCAACGGTAACCATCTAGTTATTATTTATGCACTATGAAGTATGCTTTGTACAATGCAATGTAATTAGAGATATGAATATAAACAACAAAATCCTATTTTCTATAATTCATGTGTTAAACTCTATTTTATTTGCTCTTTATATCTCTATGCTATGGAAATGCCCTTAATTTTTTTTTTTTAAAAAGTGATTTTTGTCTCTTTTTCTACAATTTTTTATGTTTTTTCTTAATCCGATTTTTTCCCCATTTTTTCAAAAATTCTTATACTTTTGGTTTGCCGATTTTTTCCCCAAACAATTTTTGCTGCTATGGACTCCCATTCAACCCATCTTAAATTTTAAGACATAAGTATATTAATCTAGATCACTAATGGATCCAAAATGCAAAAGATGGACTGTGCCCTCATACCAAGCCCATTAATAGATCCTTAGTTTCGGTTATCATAAATATTATGATACAAATTATATTCTATTTGCCAATGCTTTCAAGAAGTTCAAACCACGGTAACCATGAAAATATAATTTCTTTTTCTTCTTTTAACATTAATAAGAATATGCAATTGGTGTATGGACTTTATTTGATGATCAAAAAGTGCAAGTCTAATTAAATCTCATTATTAGTTAAGCCACACTTTCACCCTCCCATGAGGCACTAGGAACTATAAGGGATTTCAAATCTTATTCACACAATTAGGCTATGAGGAGAAATTATCTTAGAATGAGTCCATTCAAGAGAGAATGGGTACATAACTTCTTTAATATTGCTGCACATACCTAGGTTTAGTGAAGGTTATGGTGCTAGGATGACATTTGCTACTTTAGCATGTGACATATTTTTATTTTTGTTATGCCATGATGGATGTTCAAACCCCCTTTTTGAGAACTCCAATTTGAGTGCATGAATGAGAATGCTAGTTGCATATTCTTAAAGGTTTCTAAAGTCCTTTTAACAAAAAAAATTGTAACTTACGTTGTCGCTATGCCTCTCTAAGAGAGCACTTTTTTTTTTCTTTTCCCCAAGCCTTTTATCAAACATATCACATGCTTTCTCTAAGCTTTCTCAATTTGCATACAAGTTTATCTCATAATCATGATTCCCTTCTAACCACAATAGAGTAATTCTTTTCATGATGCCAATAGGTCATATAGATCACAACAGCTCTATTTTGAATCTGTTCAAGGGATGGACGACGTCTCGGGAAGGCCTAGTGCTTCACCTCTATGAGCATCACCTAGATGCAATGAGTGCTAAATGGACCATTCATTATCATGAGAGATGGGTTCTTGTAAGCCACTACTCATGAAATATGGGTCAATGAGTTTGACTCATAAAACTACTCAGTTCCCAGTTGAATCCTGATAACAATATTGCAATTTGACATGCTGTGAAAAAATACCTCCTACTTATCTGCCCTATATATGTTTCTTATGCCCTTATAAAACATGGTGAATAGAAAAAGATGTATTGACTTATATTTTTAGCAGTTATTGTTGAATTACTGGGTTACTTTGTTTCCGACCAGACATGAATGAACAACAGATAAACGAGAATGTTTCTCTAGGAGTGGTGCTCAGAAATTGATTCACACAAACATTCCAAACCTGGATACCTTGTGCAGATAGAAGAAAAGAGAAGGAACCTGCAATAATGTCCAAATTTGAGCTGGCGCCTTGAAAACCTTCTAACCAACAAAAACAGAACTTTGACTTCTACTACGCCTTTCTTCCTTATAAATCCCCAACACCCTTTTCACGAATCCATTTTGTGCATATTCTGCAATCATTGCATTTCATGGGACCGCGTTTCTTGGAAGGATTTCGAGTCTTCTCCCTCGCCTCTTCTTAGTCTTCTCCTCCGATTTTCCTGTCATCCTTTCTCACACAGATTTTCCTTGCTTCACGCGTTTTCTTCTCTTCCTCTACTGCATAATTGCTTCCCCCTTTCTCACGTTTCTGCTCAAAACGCCTCTTTAATGAGGTTGTGGGTCAAATATTATGGTCTTTGCGTGGCAAAATAACCCTCGACCTGCAACTTCCAGTTGTCCACGGACAGGGATGCCATGCTTATTAATGGCATTGTCCCCCACTTCGTCAAGCTTGTGCCTTACCTATTTGTTGCATTTGTCTCTTATCATAGTCTTTTTCTTTCACGTTTAATGAAATCTCTGCGTCCTTTTTAAGGTTTAATGGATGGCCATTGCCAGCGAGCCCTTCCTCTGATTTTTGTACTTTGACTGTGGGGATGTGACAGTTCAGAAGTCTACTCCACCATGTGCATTACATGGTGGAAAGCTTATCTAACCAAAAAACTTGAGCTAGGTAGTGGAAGCCACTATTATTGCCAAGGAAAAGACAAAAATAAGCAGGAAAGAAGACAAACAATTTCCTTTTCCCCCTCGATGAATAAGAAGAGGGAATCAAAGAAAGCCACACGTAGAAATGGAAAAGAAATTTTAAAGGAGTCAAAAATTCAAAAGGAACCACAAGTTAGGCAAAACAATTAGCCTAAACACAATGCCTAAAGAAAAATAAGTATAAAGAATAGGGCTAGTGATAGGGTGTTGTAAATGTGGGGTTGACCACTCTCCTTGTTCTATTTCTTCTCATTGTGATTCACTTGCTTCCATAATGTCTTTTGGGATTCCAATTTAGGAGATAAGGACCAACAACATGTCTTTTAATTCATCTAACTTATTCTTCAAACTTAGGACCTCACAAAGCTTTTGGAACTTAACTTCTCCATCATTCTCTTTTGCCATTCCTAGTCTCCTTGACCACTTTACATTTAATCTTATATTCAAAAGGTAGCAAAATTTTTCTACCTCTTGCTCAATCTACAAACTCAGATCTCTTGATAGAAATTACTACTTCGATACCTTTTGATCCATAATACATTAGATTGATAACCATAATGATTCCTTAACTATGGATTTAATCATTGACAAAATTCTACACTCTTATCAATTTGCCTTAATAGTTTCTATTGTGCCTACAAAATTATTGAAAGCTTAAATAAATGTAACAACAAGATTAAACACACAAATAAATAAAGCACAATGCAAGAAAACAAACACACCACTATAATTTTCCTTGGAGCATTTCCAACAACAATATTCTAGTGGTATCTCATTCACTATATCGTGCATTCACAATGGATACCTTGCCATAGTGATGGTCAGACAATAATTCAAAAAATTACCCAACTTCCATAAACTTCTACACTCGTCTCAACTTTGATAATTTTCTTGTCCATCTCAACATAGCAAAAGAGTATTTTGTCTATGCCTCACTAAACCCCCAAAGGTATATTCGGTTCCTTTTGTGTCTCTCCATTTCTTCAAGAAAGAACCAACAAAACAACCTTTGCCCACATCAACAAACACCAATAAACTAGTGGTGTACTTCACTAACATCTTACCAACTTCATCATCCTCACAACCTCTTCATCATCATCTCAAGCACATCAATAGCCACATGACCTCGCTACAATACTTCGTCAAGGACACACTAACTTCTATAGTATTGTTCCCATTCGTCAACCAAAGGATACATAACAAATTGAGAATACTCCATGTTGAGTTCCGATTCCCTAGTTCAAGTTTAGGAGTCTGTACTATTTTTGCAAGAATAAATATGCATGTATAACTTTATACGCTGTTGGAAAAAATATAAAGGTGTTTGTAAGGTAGTGTAATTCCCATTGTATAATTGTGTCATGTGACATCCATAGTTGAGCCATGGTTTGTATTCTTGGATTTTTTTTCATTAAAAGGATTCACAACTCCATCTTTGTTGGGGTTTTCATTCACAATGAGTTTGTCCATGGTAAAATTTGAATTCGTTGTTTGTGTTTACTATTTATATTTTTTATGCTATTTGTTCAATTTTTGCATGTTCTCTTCATTTTCATCACCATGCAAAACAATTGCAACTCTATGTAAACGATCACTTGAAAAGAGGAGTTAGGAATAACAACTTGTTTGATTGATTTATCATTCATAATTAATATCTGTTTTAGTGAGTTAGACACTACATTAATCAAGTTAGTTACAGATTAAAATCTCACACGTAAATGTTGAAAAATTAAGGTTCATATATTTTAATGAAGACTATGTTAATGTTTATTCATCTTTGTTAAGATTTAGTCCTACTAGTCTTTGTAGGTGTGCTTCTCTACCACCCTCCTGAGTTTTGAATATTGTACATTTTTTTTTATTAAATAAAATTAATTAGGAAATGTTCATTAAAAATAATAATAATACATAATTAGGAGTTAGTTTCCCCTAAGATAATTTAGAAGTTTTTGGGGTGTACAATAATACAATGTTTTATAAACATTTGCTCAATGCATTGTAAAATCCCAAAGTACTATTAATATATTTACATTTTAGTGTTCCTTATGCAATAATGACTTACTTTTTTATAATATTTGTGCTTACAATTTTTTTCAATATGATATCAAAGGATAGGGATGATCCTAGAAGGAAGGAGAAATAACTGCTACACGAAAGAAAGAATCCCTCACATTAAAGGGTAGAGCATTTTCTATGAATTTCATTGCCAACTACTACTATCTAATTGCTAAGCATTGTTTTTTAAGATTCATTTCCAACCATCATTCTAGTTGTCATTTTACACAAAAGGGACATGGTTCTTTAAAAAAGAGAAAAAACTTCAAAGCCATTTCCAAAGCATTTTAATACTTAACCAATGAAAAAAAATGACAAATTGAGCTCCAAAGCACATTGAAAAAAATTGAGCTCCAAAGCACATTGAAAATACCCCCACTTAAGGAGATTTTTTAATTTTTTTTTAGAAAAGCCTCTCTTCAAATGAGTTTGAGATATAAAGGGTGTACATAAATTTAATCAAAGCTCTTTATGGTATTTTTGTATTGTAATTTTGGTAGTAATAATTTGTAAATTCAATTGTTTGGTTAGGGATACTGTTTTTTTTATAAATATATTTTCAATTGAATTCAACATTCTACTGCATTGTAAGCTTTACAGATGTCTAAAAGTCTTGTTTGTGTTGATTGAGCTCTTGAAGATTGAAGTGCTACCTTTGGTGGGTAAGGACTTATAGGTTAAATTGGAGGCTAGAGACATTGAAGGTTGAAGGAATATTATTATCTCAAGCTAGCTTGTTAGTTAGAGATGATACTTTGCATGAGAAGCACTCATTATTTTTGTGTCCCTTCATGAAGAAGGGGGGTTTGGTAGTTTTATGATTTGTGGATAGTTGAGTATGTCTTAGACCCACAAAATTGGTGATTTGAATCTATAGATAGTTGAGTATGTTTCAATCCTTAGACTTACATGTGTGTATTTGTGGATAGTTGAGTATGTCTCAATCCATAGAATTGCATGTGTGTATTTGTGGATAGTTGAGTATGTCTTAATCAACAAAGGGAGGAGTATTACTGTGGATGGTTGAGTAAGTCTCAATTTACAATTGGTTGGTGTTTTTTCTTGTGGATATTTGAAAGTGTCTTGATTCACAAAAAGGGTGGTGTACTTGTGAATGTTTGAGTATATCTTGGTTCACAGGTGTTGGACAATTATGACATTTCTCTAAACATAAAAAGTTTGGGGTGTTTTAAGGATATTTGATGAACAACTAGGAACAATTTGGGGTCTTTTGGACGAGTAAGGAGATTTGGTGGAGACGCTTTCACATATCTCTAAATGAGTTGATATAGTTAATCTATGTTGTAGTGTTTTCATTCTTTCACTTTTTTGTTTTTTGTAATTTAAATTTTAAGGAGCTGTGGGGAAATTAAGATTTACATATTTTAATAAAGTCACTTAATGTTAAATGTAATAAATAATTAGTTGAGAGTTAGTTTTCTATAAAATAATTTAAAAAGTTTTTGTGAAATCGTATGCAAAGACAATACTTTATAAACATTTACTCAATACATTATAAAACCTTAAAATTTTAATAATATATTTACATTTTAATATTTGTTGTGCAACAATAACTTAATTTTATATCATACTTCCAATTATTTTTGAACAATAAAAAGCAAACTATTCTGATCCAATATGTTGATCAAATATTTTTCCTATTGGACACACAATATAAGCATCAACCTTGCAGGTCATTAAAAACATATGGTACACTTTCTTTTAGTACTTAGAATGAATCCCACAACCTTCATACTAAAACTCATCATATATCTTGGGCTTTGATGCAGTCAAGGTAAATACATTGATCATAGCTGATGGCAACTCTTATTTACTTTACTGCCATATTGCTTAAGAAAGGCCACCAGAACATATTTTAGATACAAATACTGAAAAGTTCATCGCAAATGTTATTTTCAAAGCCTTAAAAGTTCAGCTTTACAAGTACAAAAACAAGAGTATCTCACCTTAGAACACCATGGGAACTTACAGTTCAATTTAAAAGCATTTTACTTATGGTGCAGTAGCAACAATGCAACTAGATATAAGACATACCAAGTAGCTCACTCCAGGGTAGTCACTCTTCCTACTCAGAGGCAATAGGTTTCACGCATACTGATTTTAGCTATGGAATAATCTTAGATAACTTCATTTTGTCAATCCATGATAGGAAAGAAGATTCTGTATTACGAAACCCAAAGAAACCATACTCCTTACTTTTGTTCATGCTATTGACACCCTCAAATGGAACATTTAGTACTGTTAAAATATAAATTTTATTTTGTTACAAAGAGTCATGTCTCATTCAAGAGACACACCTGTTCAAACATGTATTTAAGGATCTTTGGATCCATACATTTTCAACAAGTAGAAAATACAACATAAATTTATGCTCTCAGGACCATTCAAAATCCTATGCCTATGTGAATAGTTTAAACTTATGAGGCAAATAATGAAGCATATTTGAGCAGACTTTAGTGCAGATCTATGAATAGAAAATAATGAAGTCTATGAGCAGATTCTAAAGGATATTATTTCAGATCTATATGCAGCAACACAATATCAGTTTTGGAACAGTCATTGGAGTAGACCTTGTGCAGTCTTATCTGGCAGCTTTGAAGCACATTATTGAAGAAGAATTCGTAACAGTCATATGGCAGATTTGGAACAAATTTAAGGAGTATGAAAAGTAGATGCCTCATGTTGGAACATCACTAATAAGTATTTAACTGGAAGGTACTGTTGTGTAAGTGTAAGACATTTCTGACACTGTCACTGCATCGTTCACTTGTTGAATTGGAAATTGAAGTCAGTATCACAAGACATGATGAGGAGATTGGCATGAGATGCTATATGCAAATAGTAAGATTGTTGTTGAAGGAAAGGCATTGATCAAATTTATGAAGGATGACCAGAAAGAAGATTTAGATATGTGAAAGGTTTACTGTGTTATTGTTGCTACCATCAATTGGTCATCGCGATTGCATTTCATTTTGCTCGAATCTTGTACAACCCAGTGAAGGCATCATTTACAATCGAAAAAGGAAAAGAAAAGCCTTTAACATAGTAGAATTTAACAACATCTTTCAAGCCCAAGATTGCAATTTTGCAAGGTCTGTGATTGTTTTTCGAAACCAACAAGAAGTTCCAACAAATTTTGAGAAAGGAATGAAAGCAATATTGACATTTACTCTGCAAGATAGAATTGAAAACTTGACGCAATTGAAAGAAGGTAATTGTGCACTCAAACAAATGACAATTTGTAATACCTGGTGATCGTTAGTTTTTGTCCAAGGTAAAATTATCACATTAGTTGAAGACAACCGCTTCCAAATAAAAGATTGTCTCTGGTTTTATTACGAAGTAGCAGCCACAAAGTTAGATGTAGCTAAATAAAGGTTGGTATTGCCATGTAAACCAGTCAAAAAGAAAGGAAGACTATCATAGTAGTTAGAAGAAGCCACTGCTAGAAGAGTTTGCAGATTGCAAGCAAGCTAGCGATTTGGGAAGAAAATCACATATTGTTAAAACAATTGAAAGGGAAAGAAAATCACATATTGTAAAAACAATTGAAAGGGATTGTAGTTTTAGAAGAAAGTCAAAATCTAAGTGGTATTTCATCAAAGGTAGATACATTCTAGAAAACCTAATTACCAGCTGGGAAGCTATGAACTGGACTAAAGAAGCTGGCCAAAACACTGGCATGCTTTTGCTCGACTTCGAAAAGGCATATGATAGGATAGAATGGTCATTCATTCGAGTGGCCCTTGAAGCCTTTGGATTCCCTAAAGAATTCTACAATATGGTTGGTACCCTATTGTGGGATGTGATTGCCCTTGTGCATGTAAATGGTTTATTGACAGAACCAATAGGCCTACAGCGGTCAATCGGGCAAGGATGCCCATTGGCCCCTTCTTTGTTTGTGTTAGCCTTTGAAGCCATCTACTACCTGGTAACAGATAACTTATATAGTCCAAGGGTTAAAGGTCTAATCTTACCTAACGATAGTTAATTATTATCCACTTTGCTGATGACATTGCCTTATTCCTGAGATTGGATGATGAAAACCTAGGATACCTGAGGCATAAATTGGAGATTGTTTGCAAGGCCTCTGGTGCAAAACTCTCGAAGGAAAAATCAATTCTCTTAAGCTAGGAACCTAAACCACCTGCTTGGTTCAGTAAATATGGGTTGCAATGGGGTGGCCCTAACAAAGAAGTTAGGTATTTGAGCATCCCATTTGCAGTTAACCCTAATCTAAAGGATATGTGGGACTGGATAAAAGTTAAAATAGAAAAGAAGCTAGGTAGTTGGAATAAGAAATACCTCTCATTTGTTGAGAGGTTCCAGGTCTGCCAAAAAATTCTCTCTTCCTATTCCCTTTACCACTCATTCGCTTGGCTTTGCTGCAGTTGTCAAATTGAAAAAATTCAAAAGATCAGACAATTTTTATGGTCTAATGGACACGATAAAAAAAAAATCAAAATATTAAATGGGATTGGTGTTGTGTAGCGAAGGAAAATGGTGGATTGGGTCTTAAAGACCTAAAGAGAAGAGGGATTGCCCTGGCTGCAAAATGGATAATTCACTCAAGTAAGGCAATGAATCATGGAAAGTTCTTGTGAGACATAACATTGAAAGCTCTGCCCCTAAAAAGGCCAAGAGCTGGAAGTCACTACCGATAAGTGGCATTCTTATAGGTGACTTCCCTGTAATGGTTGTTGGTTCAGTGGTTTTTAAAACCATCTAGAAAGCATCGGATGTGATAAAAAGTTTGAACCTCCTTACCAAAGAGCCAAATAGATGTGGAAATTCCTCAATTTGATGGAATCTGCAACATAAAGGAAAACCACTTGCCCTTATGCAAAAATGCTCAGCTAAAACCTAGGCAAAAAATGACATTACTTGTCTAAATGATATCCTAATTAAGAATGTGCTTAAAAGCTGGATCTCTCTAAGCATGTAGTATGATCTCCCGGCCTCTCATTGGAGAACCTACACTATACTAAGAAAATCGAGCAGATCCTCTCTACAATCTTTAACCCTTAAAAATTGTTGTGAATCCAAAACCTGTGACTCCTTAACTAACTTCAAATGGAAGGATGGTTCTGAACTTGCTAACTTGAAACCTAAAGCAATATACAAAGATCTTTGTAACTCAAATGATATTTTTGAGCATGTCAACAAAGGCTGGAATTATAAGGAGGGGAACAAATTCTGGAAAAAAGTGTTCATTTGGAACTGGAATAGTACTTCAGAACCTGAAAAAGCTTGCTTTAAGTGGCATCTTATTCTGAAAAAGTTACCGTTATGCTTTAATTCTTCTAATAATGAGATTTGCGGAAATCTGAAAATATTGATCACATATTCTTTGATTGTTTATTTGCAAAGGAGATTTGGTTTATGTTTTGTTCTGATTTATTTGGTTGGGGGGAATGAGGAAAAATTAAAATTAATGAAATTATAACAGGTCAAATTGAAGGGGCTGAAAAATGTATTAATTTATTTGGTTATTGTTATCCACTGAAATTTTATGGTTTCTTTGGAAAGCGAGAAATGAAAAAAATTTCTAAGGCAAGATGCAAGCCTTACTGAGTCTTCTCATATTTTTCACTATTTCAATGCAGGTAACAATGTCAAGCTGCTCAAAAACAAAAAGGTGGAGATATGCAAAGAGGAGATCAAGTATGCGATGCATTGGCCATTCAACTCCGATGATAACATCCCCTTGAGGGAAACTACCCAAAATTTCAAAGAAGATACAACCAAAAAATACAATGTAGAGACGCTGAAAAAAGGCATTGGATTGCAAGCCCCGAAATTTCATTTGAACCAAGACGAAGCTACCACAAAAGGAAGTGGTGCGCTCTAACTCAGACCTGTCAGAGATTGAACCTCCTCTTGGGTGCTACGACATGGACCAATGCAGTGAAAGCAGGAACCTGGGAAACACCTCTGCCTGAGATCTTATTAAAGCAGAAAATCAATTAGGCACCTTCTGGACTCAATACAGACTTGTATAGAAATGTATAGAATTTTTTTTTTGCTACAGCCTTGCATGGCACCCCTGCTATATATATGTTAAGACTTATAGAACTGTTATAATGTGCAGAATCTGCTGACATTGTAATGCTGTTTTATAAACTATAATTAATAAAAAAAACAATAAAAAGCAAACCATTCTGATTCAATATGTGATCAAATATTTTTCCTTTTCGACACACAATATAAGCATACCTTGCCTGTCATTAAAAAATATGGTAAACACTTTCTTTAAATACATAGAATGAATGAAACGACCTTGACTAGAACTCATCGTATATCTTAAGCTTTGATGCAGTCAAGGTAAATACATCGGTTATAGCTGATGAGAACTCTTATTTACAACCATATTACTTAAGACAGGTCACCAGAACTCATTTTAGATACAAATACTGAACTAAAAGTTCACTGCAATTGGTATTTTCAAAGCCTTAAAATATAAAAAAAAAATAAAAAAAAAATGGAGCCACTTAAAACACCTTAGAACACGATGGAAACTTACAGCTCCATTCAAAAGCATTTTACTTATGGTGCAGTAGCAACAAAACAACTAGATCCAAGACATAGTAAGTAGCTCGCTCCAGGCCACTAACTCTTCCTACTGACTTGCAATAGGTTTCACGCATACTGATCAAAGCTATGGAATAATCTTAGATAACTTCATTTTATCAATCCATGATAGGAGAGAAGATTCTGTATTACGAAACCCAAAGAAACCATACTCCTTACTTTTGTTCATGCTAAGGACAGCCTCAAACGGAACATTTAGTATAAGGTCTGCAAACCACCAAGTTCCAACTTCCTCAATTTTGGTGGGGCATAAATTATTTTCTTTCACAATTGCCTCCCAAATAGGTCCTTTGCCTTTCATTGCTTCAGCCAGACTAAATCCTTCACCTTCATATGGCAGCATTTCCAACTCAAATTTCTCTGCAATTTGTTTCCACAGTTTTTTCCATTTAAACACATCTCCATTAGAACAATTGAAGGCCTGGTTCTTGGCGTTAGGTTCCACAGCAGCCCATATTTCTTGCTCTGCAATCAATTCAGCATCAGATACATCCATAAATTGTTCCCAAGTGATCTTATTGCCCGGGTATTTGAAAGAAAGCCCCTCATATTTGCAAATGGAAGCATAGACACACAGAGTACCAATGATGTTCATTAAGCTCCAAGGAGAGAAGCCAAATATGTGTGTAGGGCGGTGAATGGACCAAGTTAGTCCCTTTTTCTTCTTGGCAGCATCAAACAGTATATCTTCAAGTGTGTAGTAGAAATTAGGCCCAGGTAGCCTAGGAAGCTCTTCATGGAAGGGTGGCTCATGGGGCTGAATATTTCGATTTTTGGTCAAATCTTCAAATGTACCTACGTAGTGTTTCGCACCAGTCTGCAGACAGATGTGCTCAAGATTTTCGGCATTAGGCAGTAGTGCGTCTAAGACATTATTGAACATTCTTCCATTGTCTTCACAGTTCTGTTCCTCTGTCTCTCTACTAACCCAACAAACCCAAAAAAGATGAGTTACATCCTTCAAAGAAGAAATCCTTTCCAAAGTTTCTCCTCTGTTTAGCACATCACATTGGATGTAATCAACTGGATTATCTCGAGACCAATCAGGCTTGGGCCTCCTTGCAACACCGTAAACTTTCCAGGGTCCACCAGGAGTGTCAGACGAAGGCAAGATTTCAGCCAAACTGTTGCCCACAATTCCTGTGACTCCTATAATCAGGGCTACTCTTTGCTTGTCGGATTTTATTTCTGAGGCTTCAACGTTTTGCTGGACTCTCCCCTGCATGCAAATAAAAAGTCACATGCACAACTTTGTTAGATAACACAACAATAAGTTAGCCCAAATATTGGAACACTTTTATTTCCTATTTGAGTGGTGGTGGGAGTATTCACTTGTATTTATAAGAAATGGACAATCGAATTTTAGTAGAGGAAGGAAATATCAACTTCTGATCTCATTTTCATAACAACCAAAATCCCTCTAAAGTTTAGTACAAGCTAGACATGCAAATTAGGTTAATGCCAATATTTTGATTTGAAACCACTATATAATAGACTCTATTGGTGTTAGATTATGATGCAGTAGACAGCTTTGAATGTTACCGGCTCTTTTCCATGCTCAAAACCAACTCCCCTCTGTATGTAATAATGTATACAACACAACATGCGCACCAACAGAACTACAGAACTTGACACAAATGTGATGTCAAGTCAGGAAAGGCAATCACTCGTGCTGAGTTAGTAAAAATGAGAATAATGGGCTTCTATCGTTATATGGGTAATTCGTCTTGGGGCCTCATTCATCCTCCATAAACCCCCGATCACCCATATTGCCGTAGCAATCCTAAATGCTCTTTCACCACTGAAATGATCCCTTCTGAATCAGCTTTGTTCTTAGAGTACAGAAGGGATCATTCCAACAGAATGAGGGCATTTAAGAGCATTACAGTCCTAGAATGTGAAGAGATAATAACAAATGTAGAACGGATTTCATGTTAATAGTTAGGATGGGTTAATTGGTAGAGATTGGAAAACAATTTTTTAATATGATATTTTTTGAAAAAATAATTGGATGTTATTTTTGGGTTTTTCTATTTTCATCTATATTTAGAGTATTAATATTTATCTTTTGCATAATTCATGCATATGTAAAATTTTCTTTTGGTATGACTATTAATATTGGTATATGTGAAAAAATTGAGTAAGAGATTTATCATTATACTTATGAATGGTTGAGCTTTATGCAATAGTAAAAAAGTTACTATACTGAATTTTGGTTGAGTTTTATGCAATAGTAAAAATAGTTACTATACTGAATTTTTTATACATAAAGATTTTATCAGATAAAATATGACACAATGAATTTTGTTTTCTGTTAGTTTTATAATTTGTATTAAATTATATGTTCCCTACTTCTTTTAAGCAGATTTACTGGCTACTGATGAATGGTTCTAAGCTTCCAGGATTTGGTTCAGACCATGGATGGCATGAGCAAGGAATTAAAAGAATGATGCAAATCATACATCAACTTTTACTTAACAAGAAGTCATTGTTAAATTTTTTATGGATCAGTTAGGAGTTGAATCTGGACCTCCACATCTGAACCGAAGATGAACTGGTCACAAAGGGAGCCAGTAGCACCCCAACAACACCTAGGACCTCCATTCACTACTGCCCCTTTCATCACTAGTCCATCTTCGATTCAGATGTAACTCATTTTCTAGATTTTTTCTTTCCACAACCATTCACAGGAGACTGAAAGATTACAGACTCATCAAAATCACATGGATCTCTTTCCCCTCCCACGAATGGTTCAAATTGATTGTTTTATGGAAATTGGGTTTACAGATCGACCCTGCACTTTATGTTTGTAATATAGTTATCTTCACGACTGATTTTTCTTATTATTGGTGTTAATCAGAACAGGGTTCTATTGCTTTGCACTAAGCTACTTTTCCTAACTTGTTAGGATTGCCGAAACTCAAAGCCTCAAAAACCTTCAAACTATGGACAATAACAAACTAGATTTCCCAACTGATGACTTCAATAAGAACATACATAAATATCTGAAGCTACCTGGAGCCTATTACAGCTAGAGTTTTATCTTTCCTGCCAATTGAAATCCCAGTTAACATTTATTTCCCACAAAGGACTTCAATTAAGGAGTTGGGTTCCATTGCAGAGACAGAGTAACCAGTGGGGTTAATAGCTACTTTGCTGCATCGATTATCTCACAGTTTAACTCTTATCTGTCCTACATAAACCAATATTATAAAATACTTACAGCTCTAGAACCAAGAGAGCCTGTCCACCATGAGTACCAAGTCATTGTGAGGGATCCAACAAAGTAACCCGAATGCTGACCTGCCATAACAATTGAGATCGAGATACATAATGAGCAGAACGTCTATATTTTCCTTCGCTATTCTATCCATTAAAAAGGGAATTGCAAGCAGCAGGGCTAAGAACAAATTTTCAAAAAGATGAATAAAGACGACAGAAAAATACAAATCGGCCGATTTAATTACTGCCTAGATTTTCTAAACTCTTACCTCAAAATGAAACGTACGGAGCTTGGACGATCAAGAATTTCAGGCTTGTAAACAATGTGCTGATCGATTTGTAGTTGGCTTAATGTCGGCTTGTTTTATAGGAATTCAAACATTATTTAATTAAATAAAATAAGAAAATTTCATTTACACTTCTAAAAGAAAGGGATGCGCAATGAACTTCTAGAAGGGTAGAAATTGTGAAACGTCTATCCAGTCTTAAGAATGTGCATTTGACTGTTTTTATTAACTAGTTTATCTATTTTTTAATAATCTATATAATTAACCTCAAGAAATATCTTTCTTCAAACATTAATTTATATTAATTATAAATTCATTTATAGTAATCATATAATACTATTAACATAGTAGTGAATAGACTGCCATTTTATATATTTAGCATTTAACTTACTTTGAAAGTCAAACAATCATTAAAGATAGCAATAATAATAATTTATAATATTGTATTTTTGTAAACTATTTGTAATCAATTATAATTTTTTTACAATATATTATAAAACTACTTTATTATCTTATATTATTGTTATAAATACTTTATTCATTTTATATTATTATGTAATTGTGAATTTAATTAAAACACATATAAATCATTGAACTACACTAAACTAATACAACTCATCAGACACACTTAGAATGCAAATCTGAATTCGTTTCTCAATGCCAGTTAACTAACAAATTTGTCCTCCCTTATTTCATTGTTTGACTAACCCTAGTCATTCCAAAGCTGAGAGTCCACTCACTGAAAGCTACTCTCACACTGTGAATAAATATCAACACACTTTCATAAGTGAATAATTTGTAGGGTAGATAGTTCCCTTAAACCATGTTTGTCTAGGTTTTCACCTTGAAGACAAAGAAAAGTTCAAGTTCTTATGTTTCATAAGTTGATTGAAAAATAATAAATATCATTTTTAACACAAAGTTGCATGAAAATGAATACAAATATAGTATCATATACAAAAATGATGAATTTTTGGATCCTCTGATAGAGATAAAGTTATATGCACCAATTATAAAAATATACATATATTCAATTATTTATGCATCTAAGAGTATATAACATAGTTTTATAAATAATTTTTAGTTCTAGTTTTTACTTTATAGTATTTATTCTGTTATATTATGCTTCTGTTTGTAGTGATTTAAAGATATATTTATGTTTATGTGTGTATAATTTTTTATGTTTTACATTTATTTATTTATTTTTTGTAAATTTTGAATGTTTTTTCATACATTATGAACTATATACAACATTAGATAGTATGTTGCAGTTCTAGATCCGTTGGATATGGTCCAAATATAGACATGTTTGAATACGATATCTAGGAATATCATATACATATCCAATATTTGATGTGAAAATTCCCATATCTAGGTATGGGAGGGGAAGTATGCATCAACTCTATTTTAACAACATAATCTAGACAAATCCACTGTAACATGCCAACCCTTCAATGCCGTAATTTTTTTTTCTAAAATTATACCTTGCGAGTAAATAAATTATGTAACAAGCCATTGCAATAATTTTTTTCTTTCTTTATTGAGAATATACGAACGTGATGCCATATCAAATTACAATAAATATTCTATTTCATTACAATAACTTCACAAGTTACAACAATTCAAGAATGCATACATTTACATACATAGCTCCAATGAGTTTTAGAACAAATAGTTCTAAGACAGTCCAAGATCCTTCCTTTCAAATCTTGGTTCTTCTGTCGCTTGTTGTGGAGGAGAAGCATCACTTAGGTGCTTTTCCGCCAACCATAGACTCTTAATGTAGTCCCCCACACATCTATCATTTGATAGATGGCCCTTCCCTTCAACGAAGAGATTGGTAGAGTAACCGACAATGACAACGAACTGAGCATAGTATTGTGTCCTACATAATTAGAACTTGTAATCCCATAATCTCAAACTAGCATGTAACACTGGATCATGGTGAATTGACAGTGTAGTCTCAGTAGTCACACAATCTAGAATGGAGTCTCAAACATTCACACTACTTTGGCCAAAGTGTTACATTCAGTATTCCTACTGAGAGTCATCTATCACATACACTATTCAAGGTCGATTTGACTTAAGGCTATCTTAAACTATACATAGGTATTTCCTTCAATGGATATTCTATCACCCTAGATTAACCTATCACCATTTTAATCTAATTGGAATAATCCCACTTAACAAGTAAGTACACAAGCTCCCTCCCATACTGGATTAACTATCTTAGGAGTAAACACAAGCTTTCCTAGTTAAATCAATAACTTAGCTAAGTGTCTCACAAGTGCCTCTTATATTCAATCATGCCTAGTATATAATATCTATGATATACACCAAACTCCTATTATGGAGTACTTACAAGAACAACACGAAAACAACATAAAAGCTTCAATTTCCCTTTTCAAAGACACTCTAATATCTCTAATTCACACACTGGAAAAGATAACATAAGCATTCATGGAAGACATATCATTCATAAGTAAATAACAAAGAAGAAGAGATCCTCATGCATGTTATTACTTATCCAAATAAATGACAACAATGTGGCCCTCTCCAACAACAACAACCTTGATAAACAACTTCTCAAGAATGTTAGAAATAAACTCTATCTCTCAAGTTGATAGCTTACTTCTCTCAAACAACAATTTTCCTCTTCAACAAACTAGAACTCTCACTCTTTCTCACTCACAATATAAAACAAAGTATGGTTGGAAATAATGCAGAATAAGGAATTGCAAAAGATGTGAAATCTTGTGGAAAGAATGCGTTCCTTCTAATGAAATGGTTCAACAATTTATAGAGCAGTCAAGTAACCTCATAGCCTATAGTTTAGGCACGTTAATGGACAGTAAGCTCCATGCAAAGAAACACATGAAACTCAGCAAAAAGGTGGCGACTTCCTAAGTTCATACTCAGCAAAATCACCTACAGGTCGATTTGCAACATTGACAACAATCACAAGACTTATTCAATTTGCATATGCTTAATTCGAATTGTCTCAAGAAATAGACATCTACAACAACTTGGTTTTAGAGGTGGTGCCAAATCCATCCTCTCCCCTTCTTGTTTGTCGTGGTTTCCTTGCCAAAAGAAACAGTCAATTACCAATTCATAGCAGCAAGCATCCATCAATTTTTTCTTGAGGATGAGTCGACTAAGGCATTAAATACATTTGACAAAGTCACTGGAAGATATGTATACTGGAAGTCAAGGTTAATCTTATCAAAGGCGTCGAACAAGTCCATGCTTCATATCGACACTAGACAACAACATCAATCCAATACAAATGTCTTATATCACGTGACAGTTTGAGTGATAATCGGTTTCACATAACAATCATAAGCAACTTCATACAACTTCTAAAATAATAGTCATTATTGACTATTATTGACCTGCAATATCATAGTCATTATCGATTATAATAAACCTTTTATAAATCAACTTCTACTAAAGTAAATGATAGTTGATAAATAATATATATAATATGTTTTAATATATATTATTATATATATAATATATATCATATGTACATATATATATATTAATATATCATTTATATATATACATATATATAACGTTAATATATATTTACATATATATCATTAACTATCAATGTAAATATATATACAATATTTAGACAAGTATACATTCGATATATATATTAGTATTTGCATATAATCACAACATATCAAATGTATGCATATATACATATGTATAAAAGTATATACCTCTATGTACACGTATATGTAGGTATATCTATATCGATGCATTTGCATGAGCGTGTCCATCCGCCAACATACGAGTGTATCGATACACATATACATATGGATACATGTATATATACCATACATATATATGTTCACATTCGATTCACTTATAACCATTCATTGTTACCATCATATTGATAGGTAGCTACGTGTAGTACATCTATACATGTGCATATACATGTTGTTTAGATCTCATTGACACGTATATGCATATATATACACCTACTCCACGTATGTCCTACTTATCATTGTAATCATAATAGTACAAGAAAGATCTCCATAACTCAAATAGATAAACTTCACCCATCAATGCACACAAAAGAAAACAAGACTATACTAGTGCTAACACATCAACTAAGGATAGCTTACCAACTTCCCATAAATTGACTAAATTCAATCATTCTAATGTGGTGTGTGTATGCTTAGATAGTTTACTTTTATCGGTTGCCCGACCAAGATCTTCTCCCGAGTGATACGTCCCCTCCGCCTAGAGGAATGAAACATATAATCATATCCACTAACACATGCACACGACAGTTAATTGTTCACAACATATGCAGTATACATTAAATATCTCCAAAGTTAGAATAATAATTCAATAGCCATCCATTCACATATATGTAGTACTTTTCCATAAGATAACATTAGATGTGATAACATACATTCATAATGCATTGATAATAAAGTACAAGCACAATTTATTCATCTCCGGAATTCACATTACATTCACATTTTACCCTACATAGTAATAGTAAATAATAATTACACAATTGGGTGTAACATCCACCCTAAATAAAACCAAAAGACAGAACTTAAATACAAAAAATGTTAAGAAAAATCCAAATGTAAATATTCTCTTACCTAAAACAAAAATAAATCACATCCCTTATATATTTATGTTGCAGTTCCTTAGTTTTTAAAAAATAATTCTAAGTGAATTCCACATAGGTTTCCATCTTCAAGGCACATCCTTTCCACAGTTCTGTTAGAATCCTCTTCAAAAAATGATAGCAAAACGTCCTCTTCTTTTCTAAAATAATTGTAATTGTGAAATATCAGTCTCTTTGGAATGTTTTGATATTTCATAGGTTGAGGCAAGAGCTTCCATAGAGATATGAGGATGACGACCCAGGTTGCCTTTTCTTCCTGGAGGAGTTTCCTCCTCCTCTTGACAAGGAGTTGAATCCAATTTTGAAAGTTCTTCATGAGAGTGAGAGAGTTATGGAAAAACTATAGAAGGAAGAGGCCATAATGGTAGAAGTTAAGTGTAAAGCAAAAGAACTTCATGATAAAGAGTACAAAATGCCTGAACAAAAGTTTGTACCTTGCTCAAATTTGAAAGATGCATGTTACAATGTTACAAGGCTCACCCAGGAGATCCTTTGCAGTGTGTTGAATCTATAAAAGCTTTTGTAGAATTGGCAAGGCAAGTTAATCTATGGTTTGTTGCTTCTGGATGACATTGGAAATAATGTACTGAAACAATGGTTAACGTTCCTTTTGAAAACCAACTAATTTTTTTTTACGAAATATATTGTCGACTGATGAACCCTTTTTTTCAGTATGTATGTTGATTAATTGGGACAAACATGAATTAAGGTATTATCTGATAAAATAACCAATATTTTAAGTCTTTGCTTCTCTAGAGTTTCACAACATTGTAGAGATGGTGGCTAAAGAAAAATGTACCCTACATAAAGTGCACATTGTGTACAGTTTATCAAAGAACATGGGTCTTCCAGGCTTCAGAGTCAGGACCTTTTATTCTTACAATGATATAGTAGTGAAGACAGCTAGAAGAATGTCCATTTTCACCATGATTTCAACTCAGATTCAACATTTATTGTCCACTATGCTTTTAGATCTAAAATTCGTTGATGAGAATAAGAATAATCTATAAAAATCGCTAAAGTAAAGAAGAAAAAGAAAAACACCTGCAACGCATCTGAGTAGAAGGCAACATCCACTAAACCTTGTTAGACCTTGTTGGTAGTGTGCACATACAACTGTAATTTGTACCTTTTTGAACGTGCCCTGGCTACACTCGCTCCACTTGTTAAATGAAACTGCCTCTTTTAACTCCCATGACCATCACATAATTTCCTCCATTAATCATGTTTCTTTCAACATTTTATTTCTTGAACATTTTTCAAAAGAAAATCATGATGAGGATTTGCACATATGGCCAAAGTTAAGGATAATTTATTCAATTTGTGCATAGATGACTTCACCAATAATAAGTCTTTGTGTATACAGATTTGGTCACCTCTCATATTATGACTATAGGAAACACTCTTGTCATAATTAATTGAAAATAAACAATTTCTTGTATTTTATATTTTTAATTAATTAATTATAGTCAAATGTGCTTTCTTGTGGGCTAGATAGATAATAGTTAGGAATTAGGATGAGAGATTACTATGTTATGCAGGTTATAAGTGGTGAAAAAAACATTGACTATTTGTAAAAGAAAGCAATGTGGAATATATATTTATTTATTTTGGGAGGAAAAATTATTAGGTTTTAGAAAGTTATAAGTTTCTAGAGGAAAATATATGAAGTGGATGACTTGCTTTTGAAAATTAACGGTTGAAAATTAAATAAATGATTTCAACCATCAAATTTTTTAAACTAAAACTTGGAGGTTCAAGATTATGCCGATAGCAAATTATATATATGTTAATATATTAGAGAGTACATGTTTGTGCATGCAAATTCTAGTTGCATATGGATTTAATGGTAGAGGTGGTCTACCATTAAATAGATGTTGGTTCATCGACAGTTGAAACTTGTTTTCTGATGACTCAATAGTGGTTCACACTATATGTAGCCTATCACCTAAATTTAAAAAAATATAATATATAATTAAAGAAAAAAAATAATTACATTTGTATCCACTCTTAAAAAAGTAAGATAAAAATACACTTGTTTTTTTCTTTTTAACTTTTTAAACTTAAATTTTTAGATTTCTTTTAATTATAACATATATAAATAATAAATATAATGGATAAATAATTAATTATATATTTTAAACTTTTTAAATATTACTTTTATTTTTAAAATTTTAATAATTATTATATTATAATATATAATATAAATAATTATTTTAATATATATATATTATATGAAAATTTTAATAATATTATCAATTAATAGATAAATAATAATAAGTTTTTAATAAATATAATTGTTTAATTCAAATAATAATATTTATAATAATTATTATTCATTAAATAAATAAATAAATTATCAATTGACTTTTTATTTTTAATAGGTTTCATTTTATTTTTAAGGGTGTTAATTGTAATTTTAATATAAAAGTTAAAATTTGAACTTTAACAATTTTGATAAAATTTATTTTTATTTTTTATATTTTATTTAAATAGAGTTTTAATTTATAAAATTTAATTTATTTAATAATTTAACTATTTTTATGTTCAATTTTATAATAATTGTTTTGATTAATATTTATTTTTTCTTTCAATTAATGTTAATATTGTATGTAATATATTAATTATATTTTTTAGTTGCATATTTTATTAATATTTCAATTCGAATAAATTAAATATTTAGTTTTATTTTTTTATTTAATCATTTATTAACTTAATAAGTCTATTATTTATTATTATTTTTTTTTAAAATATTTTTTTTATTAATATTTGAATTTTGATATATTTTGACCTTGCATTTAATTTAATTTATTTTTTTTTGATCCGTAAGGTGGTAATTTTATAGATAATGAAGAAAATTACAAACGTTTGCTAGGCAGGAATTATAGCAACGAAACCAACTGTCTGCCAAAAGATGAGCTAACGCAGAGAAACAACATCAGATAGTCCCTTAAAGAGAAACGAGATAGAGAAAAAGATGCCTCGGCCTAACCTCCAAAAACAAAAGGCTTGAACCATGTAGCACAAGATCTAAACAAACAAAATTTACCAGACAAGAGCCAAAAGAGGAGATATGAACAACAACACACACCATACAAATTTACCAGAAACCATTTAACTCTGCAAATTCTATGAACCCTTCCACCCATTCCATCCCATCCACCGGTACTATCTTCAATTTTCGCTTCAGGAATTCCATCGCCACTTCCACAATCTTTCGATGCCTTGATAATGTGGGCCCTTTGAGGTCCAGGAGAAATGGAAAAACTCTGACAGCTTCATCAGACTCCCATAGAGAGGCTAGGTCTGCAGGACGCGGGATACCCTTACCAATAAAGGCTGCCTTCAAAGTCGTTTCAAGGCCACCTAGCAAATCGTCCCGGAACAAGCGAACTAGCAAATCCCTAGCTTCAGCCTTCGAAGAACCAAGGTCCAGGAGCACGGCAAGAAAAACGGGATGAAATGTGCGTATTATCACGGGTGAATTCATTCCTTTCTAAGTGCCCTTTTCCAAGTACCATCTTCATAGCAGCAATTGACGCCGAGTCGTCTATGAGCAAGATACGCTTCAATCTTTGCTCCATGACCTCACGAAAGGCGATTTGTCTCTCCTTTGCCACTAAGGAAACCGGTGTGTCGACGCCGAAGGCTTCCAAACCTTCCGCCGAAATGAGAATGGTAAACTTCGACTTCGACGGTCTATCCATTAGCGAGAAATTGACAGTCGACCCTGCAATAAAAATACAGAAGACAAACCAAAATGCACACCCATACTTAAGAAATAACTTCATTTGCATAATAAAAGGCCCAAATAATGATCAGTCAGGCATTGCATACGGAGCAGAATAATCGCAAAACAAAATGTCCTTGGCATGAGTAAAAATACGGCCATCGTCCAGCCAACTTAGAACCATGATCAAAGCATTAAATGTAAATTCCCACTCGGCACGTCCGCAATCAATACAAGGAAAGCCGTGCCCGGTGTGTCTCACTGACGGCGCCTTGAAGACAAGGCCAAGCATGCCATCAAACCAACTCCAGAAGATTCGACATTCCCAAACAACCGATAAAACAAGCAAGGAACACTAAATCGGCCAAATATAGAAGATTTGAAGTGACAGGAGTAAACCAAGTTCGAGGACAACAAGACTGTCCCATCCGCCACCTCACGTCCACCCTGTACACCCATAGCCTGAGAGAGGTGCAAGGGGGAGCCCACCCATCCACCCACTAATTTATTTTAAATTTTAATTTATATTTAACTTTGATTTTTTATATTATTTTTCTTTTCAAGAAATTAAAAATAATATTTAAAAATTATTAATTTAATTTAATTTATAATTATTTATCTTATTGAAAGTTTAATTATTGTAGAATAATTCAATTTTGAATTTGAATTTGAATTTATATAATAAAATGAATTTCAAGCTTAAAATTTGAATTAAAATTTATGAAGTGAGAGATAAGCTAACTTTTAATTAGTCATTTCTTGCCAACAGTCTAAGACATGTTGTTTGGGAGTTATGCTCAAGGTAGCATGTCATTTGATTAAGGATAAGATAATTCACCTTTAAAACCTCTTCAATGTACCCATTGTACATTTAAGAAGGAAAATAGATAGATAGAAAGAGAGAAAATAAAGAGGAAGAGAAATAAAGAGATAGAGAGAGAGAGAGACAAAGAGATATAGAGAGATAAAAAGAGGGACAAATATATAGAGATAGAGGTAGAGATATGGAGGAATAAAGAGGGAGAGGCAAAGAGATAGAGATAGGAAGATAGATAAAGAAAGAGAGAGGAAAATATAGAAGAGGAGAGACATAGATATAGTCACATAAAGAGAGGGAGACAAAGAGATAGAGAGATAAATCTATAAATAAGAGACAAAGATATATAAAGGTAGAGAGATCAAGAGATAAAGGGGGAAAGGGGAGATAAATAGGGATAGAAAAAAAGAGTGAGGAGAGAGATAGGGAGAGGGAAAGAGATAAAAAGAGGAAAAGAGAGAAATATAGATAGAGGAAGAGAGAAGGAAAGATAAATATAGAGAGAAATAGGGGAGAGAGGAAGGGAAAGATTTAAAGATAATAGGAAATATAGAGATAGAGAGTGATACAAAGATATAAAGAGATATCTTTCTCTTTCCATCTCTCACTATATATAAATCCCTATATGTACCTCTCCCTACCTCTCTCTCCATATATATCTCCCTCTCTATACCTATCTCTATATATACAACTCCCTATCTCTATATTTCTATCCCTCCATCTCTCACTTTCTCATTCTCTCCCTCTCCCTCTCTCTCTCTCCATATCCATCTCCATCTTCGTCTCCATACCCATCTTCCTCTCTATCTCTCCCCTATCTCTATATCCTTACCACTCCCTATATATATATATATATCTCTCTCTTTTCCCTGTATCTTTCCCGCTATATATATCTCTAGATATCTCTCCCTCTCTCCCTATCACTCTCTCTTTCTATATCTCTCTACTCATTTATCATCTCTCTATTTCTCTCCCTCTTTCTCCCCCCCTCTCTCTCTATATATATGTATGTATGTATTATATCTCCCTCTCTATATCTATCTCAATATATATATATATATCTCTCTCTATCTCACACACACTCCATGTTTCTCCCCCTATCTATATATCTATATATCTCTCACTCTCACACAGACACTCCCCATTTCTCCCTCCCTATCTCTATCTATATCTCTCTATATCTCCCCTCTCTATTTCTCTCCATCTATATCTATTACTTATCTCTATTATCTTCTTTATCTCTCACTCTTTCCCCCTCTATTTATATATTCCCATCTCTCCCCCTCCCTCTCTATTTATATCTCATTATCTCTATCCCTATCTCTCTCTCATTTACTCCATCTCTCTCTCCATCTCTCCTACTCTCTCTACATACTAGATTTCCTATATCTTTATATTTATCTCTCCTTCTCCCCCTCTTTCATTGTCTCCCTCTTTCTATCTCTATTTCTCTCTCTCCTTCTTCCTCTCTTCTTCCATCTCTCCCTCTATGTATTTATCTCTCTCCCTTTCTTTGTCTACATCTCTCTCTCACCCCCTATATCTTTTCTAAGTTATATCTATCTCTCTATCACTCCTTTATATCCCTTTCTCTCCCTCTTGCTCTCCCTACACTACAAAAAATCCTTGTGATTAGCTCCCTTTTTTGTTTCCACCCATTGTTTTAATGTATTTCTCTCCATTTTTTGGGAAAAGTCGACGCTATTTTTCAGGATGGCACTATTTTTGGCATTTTTTGCACCAACCAGAATTAGCCGGCGCTAATTTAGGCGCAAATTGGTGCCGTAATTAGCATTGATATTTAACGCCTAGTGTAACGCCCTTATTAATGCCTAGATTGATGCCAAGATTAGCGCCAAAAATGACGCCTATGATAGCGCCCAAATTAATGCCTAAATTAGCAACCAGATTAGCGTCTATGTTAGCGCCTAAAGTAACACCTATTTTAGCGTCTGCTTTAGAGCCTTTTTTGGTGCCTAATGTAGCGCCTAATTGTTCTGATCTAGCAGGGATTAAGGGTGTTAGAACAAAAAATCCTTCCCCAATATTCACTAGCCTTCAATTGCTTGCCTACATTTCACTTGCATCAAAAGATCCAATGCCTTTGATTTTTCATTGTATTTAACATGAAATGCAAAAAATTGTGTGACAAGATCCATACTGTCACCAACATTCCCTTTGTATATACCCATTTATTCCTCCAGATAATCATAAACAAAGAAAATTTTGCCTTTACCACAACACTTTGTGCAGATTAAGGGTTGAGGGTTGAGAATTGAGGGTTAAGGGTGGTTTAATGTATAGGGTAGAGGGTAGAGGGTTTAAGGTTGAGGGTAGAGGGTTGAGGGACATATATGGTTCAAGGATTAGGGTTGAGGGTCCAATGCATAGGGTAGAGGGTATAGGGGTTAATGAGGGATTAGGGTTTAAGGGTTCTTGAGGGTTGAGGGTAGAGGGCAGAGGGTACTTGAGGGTTTAAGGGTTGAGGGATTAAGGGTTGAGGGTTGAGGGATTATGTAATGTCCCCGAAAATTGGACAAAATGACTCAATTATTTAATATTCCCTAACTCTTAAATTATTTTCAAAGGAGGGATATTAAATAATTGATAAATTAAGTTATTAAGTGACTTAGTAAAATATTTAAAATATTACCTTGTAAAAGTCACTTATATTTTGATTGGGGAAAAATTATAAAGTGTCTTATGAAATATTAACACCTTTCTAAAATATTCATTAAAGTGACTCATGAATTATTAAAATGTATAAAGTCACTTGGCTATAGTTTGGAAAAGAAGGAAGAAAAGTCACTTTATTATTTTGTGAGCAAATTAAAAGAAAATTCGCCACTTTAGGGCATGAAGGGAAAAATACAAAAGAAAGAAAGAAGAATTCATTTGCACTTTTGACTATTTTGGAATGCATCACATTTTTTTCCTTCACGGGAAGAGCTGAGTCTCTGGTTTAGGGTTTTGAGACCCTCATTCTTCAGTTTCGGGTGTGTGAGATCACCCCTAGCTGAAAGGGAGCTTGGAAAGGAAACGTTGCAGACTTATGATGAGCTGTCTCCAGCCTAGGCGCAATTTTATCTAGCGTTTTGGGAAGTCGAGTTGTTAAGGATTGGTTAATACATCTTCAGTTTGGAGGGGTCGTTTGAGCAGGTTGGGGCTCGCGTTTCAGCATAAAAGCCAGCCTAAGAAAGTTGTTTGGGGTCGTGAAACTAAAATCTGGGCGAATAACAGAGCATGCCATGTTTACAAAGGAAGAAAACGTCTTTTTCCTACTGCATTCAGTTCGTGGTTGTTGCTGGAGGTATTTTGCATAGGCGTTTGGAGTGTTAGAGCAGGGCGCATCACTATTCAAGGGATACGACTGGCAGTGAGTCCATTTCAGCCACTGACTTATCATTCTGGATAGGTCTGAGTTCATTTCTACCATATCTCAAGCTGTGAATGACTTCCTTCCAGGTCTGTTGCATTATTTAACTTGTCTTTGTATCTGAGCAGGATTAGCAATATTTCCTGTGTGAAAGTTTTGCTTAGTGCTAAAACCAATGAGCTGTGTATGAGCCGTTACCTAGGGAAGCCCATAAAAATAATATTTATCCTATTGTAACAGCTGGGTATGGAAGCAACCGAACACTCTCAGTGTTGTGTTAATTTTGCAATCTTATATAAAATCTCATGGCTGTAATTGCATTTCTTTATACACTTAAAAGAAGTAATTTGCTGTCAAGTAATCTGGGGCTGCTGTAAGGAATTGTTTGATAATGTAAGACCAGAAAATTGCATTGTATTATGGTTACCATCCTAAACATTATTGCTGTCAAAGTCTCATAAGACTTCACATTCAAACTGGGCATTGTCTATCCCACTAGTTGCATTCTCAGTACCATTTAAGACCTTGAAAGTGTGCTCAGTTTGAGTTCTACAACTGAGTGTGCTCACAGCAATCCAAATAGAATGAAATTCTAAGAATGTGTCCTAATACTAGCTGTCATGACTTAGACACATGAAATATGCCATTAATGAACTGCTGTTCAGTCTTAGGATTATCTCCTTGTTTTCCAAGTACATTGCTGATAATGAAATGTATAAGCTGCAAGATCAGTCAGTTAGTTTCAGAATTGCAAATTACTACTATGAATGTTTAACCACTGTTCATTATCTATTCCATTGCTGAGTACACTGGTTGATTAAGTTCAAAGTATGACTGCGTGAAGTATGAGTTCCCTTCAAACCAAATAAAACAATCAGAAAATTATATGGGCATAAAATCAGATCGCAAACCAGGTGTTTGACCGAACTCCAAGTGGGTTAATACAGAAATTTAAAACAGAAATTTGCAAGGCCCATTACAGATTAGGGTAGAGAGTTTACTTGGGTTTAAGGGTTGAGAGATTAGGGTTGAGGGATTACTAGGGTCAACTAGGGTAGAGGGTATTGGGATGTTGAGGGTAGAGGGACATAGAGGGTTTAACGGTTTAGGGTTTAGGGTATTGGGTTGAGGGTATAGGGTTGAGGGATTAGGGTAGAGAGGGATGGATGGATTAAGGGTTGAGGTATTAAGGGTTGAGGGCGGTTTAATGTATACTAGGGTAGAGGGTAGAGCTGGTAGAGGGTGTGTGTAAGAGTTTAGGGTTTAACTAGGGTTGAGGGTTGAAGGTAGAGGGTTGAGGGTATATGGTTCAAGGATTAGGGTTGAGGGTCCAATGTATAGGGTAGAGGGTATAGGGGTTAAGGGATTAGGGTTAATTAAGGGTATTTGAGGGTTCAGGGTAGAGGGTAGAGGGTCAAGGGTTTAAGGGTTGAGGGATTAAGGGTTGAGGGTTGAGGGATTAGGGTAGATAGTAATTTACTTGGGTTTAAGGGTTGAGGGATTAGGGTTGAGGGTATAAGAGGGTATGTATTGGCCAGTTGAGGTTAGAGGGACGTAGAGGGTTTAATGGTTTAGGGTTTAGGGTATTGGGTTGAGGGTATAGGCCGATTGAGGGATTAGGGTTGAGGGTAGAGGGTAGAAGGTTTAAGGCCAATTTAGGGTTTAAGGGTTTAGGGTTGAGGGATGTTAAGGGTTGAGGGTAGAGGGTTTAGGGTATAGCTAGGATGTTTGAGGGTATATGGTTGATTAAGGTCGATTAGAGTTGAGGTTCCAATGTAGAGGGTAGAGGGTATAGGGTTTACTAGGGTTTAGGGTTTAAGGGTTGAGGGTTGAGGGATTAAGGGTTGAGGGTATAATGTATAGGGTAGATTAGAGGGTAGAGGGTAGAGGGTTCAATGGTTGAGGCTTGAGGGTTTAAGGTATAGGGTAGATTAGAGGGTAGAGAATTGAGGGTTAAGGGTGGTTTAATGTATAGGGTAGAGGGTTGAGGGACGTATATGGTTCAAGGATTAGGGTTGAGGGTCCAATGTATAGGGTAGAGGGTATAGGGGTTAAGGGTACTTGAGGGTTGAGGGTACTTGAGAGTTTAAGGGTTGTGAATTGAGGGTTGAGGGTTTAATGTATATGATGGATTAGAGGGATGTAGAGGGTATAAGAGGGTTTAAGGGTTGAGACTTGAGGGTTTAAGGTTGAGGGTAGAGGGTTGAGGGTCCAATGTATAGGGTAGAGGGTATAGGGATTGAGGCTAGATTAGGGTTTGACTAGGGTTGACTAGGGTTGAGGGTAGAGGGTAGAGGGTTAATTAAGGGTTGAGGGATTAAGGGTTGAGGGTTGAGTGATTAGGGTAGAGAGTTTAGTAATTGGGTTAAAGGGTTTAACTAGGGTTGAGGGATTAGGGTCGAGGGTAGAGGGTATAATATGGTTCAAGGATTAGGGTTTAAGGTTGAGGGTAGAGGGTTGAGGGTATATGGTTGATGGATTAGGGTTGAGGGTCCAATATTGTATAGGCCGGTAGAAGGTATAGGGGTTGGGGGTTGAGGGTTAATTAAGGGTTGAGGGTTGAGGGATTAGGGTCAAGGGTAGAGGGTATAATATGGTTCAAGGATTAGGGTTTAAGGTTGAGGGTATATGGTTGACGGATTAGGGTTGAGGGTCCAATATTGTATAGGCTGGTAGAGGGTATAGGGGTTGAGAGTACATATATGGTTGAGGGATTAGGGTTGAGGGTCCAATGTATAGGGTAGAGGGTATAGGGGTTATGAGGGATTAGGGTTTAACTAGGGTAGAGGGTAGAGGGTTAATTAAGGGTTTAACGTATTTTTCTCCATTTTTAAAAAAAAGGTTGGCGCTATTTATCGGGATGGCACTATATATTTTACGCCGAAGGCGTATCCTATTTGAAGAAGACAAACATGATTCTTCCAATCGATGGTTGATATCAAACTGCCGACCCTTAAAACTGTTTGGTCCATTGATACCCTTTTCTTGATTTTATCACATTATAATAATACTTTACCTGCAAAAGTTTGCCCTACGCTACATAATATCTTATATGGATTGCATATAATTTATTTATGCTCATGCTGCATAATATCTACTACCGCGTGTGGTTAAAGTATTTTTTATTCTACTTTTTTACAGGCATGTAAATATTATTTGTTTTGTGAGCCCTAAATTACCAAGTGCTAGACAAAATTACTTTTTATTCTACTAAATTGACTATTCTATCGTTTTACTCCTTGCTTGGTATAAATTTACAAACCACTTGGTTAACAAAATACTCTATGCACTTACATATTGCTTTTTTTAAGTATTTAATTATAAGGATTGTACTATTTTTTTTGGTATTTAATTATAAGGATTTGTCTTCTTTTTATTTTCTTTTCCATTTTAAAATTTTGATTATAATTTTTTTAGATAATATTAGTTGAGTTTTTTTAAAATTTTAAAACTGTTTAAATACCTAATATAAATAAAAATTATACTTACTAATTCTAAAGTTTAAAATGGAAAAGAAAATAAAAATAATACAAATCCTTATAATTATTAAATACTAAATAAAAACACGATCGAACGTCACCCTCATTTATACTAGGGGGTACGACATTCCTGGTTGTTGGTCTCAACATGACTTTTCGACAGCTCAAAGGGTGACACGTACACATTAAAATGAATGCCATGAAAGGATGGCATTAAAATGAATGCCACGAAAGGATGGCATTAAAATGAATTCCATGAAAGAGTGGCATTAATTTTAATCCAGCGAAGGTGGTGATCTCTGCATTCTGCATTTGCTAGAGTTTTCGTTCTAGAGGCTTTGCTTGGGTGAGAAAGAATAATGGAGAAGGATGCAAAGTATGCAGTGTTTAAATCGGTCGAGGAGCTATCCGCCTTTGAGCATGACACACTGATTTTCCTAGATTGTGATGTGAGTCAGGGGGGTTTCAAAAAACTCACGGACCAGAGGCTCAAACAGATTCTTAATCTGGAGTTTGATCCCTTGATGGTGGCCACGGTGAAAATGGTTTTGGGCCGAGAGCAAGTGGCCTACAGTGAAACAGTTCGAGTTAATTCCCACAGTCTCTCATTTTTTGGCGTCTTTGTTTGATCAAAGCACCCCCAAAAACCTTGTTCGGGAAATGATGAGCAAGCTATTCAAGCCTAATCTCCTGGGCGCCATGGATGAGGTTATTTCAGCCTCTATTCTTAGATTTTGGGTGCCATGTTTGAAAGACATGGAAATGCTCAAAACTCTTGGTGCAGTGGTCCAATTTTTTTTGCTTCTATTGGAGCCGAAAGGAATGGCACTGGTTAGGCATCAGATGGTGACTGTGGTTGGGGTGGAGTATCTAAAAAAATCTCTTGAGCTAGTCGAGACTGAGGATGTGGAGTGGGTGTTGGAATTCATTGACTTCGCCCATCTCAATGGATTCCTGTGACCTCGGGATCGTGGTGGGATGGTGCTGGTTTTTTTGGCTTCTGCAATTGTCGGTGGCTTAAAATTCGGGTTGTCTTGGTGCTGGGTTTAGTTAGTTTTTTGGTGATGCTTTGGTGGTTGTCTTGGCCTTTGGTTTTTGGCTCAAAATCTATTGCTAGGGTTTCATGAATATTCCTGCATTGGAAAACGATCTATAATTTTTTGAATTTTGATTAATACAATCTCCTACTATTTTTGGTGGTTGTTGGCCTAGTTGTAATATTTTTCTCTCTTTTGACAACCTTTATTGCCTCCTTTTTGTATTATTTGCATTGTTTCAATAAAAATAAAATAAAATACTAAACAAAAAAATATGTATATGCCAAAAGAATGTACATTATAATTCCCATTCTTAGTATATTAGTTGAGTTTTTAATTTTATTTTTAAACTGTTTAATTATGAGAATTGTTTTTCCCGTAATTGGGAATTATAATGTACATTATTTATTTTACATTATAATTTTATTTGAAAATAATATATATGAGATTATTTGAAATTATATTTTACAAATTACAAATGAAAAATTACAAATGAATAAAATAAAATAAAATAAAGGCTTTTTTATAAGTACGAGCATTAATGAAGGGTAGTTTGAGCTCAAATTTTAATGATGGCCTAGCATACAAAGCTGGGTATGCAGGTCGGCATCGCTGGAGCCTTAGGAGATAAAATTACCATAGCAATTACAATAAAGTGAAGTCCCTACAATAATTTCATGTTGACCTACTACATCTGGTTATTAGTCGTTTAAGTCATGAGTTGAGCCATTAAAATCGTTCTTTGTACTGGCCCCGAGTTAAGTTAGTTGGTCATCATGTATGGTTAATCATTTTAAATGCTCCCTATAGTTGGGCCATAATATTTTTCAATTGACTTATGTTTAATCCATCCCGCATAAGGCAATTCAATGGAGTGCAATAAGGCGGTAAACAACAAGAAGATAAAGCATACACCACTATACCGTCAGGAGGGTGAGCAACATATGCGGTAGAGCGGTGTACACCGCAACCCTGTAGCAAGAAGTCTTGAGCAAGGCAGTAGAGCGGTAAGCATGGAAGAAAAGTGGACACCGTAGTACTGCGTGAGGTGGATAATATGGTTGTGGTAAAGCGGTATACACTGCAACCCCACAGTAAGAGATCTTAAGCAAGGTGGTAGTGCGGTAAACATCAAAATGGAAGGGAAAAATGCCGCCATACCCCAGTGGGTATAATAAGAGACAACGGTAGTACGGTAATCATGGCATCATTACAATTTACAATAATAAATTCCCTCACACATGCTTCAAAATTCATTTCAAGGATTTGAGCTTGTTGGGAAACTATCTGGCAAAGAATTGGCATTAATACTGATACGACTAAATATCGCGCCCTCAAAAGCAAGTGAATTTTCCTAAGACTGTGCTCAGTTGAAATGCATTGTTGTGGATGAAGCTGAGGATGCCGAGAAAAGGAGCTCTGTGAAGGACGAGCACTTGGGTAAGTGCACAAATAACCCTATGAAGAAGCTTGATTGGTGTACTATTTGGTAGAGCTATATTATTTGAAGTCATAGTTGGAAAAATTGAAATATTCATCCTAAAAGAAAACAATCGAAAGTAAAAGAAAGTAAGGCCAAAATTAAGGAAGAAGAACCTAAGGTAAAGAAGAGACCACTCCACCAGTCTATATTAGATATACTTCCAAGATCAACCAAAGAGGGAAATAAGAAATTTCTCGTAGATACTGCACAAGGTAGTAGGGATGCTCTCATTCCCAAATCCGGGTGGGACTTATTTTGGTATTTTTATAGTAAGAGAAATGAGAAGATTCTAGTGTCAAACCCTTGGATGTTGGATTTAGCAAAGTTGATTATCCTGAATGTGTTTATTGATGTGGAGTTTATCATATTACTATCCAAGCATTATCACTCTACAACCAAGACAATACGGTTTCCAAATGGCTCAATATTGGTAGAGGAAAACATAACTGCTATCATTGAGTGTTTTGTCTTAAACAAGCAGTCTTTGACCAAAATAAACCTACAAAAGAGCGAGGAATATTATAAGAGGTTAAGAGGAACTTATAGAAGTGATGAGCTACCCCTATATTTGAAAAGAGGCATTAGTAACATAATGATTCCCATTTCTACTTCCAATATTGAACCATTCACTATGATAGATTTTCAATATTATTTTGTGAATACATATCTAGCTCTGTGCCAAGTACTAGGGGTGGATGCTCAAGATAAAATGCCAATAAGCTTGATGATGATGGCCATGAGAATTCAAAACCTTGAGACTAATATTGAGTATGACTTTGCATCATACCTTGAGAGGGCGTTGGATGATGAATTCTCACAAGTCATAGAGGATAGAGCACCGATTACATTCATACACTATTCCTTACTATGCCATTTGATACTATACAAAAATTGGGACCATTGGACTAAATGAATGGACTTGGCTATAGTGGATGAGCAAAGGAACGCCACACCTATCCAGAAGTGGTGTTATATTTGGGATAGTCGGTGCAATAATTCAAGATTTTCTATATTCTATGAAGACTTTGTGCACATAATCCTTCAAGTTCTTGGTTATTCAATGCCAAGATTGGCAAATAAAATGCAACAATTGTTAAGACCTTTGGCCCTGAGACAGGAACAGGGTCACACATAATTTTGGTGATTGGTTCTTTTTCCCAGCAATTACAATAATAAGAATCTATGGATTCCCTATTGCTCCGCACATACTGCCAAAGTTCGTGCCCCTCAAATTAGCATTTCTTGAATTTATGTGGAAAATGATGTGGATGGAAAAGGATGTAATGCACAAACAAAAGAAGGGAAATTTTTTTCCAAACTTAACCAAATGTGGAGACTGGACAGTAGGCTCAGATACATTGGAGGAGTTGCAATATTACTTGAAGACAAGATATGTGTTGGGTTTTGGAAAAGCAAGAGCCTTTGACCCTGAAAATCATATGAATAACATAAGGCATAATCTTCTTACCAAAATGACAGTGGAACACCAAGTAGATTATGAGGAAGATGTGATAAGAAACTACCTTACTTTTCTAGAGGCATCCCTCAGACAAAAGAAATGGGAGGTTATAATGAAGCTTGAAGGAAGGTAGAAGCAAAATGACAAAAGTTTCCCTGGCTATTTTGTTGAAGAAAAAGACCCCATTAGGAGGATCAATCGGATAATTGATAAATTTTGAGGATTTATATGCTAAAAAAGAAGTGCATCTTCAGGAACATGGTGGTAAGATAACTACAAAGCACACCCCGAACACAACATCAAAGTTTCCCATGGAGCAATTGCCTCCCAAGAGATAAAAGACACGGAGCATTGAGCCATTTGTACCTTATGAGGAGAGTGAAGGGGTGGGAGATACTGAAGATGTGGCCACTGTATTGCAATCATTAAAGGGTGATATTGAGGGTTATCAGCCCATCCATGAGACTAGCACCCATAGGCATGAGGAAAGGATGGATGATGTAGAAAAAACAAGTGCCTCTAGATACATGAAGATGAGAGAGAAATTGCTTCCAAGAGGTTTATAGAGGATGATGATTTCATCAAGACTCTAGAGTTTAGGGATTTCTAGACAAAGATGAAGATAAAATAAATTGAAGAGAAAATGGAGTCAAATGAAGTGGGAATTGAAGAACCAGAAAAGAATTAAATGGTGGCATGGACCTTCAATGAATTAAGGGTTGACCACATTGACATTAGCCCTCAAAAGGCTAGAGAGATGATTTTGAAGAGCAATATTCTCATTTTTCCTGGGTTGGAATTAAAGAAAATGTTTTTGCTTGATCAAGTATGGGCTCAAAAAGATCCAATGTTAGTTGTAGAGTTTGACTCTGATGAAGGAGTAAGTGGAACTAGGTATAACCCCAAAATTGAAACCTTGGCCATTTGGATCAAGCAGAAAAACACATAAAAGCCTAAACTGTTGGATGTAATACAAGGAATGAAAGGGGCAGCAATGGTAAGAACAATATAGGACACCATCCCTTTGGAGGAAGCCACAATAACCGTGCACTAGCCATGTTCACTCGTGCAACTGTTAAGGGACTGGTGGACAGATTAAAGGAGTACATGAAAGGGAACAAAATTCTTAAATGATGAAGTTAATGAAATTTTTATAGAGAATGTCAAATTGAAAGAACAGTTAAAAGGAGTAGGAACTTCACAAAGCAAGGAGATAGTGTCATATAAGCCTCCTAGTGCTCCATTAAATATTGTACAAAGCATTTCGACTGAGCAAGCAAAGGCTCCTGAGAAGGAAGTGGATGAAATGAAGGAGGCTTAGGATGAAGTAAAAAGGAAAGTTTATGAAGTTATGGAAAAGATTCTTGAGTACAAAATAAAGTTGGTTATTGATAAACTAGATAGTGTGCATGACAGTTATAAATCACTTCAGCAAGCAATTGATCAAATAAAAGAACATATGCTTGTATTGGACCCGTTGTTTCAAAGGTGGAAACCTATTCACCACACTCTATATAAGTTATGCAAAGTTCTACAAAGGAGTCCTGATGCTCCTACAACATTAAAACTGACTGAGCAAATAGTAAAAATGATTGTTGATGAATTTGATTATATACAAGGGAGGATAAGAGGATTGTGGCACGAATGGATTCATTCCATACCTTAAAACAATGGTATACACCAAAAATTGTGAAAGATGATGGTCAAGTAAAAGACTTGGATGAATGGAAGGAATTTGGTTAGGTTATTCATAAGTGTTTAACCCATATTCAGGGGGATAGTGACACCAGTCTTCACAGGCTCAATTTGATCATGTATGGATTGATTGCTCTTGATGCTAGATATCTGAAATTTGTCAATGATACAAAGGCACTACTAGATAGTCGATGGAAAACACATCTTGCAAACATACCAAAGATCTAGGAATATTAGTGGCCATCAGATTTTATGGTGTATGAATGGGAAGAGAAGTATTTGGCTTTAGATGAGTAGGTCACTAAGGCGAGGGAATTTGAAAGTCTATCATGGAGAGGAAAGGTTTTCCAAATCAATGAACATGGGATTTCTATGTTGATTAAAGGAAACATACGTCTAAAGTGTCTTAAGCCTTGTTATTTCTTCAATTATGCAAATTAATTAGTTGTTAGTAAATGAAGTAGTTTTGAAGGGTCGTCTATTTTTGTAAAAGGCCTGAAGCTTGTTGCTTCCTATATAAATAGGAAACCAAGGACAATTTTGAGAGGATCATCATATCGTATTCTATTTTCATTTCCATTATAGTAGGCATTAGTAAGAAGATAGATTGCACATTCCACCCATCCATGTCATATCAAAGACTTCTGCTATAAATGTATATATATTTGAAACAACATAATGGAGAATATTGCTCATAATTGGTAATCTATTTTGGTGATCAATTGTTGTGTTAAATCTCATGCTTATCTGTTACTGTGTTATCTCCAAAGTGGTTTATTTAAGTTATTTAAATTCATAAGATTTATTAGGGCACATTTGTTGTTACTGTGTGATTATTTTGAGCTTATGAATGAAATAGAACATCTTATTATCAGAGATTCTCCATGACTGTGTTATCATTCTTTATTTTTTCTTATGTTTTCCATACTTATTTCTTCTTATATTTGAATGAATATCAGTTATTGAGCCTCAATACTGTGCTTATGTGAATGAATATGCTGATATAGTAAAGCATTTACTATAGATGTTTTCAGTTACATGTTCAAAATTATGTTCAACATAAAAATGGAAACTATTTAAAAATAATAAAGTTAACAAAGCTGCTTATTTAAATAATTGTGAGTTACGTGCATTAATATTTTATTAACTTTTGTGTCTTCATGAACATATGTTGATACAAAATGAATGGAAGAAGCATCCAAGTAATCATAATTTTTTTTGCCAACAATTCATACCAAAGATTGAACAATTTAAGGATATTGCAATAGGTAATTTGTATCGACACAAAGAATATTACTGAAGCATTTCAAAGTTTGGGCCATAAGAATCATCCTTTTTTAAACATGGATTGCAAATAATTCTAAAAATTTAGAAGTCTTGGTCATTAACATTATTGTTTGCTACAATGTCATCCAGTGTATCATTGTCAATGTTCATATGTTCTTTCAAGTATTTAATATTATCATCATCCTCATCTTGACCCACATCATCTTCATCATCATTGAAATTTGACTTTACACCATCTATATTGTTAGCATATGTATTTGGATCATCATTTTCTATACCATCCATATTGTTGTCTTCCATAACATCATCTAACTCTAGATTGTTGTCTTCTTGTGCTTGAACATAACCATCTTCAACATCATCATGGATGTCAATTTCTTCAATGTTCTCTAATTCCTCTCTCTCATTTTGTTCGCCATTATTGTTTTGCTCAGTATCCACTAATGTTTCATCAAATTCATGCCATAATCTTGGATCATAATGTATGACAAACATCCATTTTGGGTCCAAAATATCTTCATAGAAAAATACCTGCAGATGAACGAAATACATATATTAGACATATGTTATAATAATTTTATTGATTAATAAACACATGTATATATTAGCAATAAACTATGAATTAATAGATTAATGATCACTACCGCTTCTTGTTTGAGTTAAAGAAATACCTGATCACAATGAATTGGTAGAACATAAGGCTCCTTATCCTCCGGTAGGAAGCATGAGGAATCTATAGAAAACAATCCATTATGGGTATCATGTCTTCGTGTCCTCTCAAATGCTTCATACCATCTACACTTAAAAATACAACATTTAAAAGAGTGGTAATCCAAATCGATAATTTTTTGTATTCTCCCAACATTTTGTAGATTCCCTTCAATTATATTCTTATCTTTTGAGCTTGATCGTCTGGATTGCTTGAAGTCAACCATGATGCCACAATCGAAGGATCGTATCTTTACATCTACACTTTCTACACGATAATGTCGACCATATGACCACATTGCTGGATATTTCCTCGCCTATGAAAGACCATTTATTTCAGTGAAAAAAAATATAATGACGAATATTAAAATAGTTAATAGTGTCAAAACTGTAAGGAAACAACATTTTGTAAAATTCCAATTGTACCTTTCTTTCACATCCACTAGACATGTTGATTTCATCTTCTGTTATGTTTGAATCTATACCTACATCTTCTATTTGATTTTGAATTTGTTTAGTAACCCATTCTAGTGTGCAATCTTTGCCTCATTCCCCAAGCAGATCAGTGGGAAGTGGAGTATTCTTTGTGTTCGATCTCTTAAACTGTCTCCTTGCTTCTAACACTTCTCTCTTTTTATCATATAGATCAATCCATTTGTTCATAAAGTCCATGTGGTACAGAATGAACTTGTCAAGTATAGAACTTTTGTCTACACCTATTACATGTCAACATGTTTATTTCAAACTCCAAATTTCATGCTATTAATTTGAAAAATAAATTATAGAGTAAATTAATGATTGCAAGAAAAACAACCACACTGATCGTGAATTTACTTACTAATGTATACTTCAACACCATTAGATTGTGGTTTTTCTCCATCAATAATATCTGATGCTCGTTCTTCATCCCAGATGCATGGCCCATCTTCAAAATCCTTACCAAGGAATTCACATAGGAAGAAAAATGCTTCATTCAATACATACTCTTCAACCATGCAACCCTCTGGATGTGCCTTTTGTCAGACATATATTTTAAGAGTTTTCATATACCTCTCAAAGAAAAACATCCACCTCATTGATACGACACCCGCCAATTCAATTTAATTGACTAGGTGTATAAGTAAATGGACTTGTAGGTCCATGAAACTTGTAGGGAGCTCCTTCTCAAATACACATACAATTTCTGCAATTTCCTTCTTCCACTTTGGCACTTTAGATTCGTGGATCTCCTTAGAGGTCACCCACCTAATATAAGAATAGTAAATTAGTATGAACCTTTAGTCATAAATTAAAATGCAATATAATATCTCTATGTCTCTCACACATGAAAATTTCATATAACCACATACCTTGTAAATGCTGACAATCAACTTATGACATTCCTTAAGTCAACTATAAGACATGAATCCCCCCTAATTGCCAATGGCATGATATGCTATCGAACACATTTATGAAAAGGTCATTAGTAATTTTTTCTCACAGAAAAAAATATCAAAATATATTTAGTACTTAATCAATGTTACTAGTAAATGTTAAATGATGATATATAATACCTTCATTAAATTATGAAAATCATGTGTTTTAAATCCTGTGATATGTCCATGAATTGTAAAAGCTTTAGCCAATAATGACCCATAGCCAGTAGGTGTCCTTATTGAACATATGGCATTTTTAGTTGGTCTAGCTCTTTGTTTTTCAAAATCCATGGAGCTTCTACATATGTTTCATTTTCCTTGCTTGGACACAAATGTTGTCTATTAAATTTGGTACGCGAAAGAGCAATATCTCTCCTCAAAGACAAGGTGTCCTTCTCTTTGCTTGATATATGCCAAAATATAGAATTTGGGACATTTTTGAAGATGTGCATATGATCTAATCAGTGAGATATTAATAGATCCTTCCAGTAAGGGAGCTCATAAAATATGGATTTCGTTTTCATTCCTTCTGGCATATGAACTACAACTTGTTCTAGTTCTTCAATTGAATCACCCTGATAAAAAAAATCCTCCCAAACTTTCAATTCAACATCTTCATACTTCTTAAGCCAATCACTTGGACCCATAATCATGGGAGGGTCTCTATTTTCAACTTTTCCATCAAATTGATTCTTCTGGCGATTTCTAAACCTATGATCTAGTGGTAGAAAAACCCTGTTGTTTGCGTAAATAAATTTATGTAGATCTTTAGAATACCACCCTTGAAATTGTTTTGCACATCTTGGACATGCAAATATCCCCTTTGTTTGAAGCCCTGCAATTCAACAAGTAATGTTAATAACATCAAAAAATAGTATAAAACTAACTATGAAAGTTGGGATGAAAATAAATTATGAGTGTAAATACGTAAATATTTTATCTTATGAGAACAAACACCAAGTCCTGGGAAATCATGAATAGTCCAACATAGAACACCATACAACATGAAGGACCTATTTGATGGAGGATGTGATATGTCATACATTCTTATGCCTTTCCATAGCAGTTGCACCTCATCAATAAAAGGTGCAAGATAAACATCCATGTTTTTAACTTGATGTTTTCCTAGAACAATGAAAGTCATTATAAGGTGCTCCTTTCTAACACTCATCCATGGGGGAATATTGTATACTTTCAATCCGACTGGCCAAACACTATAATTTGAGCTCAGGAAAGAGAATGGGCACACTCCATCAATTGCAAGACTAAACCTGATACTATGGGGTCATCTTTGAATTTTCTTGGCCATTTTTTGTCTATGTGTTTCATTGCTTTGGAGTCGGCCAGAATTTGCATGAATCCATCTTTACTCCTGTTCTTTGCATGCCAGTCGATCAATTGTGCAAGTGACTTGCAACGAAACATTCATTGAAGTCTAAGTATAATTGGTGTAGACATCGAAAATATACAGATTGATATCACACTCTGATCTACTAACATCGTTTCTTCCTAAATCATCCCTCGGTCTAACTGTTTAATCAAATTCCCTTATCTGATTAAATTTATCAATATTCGTCTCTTAATTAAATAAATTATTTTGTCTAATTAAGTCACATTCCCTTGTTAATTAAATCAATTCATCTGATCTAATTATCCCTATTTAATTAAATAATCAATTTATTTGATTAAATCTCTAAAGTCTATTTGTTATATTAAATAAATTAAAACCTTATTTGATTTAATCTAACACCATCCCTTTTAATTAAATAAATCAAAATCTTTATTTAATTAGCCTCTTATCATATTCCTCTCTTTTTGATTTAAATTAATCCAAAAATCTAAATCAAATTGTCAAATCAGCTAAATATCCCCTTAAATTAATCAAATCCTGATTAATTTAATCCTAATCATTCAAATCCTCTAGATTTTGCAACTTGCACAATTAAATCATTTATTTGATTTAATAATTCCCTATTTTCATTCAAAAAAAGGCATCTTTGAAGGAATATTCCCAAATTTGAATTCAAAATGTGAGTTGACAAGTCCTTCCAACAAGGCATTTACTTCTTCTTACATGTCCTTGCCTTGAGCCAAGTGGAATTTATTACAATTTTCCCTTCCCTCTCACAAGTCATTTCAACAAATTTGAATTTCAAATTCATGCATTTATTGGCACATTCCCCAAATCTTGCACATCCTCCACCCATTCATAGCTTGACAAGTGGCATCATGCCATTGGATGAATGTTAGTCCCACATTGCTCTATTTTGGACATTCATCCATCTTGGCATTCTATAAATAAAGAGCTCATATCCTTATTTCATCATCCACATCTCAAGCACAATTACCATGCTAAAATACTTAGCAATTCTCATCCATCTCATTGAATCATAGCTAGGTTTTTTGTAGATTTTAGCTTGGAGCATTCATCAATCTTCATCAAAGTGGATCACAATCTTCATCAAATCATCAAAGCTAGCATTGGAGTTGGGAAAGGGCCAATTTTCACATCAAATTGACACCAACTCCCTCAAGAGATCAAGAATTTACATTGCTTTCATAGGATTTAATCTCTTTTGTTGATTTCTCATTGTATTGCTTTCATTTTCCTATTTAGAGCATTGATAAATGGATTTCTTGAGGAATCATGTTTCTAACTTGCATTTCAATCTTCTAATGTGTTTGTTTGTTGTGTTTTGCAGGTATTAGGATCATGGTTCACAATTGGCATGTGACGTAAAATCTTCTTTGGAACTGTAGGACCTTGTACATTTGTACGATATCTCTTCTCTTTGCATACAGGGCATTCTACCTTGTTCTGATATTCATCTTTGTATAAAATGCAATCATTTTTACATAAATGAATTTTCTTATATTCAATCCACAACTCAACCACCAACAAATGTGCCTCTCTGCAAGTTGATGTCAACACATTTTCTTCAGGTAATATTTTAGTTTTTAGTGCCCTGTAAGATTTCCAGAGATTAAATCAATTGAATGTTTGACTTATGATGAACATGTTTGATATGTCAATCTATACTAGGACTGTTTATATACAATATATGGTTTTAAAATCCACTTAAAAAAATATAAATGAAGTCGATGAATGTTTACGAATTGTGTACACCAATTGACAATGCAAAGTAAGAAATAGATTTCAACTCACTTCAGTAGGGTAGTAAATCATTTGTCTAACCAACCAAATAGTGACTTGATTTCTAATAATATTAATGTGCATGCCAGTTATGAGGTTCTACTTGCACCCGATTTGAACACGGGTGTCTTTCTTGCTTGCTTGATGGAGTCTTTCATGTTGTTATCATCAACATTACGTTGGTGGTAATTACCCCTGCTATCATCGTTACTATCAGCCATATGATCATTATTGGCATCATTGTTTCTATCCCCAAAGAAACCTGTAAGCATTTCATTTAATCCTTCTTCATGCACTATATTTTCCCTATCATGATCATCATCATTAAGGCTAGGTGGCATCCCATCAGTGTATGCATATCTCATCATCTCTTCAAATTTCTCAGGTGGTAGTAATCTCTTCAAACTTGCTCTTTTCGTCCTGGTATTGTTTAAAGGATGGTTTGGATCATCCTATCCAAATATTAATAACCCAGTTGGATCATGGGTATTAGTATGTGTTTCATCAACATCTTCTACTTATCAACAAACATAAGCATTATTTAATGTTTTCCAACAATTGGATAAATCATAAATGTATCAATTTCAAAGAAATATAATCAAATATGGCTTAAAAAATAAAAATAAAAATTGTATGAACATATATACATCAATTGAATAATGGAACATTATTTTATAGACTACCTTTTTTATACAATAATTTAAATAAAACATAATTTTGACAACATAGTTTATAAAACATCAGTCCACACTCATTTATTATTCTTTGGTTTTCTGCCCTTAAGAACATCCTTAGGGAGACCTTGTTCTTCCCTTTTCTTTCGCACATGAGTGCATTTTAAGAAGGGGTAATCAATCAATAACTCATCCCCAATGGTAAGGTCCTTAATAGCCTCAACCATTATCAATCTATCAACCTCTCTTTCCATATCTCCATCTATATCATTTATAACCTCAACAAATTGACAATTCGGTCTTACATTAGGGTCCCTTCCCTTACTACTATTTATAAATCCTGCAATATTTTTGTGTGTATGCATGCCCATCTATATACATAAGATGACCTCTATTAATTTCTTTTCCACTTTCCAATTGGAGACAGTGTGTATACATATTTGAATTTAGACCATATGCCGACATGCTAGGCTTATATTCTGCTAGCCTTCTCCATTCACTACTGTAATATGATGGACCATAATATGGCATTAATCTCCTAGTGGTTTGTTCTGAATTGTTTCTATGTTTAGATCCCACATGTACATTTTGGACAATAAAGAGGCCTAGATTTTCTCCATGAATATTGGAGGGTCGTATCATGTAGCTGTATCCCCAAAATTGAAACACCTCATACACTCTAGGTAGTTGTTGATCACTAGGACAAGCACAATATAGTCGACGATCAAATGTCTCTTTGTAAATTGATCTCAAACTCAGGGGCAAGTCATTATCTCAATCACATTCATTCTCATAGGGTATGTAGTCCACCTTCCCCTATCTTTAAGCAAATTATGCATCTTTAAACTGGTTCTTATTCTATGACCTGTTTTCATCAATTCCTCATCTTCCGAGCTGGTATATTGGCACATATTTTTGTTAGATGTATCATCTGATAAATGATCATTTCCCTCCAGGCTGGAAGTTGGCGATGTAGGAACTTTAAACCAAGAACTTTATCTTGCAAGTATCCATTGAGAAAAAAATTAGTTATTTAAATAATATAAAACAATGTTTAAGTGAAGTATACATGTTATTTATATCAAATTGGAAAATTCCTTACCACAATTCCTATTAGATTTTGTAGATATGTAAAATATACCGATTGATCCCGTGCACCTGATTCTGATTTACTAACACCAATTCATCCTAAATCATCTCCTTTGCTAACCATTTAATCGAATAATCTTTATTTGATTAAATTCATCACATTTCATCTTTTAGTTAAATAAATCAATTTTATTTGATTAAATCACTATCCTCTATTAATTAAATAAATCATTTTGTTTAATTAATCCTAAAGTCCTCTTTTAATTAAATAAATTAATTTTTATTTGATTAAATCATCATATTCTCCTCTTTAATTAAATAAATCAATTTTATTTAATTAAGTCATCAATCAATCCTAAATTCATCTCTTTAATTAAATAAATCAAGTTTATTTAATTAACTTCTAATCTTCATTTAATTGAATAGATCAAATTTATTTAATTAAATCGCTAATATTCATATTCCTCTCATTTTGATTTAAATAAATCTAAATATCTAAGTCAAAATATCAAATTAGACTAATCTCCATCAAAATTAATCAAATCATGATTAATCTTAACACTAATCCATCAAATCCTCTAGATTTTGCAACTTGCACAAGTAAATCAATTTAATTGATTTATAAATTCCTCATTTTCATTGAAAAAGGGCATTAAGTGGGAATATTCTTCAAATTCAAAATCTCCCTCCTAAAAGGACTTGTCCATCCAACAAGGCATTAAAGGCCTCTTACATGTCCTTTTTTTTGAGCCAAGTGGCATTTAAGTCTTCTTTCATCTCCCTCCAACATGTCACTTCTCAAATTTCAAATTCCACCTAAATGCATTTATTTGCACATTCATCAAAATGTGCTCAACTCCTCTCCACTAGCATGTTGATAAGTGACATTTTGCTATTGGCTCATGTTTAGTCCCACATTCATCCTTTTTGCTCATTCTTCCATCCTTCTCTTCTATAAATAAAAGACTCTTTTACTAATTTTGGATCCACAAATCATCGACAAGTTCACCCACAAGATTAGGCATTTTGAATGCAAAATCATTATCTTCATGCTTTGAGCAACTTCATCCATTTTCATCCATTTTCATAGTTTTTCATCATTTTATAGCTAGGTTATAGAAAAAATTATCAAGGAGTACCATTGATCATCATCAAGCTTGCAAGGAATTGGGTAAGGGCTATTTTCCACATCAAAATAGCACCAATTTCCCCATGGGATTGAGGGTTTGAGTATTTTGAGCAAGATTAGATAACTTTCATTTGGTTTATTTGCTTTGTTTCTTGTTCTTCATGCTTCAAATGAATCTTATGGGGAATGATGTTTTTATTTGCATAAGTGACTAATATTGTGTTTGTTGTTTATGTTTGTGCAGGTCTAGATTTCCTCCATATCTCAATTTGGGCTCCTAAAATTGAATAAAGTTTGCGAGTGTGAGTTAAGTATATATCGTGTGTGTTTCCTCTTTGTTCACGTAAACAAAGATCGATTGAACTATAGATGTGCTTGCTTGCTTTTGTTTACCTTTAGAGGGGCCTGCCTAAGACCAATTCAAAGGCGACTCCAACCAGTTTTTTACTTAGGTCGGTATATAAATGAATAAGACTAAATCATCAAGTCCTCATGGTATGTAGGCCTTAGCTGTACAGTGTCTTTCAAAATGGGGTACTACCGTAAAAAGTATAAGAGACCCTAGTAGGATTGATTAAAGCCTTTAGTGGCTTGGTGGACGTTCTCAAGGTGCTATGTCCCCGATCACCTTGACTAAGAACCAATCTGTTTAGAGGCCCAAATCCTTATCTATTAGTTGGTGCAAGAATGATTGTTCTGAAGCCATCCCACATTTTTACGGCTCTTAGTAGAGATGAGAAGTATGCCATGGGAGTTTCATGGGTACTAAATCTTGGCTGACCCAAGAAGTGTGTGTCATGGAGGGGAGCCAGTGTGGTCAAGCTTCTAATCATCTGATAAGAGTAGGCATAGCTAGATTTATCCATGTGGGAACTCAACAAATATTGTCCCGTTCTATCCTAGGGTTGTGCATCATTTTGAAATCAAAACACTTTGCTTGGATCTAAAACATTGGAAAAAAAACATTCAATAAAATCCTCAAAATTTCAAACCCTTTACGAGGAGAAAATACCTTTGACAAAATTCAAGTGCTATTGCTTGCCCTGGGGATTCTATCCTTAGAGGCTTCTAAGTATTTGAATTTACATCTCAATTTGCTCTTACTAAAGTCAACATTAGGGAACTACTGCCTCAATTTCCTTGATTTCCACATAATGGACTTTGTGGGATGAAAAGAAGTTGGGACATTAGACATTTAGTTTGAAAAGATAATCAAGAGAGTGTTTGTGGTAAAAGGAATTCATTAAGCAAAGATAAGAAACAATTGAACCCCACACATGTGTTGTTCCAAATGATTTCCTAAAAGATTAAAATCCGAAAACCAAAGTCTAAAAGTCTTGGTCCAAGAGCTCTCAAGAAACGTTTGTCTATGCTTTACGAATTTAGAGAGAAATTGCTCTTCAACCTTTACAAACATGCATCAAAGAAAAATCCCAACTTGTACTCATTTTACTATTGTCAAAATCCAAGGCTTTTTCAAAGGTTTGAGTTTCTATAGGAAGTATAGCATGTTCTTCAACACCGATGTCTTGTAAGCAAAAGGTCTTTCTAGGTTCATTTAGGATAAAAATCAAAACTTTCATCCATCCCTCAAACATCAAATCAAAATCATCTCACCAAAAACTCTTGGAAATATTGAAAAAATCATTCATGCTAGACTTTTGGAAAATCCTCTAGATCAAATCCAAAACATCTTGTTTGACTAGGTGTATGTAGATGAATCTTTCTTCACGCATCTAGTCAAATTATCAATCCTTGTGAACAAATCTATCCCTTGATAACATCCAACATCTTGGGGTTTATGAGTTCACCATCCAAATCCAAAACAAATCAAATCAAATCCAAATCCAAAATCAAATCAAACCAAAACAAATCAAATCAAATCCAAATCCAAATCAAATAAAAGCGAAAGTCAAAATCCAAATCAAATCAAACCAAAGTCAAAATTAAAAATCCAGAAAGTCCCAAAGTATAGTATCTCCTTCAAGATTTCTTAAGAGTTCAATCATTCACACCATCCATCTTTCATTTATCTCATCATCACCCTTTGATCCTTAATCATTCTAGATTTTCTTTTTTGGGCCTAAAGTTTAGATCAATCTAAGGAGTTAGAGGTTCACCTCACACATTCTTGAAAATTGATCCCTATTTCATGGTTCAAACTAGATCTCAACACAAGAAGAACATCAAAACCAACAAAGAAACATCAACTTTGAGTGACTTGAGTCAAACCACTCCTGAAATCAATCCCATTGGTTCAAGCAATCCCCCACTCAATCTTCCTCCACTTCCACAAGATTCTCAAGAAGGAGGTTGCCAAGTGGAGGACATCACCAATAATGTCCTAGGGATGACACAAGATGAAATCATTGAAAAGGTTCAAAATCCTGAAACTCACAAAATTTTCAATGCCATGATGAGCCTCAATCCTTCACAGTATATGCTAGAATTGGCAGAAGAAGGGGCTAAAATCCCTTCTGACTATGATGTAAGCACCATTGTGGAGAAACCTCTTGGGATTATGCCACTGGTCTCATTCACACCTTCATTCCAAAGCATCACTCAAACCATCCCGCAAACCACATCATCCATTGCTCCAACTCAACCAATTGTCAACAAGGGGAGCTCGTTATTACATGCTCTTCAAACACATCCTCTTGTTAACAACCAAGATTTGGATGCAAACACCATCTTGGGGCAATCCATTCCTCAAAATTCGTTACACCCATACATTCCACTCACCTTTCATGACCCCAACAACCCATCCTCTTTTTATGCAACATCAATATATCTTGTCAACACACAAACCTCTATCCCCATGACCTCACAAGGAAAAGGTTGATTATTTGGACAAGGGGGGATCTTCGATCCCTCATCATCATCATCATTTTCTCAAGGGAACATGCCACCCATCTTCCCACCATTTCCACCTCTACCATTAACATTCACACCACTTCTCGGTTTAGGGCAACCCCCTTTACCAAACCTCAATCAAACCAATCAAAAAAATTTGCCAATCATAAATCAAACCATTATGCTGAATCTGCCAATCATGCCATCGATATCACAACAATAGGTGGCAAAAATACCAACAACACAAGCCATCAACACATCATCTACCATCCCCCAAATACCTCAAAATGTGGTCTCCCAAGGGCCTATCATATCAATTGCACCATCCACTACACAAATCCCAATCATCAATATGACAACACCTCTCATCACAACAACAAATACAATTCTAAATCATCCACCACCACCACCAAAACCAAACATGGCTAACCAATATAGCATCACGTTACAAGCAACTCAACAAGCCTACCAAAAGGCACTTCAACAATTTCAAAATCAACAAGCCACACAAGTTTCTCAACAAGCGCAAACACAACAAGCACAACAAGCTTCCCAAGCTCAAGCTTTGTTGCAACAACAACAAGCCACCCAAGCTGCCCAAGCAGTTCAAGCAGCTCAAGCCGCTAGACCGCACAAACCGCCTAGGCTGCACAGGCTGCCCAGGTTGCACAAATTTCCCAACAAGCTCAAGCTCAGGCTCAAGCATAATACCAAGCCCAACAAGCACACACACAAGTGCAATATCAAGCCCAACAACAAGCAGCTCAGCAACAAGCATATCAAAAAGCCCTGCAACAGTACCAAACACAACATGAAGCAGCCCAATTATTAGCCCAACAACAAGCATTGTTGGCACAACAACATCAAGACCAACAACAAGAGTTGTTGGCACAACAACAACAAGACCAACAAAAAGTGTTGTTGGAAGAACAACAGTTTTAGGAATATCAAAAAACATTGATCGCACAAAAGATCTTGCAAAAAACTCCCACCAACATACCCAACACTTCGATCACTCCAACAATCAAACCATCTCAAAACATATTCACCCCACCCCCCGATCTATAAAATGACGTGATGACACAAATCAAATTGCTCTTGCAGCAAGTGCTAGATCTCCAATCTAGGAAAATGACAAAAACACCAAGCACTTTGTGCCCCTATCCATTTAACAGGAGCCTTGTAATGGTACCAATCTCTAAGGGGTTTGAAATCCCTAAATTTGACAAGTATCGCGGGACAGGTAACCCTGAAGATCATATCAGGGAATTCCAAGTACATTGCATGGAGGTTGTATACGATGACACATATCTAATGCAATTTTTTCCTCGAAGTTTGGCTGGACCCACCATGGAATGGTTCTCTCGCCTTCCTCCTGGAATCAAAAAGTTCCAAGAGATTGTAGATGCATTCATAAAAAACTACGCATTCAACATTGGCATGGATGTTAGTCTAAAGGAACTATCCGCACTCAAACAAGCTAAGGGGGAAACATTTGCTTCCTTCTTATAATGATGGCGATCCAAGGCCAGCAGGAGAAAGTGGGCCATGCCAGAGGAAAAACAAATCTGCACCATCATTTCCAATCTTGAGAAAACCTTTTCATTCCATCTAAAAATGTAGTGCATCACCACCTACAACCAGTTGATCCCCAAGGCGCTCAACATCGAAAGAGCCCTTATTGCACAAGGGGGAACACCCACATATCAAGAATATCAAAACAATTTCCCATCCACCAACTATAGCGAGAAACCTCACACATGGGCCAAAAAAAAAAAAAAACCGTCACCAATGATGGTGTGGTTGATGCCAAGGTCATAATCAGTGCTCAAAAACAAAACACACAAACATATCAACAACCGCAAAACAACAACCAAAACAACATGCAAGCCAACATGGTATCACAACAACCACCCAATAATCAAGTCAACAATATAGATAATCGAGGGGGACCACCCCCGCATAACAAATATCTTCCCAAGCGAAAGTAAATAGCCCTTGGGGAATCAATTGAATCCGTCATGAAGAAACTGGTACATGAGAATCTCATCAAAATCCCCACATATGAAATTTATCAAGAGCCCCAAGTGAAACCACCTTGGTATAACAAAAATCACCTCTATGATTTTCATAAAATCAAGGGACACACAACAACCAATTGCATGAGACTAAAAAATCTGATCCAAGACCTCATCGATGACAAGATCATAAACATTGAACAACTGGCTAGAAATCAGGACCTAAAAATATACACGAATCCGATGCTCGATCATAACAAAGGGAACAACGATGGAAAGAAAAAGTATGGCAATGCAAACCATGTTTACGATCATGTGGTTGCATCCTTAGACGAATGGGTCACCGTTGTTAACATCAAGGGAGCCAAAGCCGATTGTGGAGTCACCACACGTGGCAGAAAAGTTAACATTGTTGGATCATCACAACCACCTAGGGCATCCACCTCAAATCCAAAATTTGTTCCCAATGGCTACAATGTCTTAGACTAGCTGAAAAGAACCCTCCCTCAAATCTCCATTATGGAGTTATTGAAGATCTTATCCGTACATTGAAAGATCCTAGAGGAAGCATTGGCTTCATCCACCATCTCTGCAGATCTTGATACTAACCAGTTCTAAGCTATGGTTGGACACCTCACCACCCCACATATCCTAACATTTTCTGATTAGGACTTCCCCACCCAACCATCTCATAACCTCACACTCCATCTCGAAGTCCTAGTCCATAAAAACAAAGTCAAAAGGGTCTTGGTGGTTGGGGGTGCAGGTCTAAATATTTGTTCTCTCAAACTAATAAATAATCTGGGATTCTCTGAGGATGCCATTGAAAAAGGTAAAGGCATAACAATCAGAGCATATGATGATCAGGAAAGAGTGCCTCAAGGAACTATTCAACTCCCTATTCAAGTAGGGCCAACCATCATGGAAATCACATACCAGGTCCTTGACCTTGATTTTCCTTATAGTATTCTCTTGGGGCGTCCGTGGATGCATGGGATGTAAGTTGCCGCATCCACCTTCCATTGGTGCATCAAATTCCCATATCAAAATCAAGAGGTCACGGTTCATGGTGATCCAGAGCCCTTTTATTACTGCAAAAACCTAGAAGAAAAATACTATAAAATCCCTCAAGTCCCAAAGAACGATGAAGGTCCTTCAACCCCCTATGTAGACCTAGCTACTTTAGCCTCCACTTCTGAGACGAAGACACTCGCCATTCTTGATATCTCTGAAATCAAAGTCATTTTCCATTACAATGGGTGTGGGGATTACAAAATGAAGAAAGTGCTTTCGTAATAGGAGATTTACCTCAATCTCCTAGGTCTCATGGGCAGCCCCAACCAATTGAAGCATCATCCCAAACCTTCAAGGCATACCCCTCTAGATTCAGCTGTTGGGGAGACCTAAGTCGAGAAGTGGTAGATGAAAAAGACATATCAAGTCTGCTATACCAAGATGAAAGGCCCGTGCTTGATCTTCCCATGGATGATAGTAGAAAAGGACTACAAATGATGCTTGGTATGGGCTATAACAGAAACACGAAACTATGAAAAAATGACAATGGTCTTCTAATACTACTCATTCCTTAGAAGCGTATGAGAAATATTGGCCTCGAATGTACTCCTCCAAAGGTGACCATACTTGGCAGAGGTTCCTCGGTTAAAACAATAAAAACTACCCCTCAGCTATTAGCAGCTGCTCTTCAATTACCAGTATCCACAGGTCGAGTCATAGATAACTTTACCTTTGAAATAACTGATATGTGCAATAGTGACGAGGAAGATCCCATAACTGATTTACCCATGCTATTTGAGGATTCGTCCCTTCTCATGATTAGTACCCTGTCTTTCGAGTCAAACAACCAAACCCATGAGCTAAACTTAGTTTATCCCCAACTCATTGATTATGACCAATGAGGACCACCAATTCTAGACACATTCAAAAATGATAAGGCACTCTTAGAATTCATGGGATTATGAGGTACTATACCATACGAAGATCACAAAGATGGGTTCGACATTGAACTAGACACACACGCCTATTACAGGGAAATGATTGAATCCTTCAGTCGCAAAAGTGAAAAATTGAGAATAATCTCTAGGTATTTGAGTGAAAACCACATTGTGGCACTCTCTGACCCGAAAATAGTAAAAATAAAGGACCTATCCAATGGTGAAAACCTCTTTGAGGTGCTAGAGGATGAAGGATTCAATCTTCCCCTTGGTGCTATTCATCAGGAGAAGTCAACAGTCTTAGCAGAAAAGTACAATCCGGTCAACCTGGGATCAGAAGAGACACCACACATAACCCTCTATGCATAGTCTCTTTTAAAAGAAGAACAATAACTCCTAGCTGCGTTCCTAAGAGAAAGAAAGGTCAACTTTGCATGGACCTATGTTGACATGCCTGGGATTGATCCAAAAGTTGTGGTTCACCACCTAGCTATATATCCCAAAGCAAAGCCAGTGAGAAAAAAGATAAGGAAGATGCATCCCCAAATAACATTGTTGGTTAAGATGGAATTATAGAAGCTCCTAGATGTTGGGTTCATACGGCCAATTGATTATTCGGAGTGGGTCTCAAATCTTGTACCAGTTTCCAAGCCCATTGGGGGCATCCACATCTGCATAGACTTCAGAGATTTGAAGAAAGCATGTCCCAAGGATGAATTTCCTCTCCCAAACATTGATATGATTGTGGATATGATAGCAAGACATGAAATATTATCACTAATGGATGGATTCTCAAGATACAATCAGATTATGATAGCTAAGGAAGACCAACACAAAACAACTTTCATTTGTCCATGGGGGACATATTGTTGGATCATGATGCCATTTGGGTTGAAGAACACTAGAGCTACCTACCAAAGGGCCATGACACTAATCTTTCATGATATGATCCACAAAAATGTGGAAGATTACGTGGATGACATATTGGCCAAGTCAAAGAAACGTCAAGATCACATAGCGGCATTGAGCTCCATCTTCGACAGGCTAGAAGAGTACAAATTTTGACTAAACCCAAAAAAGTGTGTCTTCGGGGTACAATTAGGCAAGCTCCTAGGGTACATTGTATCCATGAGAGGAATCGAGGCAGACCCCGCCAAATTCAAAGCAATCCTCGAAATGGAGGCACCAAAAACATTGAAATAGCTAAGAGGCCTTCAAGGAAGACTCTAACTGTCCATCCGTCGATTCATAGCACAACTAGCAGATAAAGGAATTCCATATTTTCATCCGCTCCATAAGGGGGTAGCATACAAATGGGATGAAAAATGTGATTAGGCGTTCAACAAGATCAAAGAGTATTTGCTCATGCCACCCATTCTAGGCAAACCCTTGATCCTATATATATCAGCAACACTAGCAACTCTTGGCACTCTATTGGCACATCACGATGAAAATAGGAAAGAGAGAGCTATTTATTACATCAACAGGACCATGGTGGGACATGAGCTAAACTACACACCCATTGAGAAAGCTTGCTTAGAAGTCATGTTCATAGCTCAAAAATTCAGACATTATATGCTAGCACACTAGATCAAACTCATCGCCAAAATAGATCCTCTCAAGTACCTACTGTCCAAAGCAACATTCATAGGACAAACAACTAAATGGGTTATGATCCTGAAAAAATGTGACATTGAGTATGTGGAACACAAGGCTATTAAAGGACAAGCAATTGTAGATTAGCTGGAAGAAGCACCCATATATGCAGAAAATCCACTTGTATCAGAGTTCCCTGATGAATCCATCTTTAACTTAAGTGTGGCAGATCACTGGAAAATGTACTTTGATGGATCCTACACACAACACGGGTCAGGAGCTGGAATCTTCTTCATCACTCCACAAGGGAATTGCATATCTAAATCATATAAGCTATCTTTTTCATGCATAAATATCATTTTTGAATATGAGGCTCTTGTCATAGGGCTAAGAATTATAGTATAGTGGCAGATCATGGCACTCAAAGTCTATGGAGATTCATAGCTTATCATTAACCAGGTAAATGACGAGTACCAAATGAAGGGCGACAAGTTGACCCCATACAAGGAACTAGTGGAAAGCCTCAAAGAGTCCTTCATTGATATCACATTTGAGTAGCTACCCAGAGCAAATAACAGTGCAACAGATGCTATGGAAACTATTGGATCGCTACTAGATGTCCCACACAATGTCCCAAAACAAGAATTCCTTGTAGAGCAGCTTCTCGTACCAGCATTTTAGGTACTAGAGTTTGAATTTGTGTGCGAAATTGGTGGTCCCGGTGATCCATGGTCTCATGATATATACACTTGAGAATAGGAGTCCTCCCCATTGATATAACCTTGAACCTTAAAAAAACATTCGTCAAGAAGTCATCCCATTTTTTCATCTTAGGAGACATCCTATATCATAGGAGCATTAAAGGAACCCTATTACAATGTCTAAACACTGAGGAATCCTTGACTACTTTAACCAAGGTACACAATGACATTTATGGTTTACATTCGAGTGGTATGACCTTGGGTAAGAAACTATTGAGGACTGGGTACTATTGGCCTACAATGGAAAAGGAAGCTCACGACTATGTCCGATGGTGTTTGCAGTGTCAGTAGCATGGGGATCTCATCCATGTACCAGCTCAGGAGCTTCACCTAATCATTAACCCTTGGCCCTTTTCACAATGGGGGCTCAATCTCATTGGAAAAATCACCCCCACCTCATCCAGTGGACATATGTTCATCATCACCGCCATGGAGTATTTCATGAAATGGGTGGAAGCTATTCCCATGACCTATATCATAGGAAAGTAGATATTCGAGTTCATCCTGAATTGCCTCATCTGCCGCTATGGTGTCCCTCAAGCCATTATCTCAGATAACAAGACACCTTTCAAGAATAAGGATTTTCGAGACCTATGCCAAAAATTCAAAATCCAACATTGCTTTTCCACTCCGTACTACCCCCAAGGAAATGGCCAAGCCGAGGCTACGAATAAGACCATCGTAAAAATCCTCAAGAAAACAGTCAATGATGCTAGTTGTGATTGACACTTACAATTGAATCCTGGCCTATGGGCCTCCTGAACAAGCATCTGCACACCAACATGTGCCACCCCTTTCTCCTTGGTCTATGGGTCAGAAGCTATCCTCCCCATTGAGATCGAGCTCCCATCTCTGAGAATATCATTGCAGAATCTCATCATAGATGAAGAATATCGAGTATCACGGTTGAACGAGCTGGAACTGCTAGATGAGTGACGCATGGATGCCTTAAACCATTTGCAAGTCTACCAAAACTGTCTCAAAATAAGCTACAACAAGAAGATCAAGAGTTAGACCTTTCAAGTCGGAGAGCTTGTGCTGAAGGAAAATCAGAAAAATGTACCAAATCTAGATAGCAAGGGAAAGTTTGAACCCAATTGGTTAGGGCCTTTCATCATCATAGCGAGCTACAAGTCAGGGGAATATCAGTTATCAACACTAGAAGGTGAGCCTCTGCAAGAGCCCATGAACAAATTCCATCTCAAAAAGTTTTATTCCTAATCTTACAAGGTATAAATCCCAAAAATATTAAAATAAAATAAAAAAATACAAAAATTAAAAAAAAATCAGGAAAAGGATTGAAAATAGAAAAAAAAATTCGTCCTCTAGTGAAAACCACTTCGGTGGCACTTTGGGCAAGTACCTTGGTGAAAACCTAGAAAATAGGTACCTTGTGTAAATAAGCACTCTCCATCCACCGGGATCCCTGCAACTTGTTCTGCATCATCCATCCATCATGCTTTCATATCTCCATCCATCACCCATCTGCGTTCGCATTATAGCTTGGTCCTGTGTTCATATCATGATCCCTCCTAGTACTACTCAACCCATTCTTAAGGTTAGTTTGTCCTGCCTATATCGGAGTAGTCTATCATATCACGTTGGGGGCATGTTCCTGCATCGGATTAGATTCGTGTATATTCTTGAAGTCTTCCTTAAAATAAAAAATCCAAAAACATCATAAAATCAAAAAATTTGAAAACATTCAAAACATGTCAAAAATCCAAAAACAGGTCAAAAATTCAATCAAAAAAGTAAAAAAAGTCGTCTTGTCGAACTATGGGTCTCTGAGCTCTGAACGTAGGCAAGGTTGATCTTTGATCTTCCCCCAAGACACTTAGGTCAGTCTTTTAGGAGTCTGTCATAATAAACTGGCAATCCATTTTTTCATATCTCATCAATAATCGAGTCTGTGTCAGTTGAACTACGGGTCTCTGAGCTCTGAACGTAGGCACGATTGATCTTTGATCATCCCCCAAGACACTTAGGTCAGTCCTTTAGGAGTCTGTCATAATAAAGTGGCAATCCATTTGTTCATATCTCATCAATAATCGAGTATGTGTCAGTCAAACTACGTGGTCTCTATGTGTATAACGTAGGCAAGGATAATCTATGATCAACCCTCGAGGCCCCTAGGATAGGTCTTTAGGTTAGTCTTTTGTTCAAAATCTCAGAAAACCTAAAAACATTGGAAAATTGGAAAAACAAAAACATTTGTAAAACATCTTGAAAATACCAAAAACAACCTCAAAAAATTTCAAAAAACATAAAAAAAATCCAAATATTGGAAAAAATTCATCCGTTCCATCTCGCGATCACCCACAATAAACATCTGCTCATAATAAATCATCATCATCCCCAACCTTTGGTGAAACAGTCAGAAACAAGTCTAGCAGGTGTAAAAGTGTGAACTCAAATGCCAAAAGTCTCAAGTCTAGGTCAGTAGGTAAGCAAGTTGGTCAGCTCTTGGTACTAATAGCCCATCATCCAATCAATCTCATCATCATCTGATAACATCATGTCCTAGGTTGCATCCTTCCTACAATGGACATCAACATTAGGCATCACCATAGTTTAGTCTTGGCTAGCAGTATGTAGAACATTAGCTTGTTTGTTTACTTGATATTTTTCTTTTGACTTACCTTATTGCGCTCATTTCAATGAACTCTCGATGATGCCCAAACAAAAGGGATTTAGAGAGAAAGGAATGCATAAACTATCATTATATTTTTATCTAGTATTCTTGTAATATAACTTTGGTCATGCGTGCTTTGTTTGGTTTGTAGGGAGGGTGTTTTAGGTGTCTTGTTGACCACATAGGAAGGCTTGCCTTTTTTGTTTTGGTTCAAGATGTTTGGAATATATGAATTGCATTCTAAATAGGGTTTTGTATGTCAGGTGTGAACAAGAGTACCCCTATCTGATTGTCGAGTCAAATTCCATCACACTAGGTCCAACACCATCCTGGTTCGTTATAACTTGATGCATTATGTCTGTGTGTTATCAAACATAAGGTAAGTAAGCCCTTTTAAAATCCCAATTCCTGATAAGTGATCCATCATCATCATCATCACGAATTATCATCATATCTAATAAAGTATTAATGACTCATGGACTTGTTGGACTCTTGCATCATCTCAGACTCAAGGGTTCATCCATCTTATTCTTCTATCTTTACTAACATTTCTATCCAAGTATCAAGTGTGTGTAATATATCAAAATATACATGAGGCTACCCATGGCTGATAAACTGTCTACATCATTAGAATTGTCTACATCAAACATTCGAGCTTTCTAGTCATCTCTGAGCTGAATTGATGTTGTCCTCTTTTTTTGAGAAATCATCGAAAATCTAAATTTTTGTTTGATCTCTCGAGGGGGTAGTATACCAACATAATTCTTCCATTGGGGCAGCAGTGGGGCATCCAATTTTTTTTTTTTGAATTTTGATTGTAGTAAGGTTATTCTTTGAACCAACATAACAGGTACATTGCTTACCACAAAATTGAAACACCAAAATTGGAGGGTCATATCATGTAGCTATATCCCCAAAATTGAAACACCTTGTACACTCTAGGTAGTTGTTGATCACTAGGACAAGCACAATATAGTCGACGATCAAATGTCTCTTTTTAAATTGATCTCAAACTCAGGGGCAAGTCATTGTCTCGATCAAATTCATTCTCATAGGGTATGTAGTCCACCTTCCCCCTATCTTTAAGAAAATTGTGCATCTTTAAACTGGTTCTTATTCTATGACCTGTTCTCATCAATACCTCATCTTCCGAGCTGGTATATTGGCACATATTTTTGTTAGATGTATCATCTGATAAATGATCATTGCCCTCCAGGCTGGAAGTTGGTGATCTAGGAAACTTTAAACCAAGAACTTTATCTTGCAAGTATCCATTGAGAAAAAAATTAGTTATTTAAATAATATAAAACAATGTTTAAGCGAAGTATGCATGTTATTTATATCAAATTGGAAGATTCCTTATTCCTATTAGATTTTGTAGACACGTAAAATATACTGATTGATTCCGTGCACCTGATCCTGATTTACTAACACCAATTCATCCTAAATCATCTCCTTTGCTAAATCATCTCCTTGTCTATGTGATTTAACAGTTTTAGGTCCACGTCCACGTACATATCTTCTTCTTTTGCTAGTTGAACGCTCAGGCTATGCATTTGCTCCAATCTCCATCTAAAATAATAAAAAAAATGCATTAATTTATGTCAAGATTGGATAATACATTATAAATTTCAATAATACTGTGAAAAAAGATGGACGTATCACAAAATGCCATCAAATCATTTTTTCCTAAGTTAAGTCAAAATTTGAGTACCTAATGTCCTGCTTCATCCATTTTTTCCTCATTTGATATGACATGATCTATTGCCATGGCCTCGTCTCGCCCCTATAATACACAACATAGTATATAATGTTTACTACACCAATTATATCATTTCAACAAATATGCTATCCAACAAAAAACCTCACTTTAGTCATATCTTTTCTCAAAGTATTCATCCCATGTGCTATAGTCCTGATGAACCTCTTGTTCAGTGCAATCATTTGTTGTTTCTGCATGATTTGTCATATCCTCAACCACCTACTATTTTCTACATGATTTAACAATTTTAGGTCCACGTCCATGTCCTCTTTTGCTAGTTGAACACTCAGGCTCTACATTTGCTCCAATCTCCATCTAAAATAATCAACAAAATGCGTTAATTTATGTCAAGATTGGATAATACATTATAAATTTCAACAATACTGTGAAAAAAGATGGATGTATCACAAAATTCCATTAGTGATCATTTTTTCCTAAGTTAAGTCAAAATTTGAGTACCTAATGTCCCACTTCATCTGTTCTGTCCTCATTTGATATGACATGATCTGTTGTCATGGCCTCATCTCACCCCTATAATACACAACATAGTAAATAATGTTTACTACACTAATTATATCATTTCAACGAATATGCTATTGAACACAAAACTTCACTTTAGTCATATATTTTCTCAAAGTATTCATCCCATGTGCTATAGTCCTAACCACCCTCTTGTTCAGTGCAATCATTTGTTGTTTTTGCACGATTTGTCATATCCTCAAACACCCACTATTTTTTACGTGATTTAACAATTTCAGGTCCACTTCCACATCCTCTTTTGCTAGTTGAACACTCAGGCTTTGCATTTGCTCCAATCTCCATCTAAAATAATCAACAACATGCATTAATTTATGTCAAGATTGGATAATACATTCTAAATTTCAATAATACTATGAAAAAAGATGGACGTATCACAAAATTCCATCAGATCATTTTTTCCTAAGTTAAGTCAAAATTTGAGTACCTGATGTCCCGCTTCATCCATTGTGTCCTCATTTGACATGACACGATCTGTTGCCATGGCCTCGTCTCGCCCCAATAATACACAACATAGTAAATAATGTTTACTACATCAATTATATCATTTCAACGAATATGCTATCTAACACAAAACCTACTTTAAACATATATTTCACACTTTAGATGACTCATCTAGTTGTATAGGGGTCATTTCTGAGTTCACAAATCTAACCTCTATTAGTTTTGCACCCACAAAATTGACATGGGATAAGGAATAGATAAAATAGGGAACCATGATTTCTCCCTTGGTACATATGAAGATGAAGTCAATTTAGGATCAATTTATTTATCAACTTCCAAGAAAAATACATCATTTTGCACTGCTAGGTGCTAAATTAGGCGCACTTTGCGCCGCCTTTTGCATCCCAAACAAATTACATTTTTTTGACTAGGAGGCGATGCTAAATTAGGCGCACTTTGCTATGCTGACTATAGCATCGACTACTGAATCAAGAACAAAAATTTAAAACTTCTCGCATTAAGAAGGAAGAGATGAAATGAGAAAAGATCCACGCGAAGGAAGAGAGGAGAAAAAAGGGAAAAACGGTACGAAGGAGGGCTACAAGCAAGTAGATCAAAAATTTGATTTAGTTTGTGACACCATAGGTAAGGTTACAATTTGTTTTTTTCATTCCCACAAATATTTATGTTTGGATTAAATGGAGAGGATTGTGAAGAAAGGGTTGTGAATATTGTTTTGTTTACACGCGAATCATTCAAGTCTCATGTGGTTGCAAAGGAGGAGGGTAAAATTGTAGACATTGCATTATTTCCTCTGCATCCGAGAGTGGTGAACACGTTTTTGAAACCCCAATGCCCCGGTTCGCTTATCATTCCCATCCCAAGCTTTCAGTTTTTGGTTCAATTTCTCGGACCTTCCTTCCATATAAATTAGTTGAGTGCTTTCCAGACAAGTCGTTAAACTGCATCCGCCCCATTGCAACCAGGTCCTATGGGAACAGAGGTTGGTCGAGACAATACGAGGAGAAAGGGCTTTTGAGATGACAGCTGAATAATAGATCATTTCCTCAAATTTGTGAGACCTTCGTGCTTAAATTAGCTATTACTAATTTTCACTTATTCTTTTACAGAACAATGAGCTCATGTTTTCAAATTGATTGTGCGCACACATTCATTTTCTTTCTAATCAGTGGATGCGACTCGACCATGGGACCTATTTGTGTTAACTCTCAATAAAACCACACTCTGCACCCTTTTTATCCCCAAAAGATTACCATTCTATATAGGTGCGCAAGCGTTGATTTTTTTACAATACATTTGTTTCATTTTGCATATATTTATATCCTTTCAAATATATTTATATTCTATACAGGTGTGCAAGCAATTGATTCATAGGCGTTTAAATCCGGAAAGAGAGTCATTTAAGGTAAAACGTTCATACCTGATAGTGTGTACTTGTTTGCCTCCACAGACTGGACAAAAATAATTTTCCCTAGGTCACCTCACAATGTCAAGCGATAGAGGGAAGCGAACAAAGGGAGCAGACTCTAGCCACAATGAGGTAATTCATTGTCAATTTATAGATTTGTAAATGTTTCCCTTGTTTCTTTCATTTTTTATTTTTACTTTTTTTATTTTAAAATTTAAAAGAAGAAATTTATTTTATATATATATAGGGACATGTGATTGAAAAAGATAAAGAGGCATTAGCTTCCATATTGGGGGCAGAGGTAGTGAACAATTTGGATGATGTGCGTTGGAAAATTCTTGCCAGATACATAGAAAATTGATCTAGTGAAGCCCCCCAAACATTGCAACCAAATCAACCATGTCAAAGGGAATCAATTGATTCCCCAAGCAGTCCTAGATCGAGCAAAAGATCCAGGAGGAAATCAATAACAATAAAATCTAGGAGTGTAGAACATGGAGTAGAGGCTTCCACTGTCCCACCCACTCCTGGGACACAAATTTCTTCCACCATGCCAAGTTTTCATTCTTGCATTGGTACCTACAATACCAAGATAGAATACGATGTGGTTTCAAGGGAAGTCCGAATGACAGATGCTGGAAAAGGGTTTGTGAATAGGTTGAAGGAATCATGCCTTCAATGGTTCAAAGACCATCTACATTTTCCATTCTCAAAGATACCCATACACCTGCAAAAAGCAGTTATCAATGACATGGAGATTGAATTTGGCACAGGTTGGTCTGTGAAGAAGGTGAAGCTACAAATGCCTCAAAATTGCAAGAGATTTCGGTCCAACCAAACAAAGAAGATTAAAAAATCCCTCCCGAGCTAAGGCTCAAAAAAAGGCCAATTGATGTAAGTGTCAAAGTATGGAAAGAGCTCATAAAAGCATATGAGAAGTTCGAAGCACGAAGGAAGTCCGGTGAGGAGAGTACACAAGTATTTGAATTTTCTCATAAGATTATATCAAATTTATTAAACAATTTTAAATTTTATTTGTGCTTAGTTAAATTGAACTAGTATATGTTTCAGGACAAGGCCTCCAAGGCTAGGCTTCAAAAACTTCGTGCCACACATCACAGTGGCCAGAAAGGTTTACAGGCCTTGATCTATAAATTTGTAAGTATATTTAATATGTTAAATGATATTTTTTTTAATTCCCTAGGAAAAAGTAAATGATTGTATATTAATTAGTTTAACTATTCCATGTGCCATATTTTGATAGGAGGATAAATATGGCCGACATCCAAAGCAATTTGAAAAGGAAAAGTTACAAAGCAAAAAGTGGGCCAATTTTTTAATCTAGATGGAGAATGAGGTATCAATAGTTGAATTTCAATAACTTAGTTGGATATTGTTGTGTTAATATGTCAATTTGCATTTCTTGTGTTGAGTTGTTTATTGATGCGTAGGATGAGTTCTAAAGTGATTCTTTGTTGGTCCTAGATTCCACTCAATTGTCCCATTATTTCATGTCGAGGAAAAAAATATTGTTTGCCTTAAAGGATAGTGGGTGACATTCAAGCCTTATTTTCATCACATATTTTAATTAATGACCATTGTATTTTAATATCTCTTAACTGTCCTCATTTAAGTTATGAGTTGTATCATTTGAGTAACTTAGTCCCATGTTGATTTGATTTATCTTCTTTCCTCTCAAACATGGTATCTTAAGGAGTGCTTCCTTTAATTCATGTTGCCATTCTACTAAGTGATCCACATGCATCTTTGTCATCCTTCCTCACGATGTTTCCATTCTTTTAACATGTAAGAATGTTTTGATTCATCTTGGTAGGAATCCTATAGATCTAACACATCCTTGTAGTCTACATCACTTGGCGTAGCTAACCAGCCACTTAATTTGTCCATCTAATTTAAAAAAAGGCAGTAAATTCTTGTCTTCCAAGTTAAAAGAACTCCATAAATAAAGAAATCAACAGTTAAAAACTTGCAACCTGATCTGATCAACATAGAGAAGTGTGTAATACTAGACTTCTTAACATTAAAAAAATAAACATAATGTCCTTAACACCAAGTAGAGCTATCCAAAAAAGCTAACTAAAAACACAAACGTGCTCCCGCACAGAATGGCCTAATGGCTGGTTGTCATAGAAATCAAACATCTGAAGTAACAACACTGATCAAGTTAACATATATGCATCAATTGCATAAACAGTTGAACCATTTATGTGCATGAATAAATAGAAGGATGTAGATGAACTCAATTCATCTGACTTTATGCCTCTTGGCAAGCATTCCTCTTGAATCTCTAATATCAGGTGCTTGAGACTTCCCTGTAGCTTTTATCTTCCATCGCCACCTTTCCTCTTCACTTTCAAACTCGTCTCCTTTTTTGTTAACTACATTTCTGGCTTCATCGTCTAATTCAACCCATTTTTTACCTTTCTCCCCTTCAAAATCTTCTTCATCTTCTTCTTTTTCCTGATCTAACTCCACAAGAGATTCATCTTTTGAACCTTCTTCATCTGATTCTGATTCCTCTTCTACATCAGAGGGTTCATATCCTTGATCCGACTCTTCTGAATTATCAGAATCAAAATCACTAGCTTCCATATTCAAAAATTCTCAACCACCATCTTCAATAATTTTTTCTAGATCATCAATAATAGTCTTCAAAATTGGCCGCCAGTTTAAGTTCATTTTGATTTCATAATACTTTATATCCATGGAGTTCAGCCATTCCTTGATGCCTTCAAGTGAAGATTGAGGAATGGCGTTAATGTAGAGTACATCCCACTCGAAGTCTTTGAAAATAATAGCCATATCAAATGCCTTTTTACCAAGTCCTACTCTCTCAAGGTTAATAATCTCAATCTTACTAATAGTGATTACTAAGAAAGGTAATTCCACCAACTCTACCAAACAGTTTACCATAGGAACAATAAAAGCAGAGGCTTTGAAAGGAACTCCATGAAAACCAAGCTCTCTAAATGGTACATCAAACTCTAGTTCAAAATATTTTAGATGAGGCTGCTCCCATAGCTCTTTTACTAGCTTGACAAATCCTTGAAACTCTGCATTGATATTATTTTTCATGTCCCTCTCTTGCTGTTCTTCCTCAATTTCATCAGGATCATACATTGACCTTCTTTCCCCTCCTAAAGTTTGGACCACATCCATTACCTCCACATAAAATTGGACATCATTGGTCCTCTTGGTTCCCACACCATGATATGGTCATGCAAATGAAAATGAAGCAAAGTAATCATCTCCTTCTCCTCTGGCTAGAGGAATGCATGCTTAATGTTTTGATACATGATATCAACTCTCTCTTCTTCTCTCATGGTTGAATACCAAAATCCATTATGGTGGGTCTCTAAAGTTCCAGTCATCTTTCTTCCTCTTCCACCAAATGCTGGCCTGATCCACAAGTCCGCCATCCTAATTGCCTTTGTTTTTGAAAGTTGAAGTTTCTCCTGATTCACCAGTGTAGCTCTCTCTTCCTTTTCTTTCATTGCTACACACAATTAGTGCCTAATTGATTAACAATCTCAATCTCACTAATAGTGACTACTAAGAAAGGTAATTCCACCAACTCCACCAAACAGTTTACTGTAGGAACAATAAAAGCAGAGGCTTTGAAAGGAACTCCATGAAAACCAAGCTCTCTAAATGGTACATCAAACTCTAGTTCAAAATATTTTAGATGAGGTTGCTCCCATAGCTCTCTTACTCACTTGAAAAATCCTTGAAACTTTGCATTGATTTTATTTTCCATGTCCCTCTCTTGCTATTCTTCCTCAATTTCATCAAGATCATGCATTGACCTTCTTACCCCTCCTAAAGTTTGGACCACATCCATTACCTCCACATAAAACTAGACATCCTTGGTCTTCTTGGTTCCCACACCATGATAAGGTTATGCAAATGAAAATGAGGCAAAGTAATCATCTCCTTCTCCGCTGGCTAGAAGAATGCATGCTTAATGTTTTGATACATGATATCAACTCTCTCTTCTGCTCTCATGGTTGAATACCGAAATCCATTATGGTGGGCCTCTAGAGTTCTAGTCATCTTTCTTCCTCTTCCACCAAATGTTGGCCTGATCTACAAGTCTGCCAACCTAATTGCCTTTTTTTTTTAAAGATGAAGTTTCTACCGAGTCACCAGTGTAGCTCTCTCTGCCTTTTCAGACTCTTTCATTGCTACACGCAATTAGTGCCTAATTGATTAACAATCTCAATCTCACTAATATTGATTACTAAGAAAGGTAGTTCCATCAACTCTACCAAACAGTTTACCATAGGAAGTTAGGAACAATAAAAGTAGGGGCTTTGAAAGGAACTCCATGAAAAACAAGCTCTCTAAATGGTATATCAAACTCCAGTTCAAAATATTTTAGATGAGGCTGATCCCATAGCTCTCTTACTCGCTTGAAAAATCCTTGAATCTCTGCATTGATTTTATTTTTCCTGTCCCTCTCTTGTTGTTCTTCCTCAATTTCATCAGGATCATACATTGACCTTCTTGCCCCTCCTAAAGTTTGGACCACATCCATTACCTCCTCATAAAACTGGACATCCTTGGTCTTCTTGGTTCCCACACCATGATATGGTTATGTAAATGAAAATTAAGAAAAGTAATCATCTCCTTCTCCACTGGCTAGAAGAATGCATGCTTAATGTTTTGACACATGATATTAGCTCTCTCTTCTACTCTCATGGTTGAATACTGAAATCCATTATGGTGGGCCTCTAGAGTTCTAGTCATCTTTCTTCCTCTTCCACCAAATGTTGGCCTTATCCAAAAGTCTGCTAGCCTAATTACCTTTGTTTTTGAAAGCTGAAGTTTCTCCTGAGTCACCAGTGTAGCTCTTTCTGCCTTTTTAGACTCTTTCATTGCTACAGATTGTCTGTGGTATTTAATCATTTGTACCACATGGTTGATGTGCTTTGAATCCTTGGATCTAAAGGAAATTTCCTTAACCTAAATATTGCTAGGGAATTTCAATGTTGGCATGTAGTTGGTGTAGATAGGGAAATAATCAATTAGATTTAATGTTGAAAACAATAAACTATTAGATCCTATCAAGCACAATAGAGTACGAAACAAACACGAAAATCACAATAGGAAGCACAAATGCAAACTGATCTCCATGCTAAACCCGATTTATCTCCATTGCTCTTCTCCACCTGCAAAAGGATGCAAGATTTCAAAGGGTTGACAATAGAGGAGGAATGTTGATTGCTCACTATTGCAGCGTAACAACTTGATATGATGACAAATGGAGAATGATAGAAACTGATGAAAGATGGAGGAATGATTTTGGCAGAATGAGATGTCTGAAGAAGATCCGATCCAAATGGCTTGTGAAAGGTTTGATTTATAGATTTTTGATTTGAACAGAGATAAGATTTGACAAGATTTGACAAGGATTTGATTTTTGACAAAAGATGAAATATGACGAGATGAGATAAGATTTCCAAAAAGATAGAAAGATTTTGATTCTCTTTTAAAGGAAATAAATCCTGAAAAAGATGAGAAGGATAATTGATTAATTATCTAATTAAATAAATTAATTAGATGCACATGAGTTTAGTTTTGGAAAGAAAGCGAGAAGATCTTTTTAGGATTTTATTAATTAAATAAATTTTGGATTTATTTAATTAACGTTGAATTTATGATTTCATTAATTAAATAATATAAATTATTTAATTAATATTAGAAGAATTGATAGAAATGATTTAATTAATTAAATAATATAAATTATTTAATTAACATTTAGAGGAATGGATGAAAATGATTTAATTAATTAAATAATATAAATTATTTAATTAACATTAGAGGAATGGATGGAAATGAATATGAATTTAATTAAATAAATAAAATTTATTTAATTAAATAGATGATGACATGGGTACCTAGGGCAAAGCATGCTACAAGATGTCTAAATGATGCAATGTTGTGACAAGGTATCGTAAGAGGACAATTTTTTGATGTCTACATTTTGCCCCTCTTTGAGATGATGTTCGAGATGATGAGATTTGGTGTCGAGTAACATCATTTCAAAGAAGTTAAGGTATGAATAGAGGAAAATGGATAATGATATAAAGATAGGATGATGATGGAATGATGATGCCCCCTCGAGAGGATAGGCGGGTTGAATAGACATGGGTAGGCTCTCGAAATGAAATGATAAGGATAGATAGGATGATGCAAGATAGAAAGTGGATGAAGGAGATGAATGATACGTTATGCTGCAATGAAGGTGAGCAACCATGATGTTTGATATAGCACTAGACGTTATGCACCAAGATATAAGGACCAAGGTGACGATGTGTCTCATGCCCCAGCATAATATAACCTTCTCTAGACGTATGAGGAAGTAAACTTAGAGCATTAAAGTCCTAATGCACAAAAGGTATTATGTGACCTGAGATGCAAAGGATAATGCAAAAAGATATTCCAACATACACAAGATATGAATATTAGCTAGAATGATATAGATTTGATACAAATGCAAGATAAAATGATAACACACACAAGCAAGCAAGCAGGCATGCACAAATGATACAAAAACAAACAAGGAATTGCCCCTGTCAAGCTATAAACCGTTGATTGATTGATTGATCGATGATGATGATAGTGTTGTCATTGTTGGGAAATGATATATCCCTAGAGCAACACAAGGATGATGATAATTGATTGATTGATTAATTAATTTGGTTTACGACAAGATTAGGATGAAGACCAAAGGATGTGATTGGATAATTTGACAAGATTGATTGACTTGATTGGTATGGATTAAGGATTGACAGGCATTTGGATTATTGCTTGGATTGATTTGATTGGTTTGATTCGATGAAATGGTTTTGATGAAGATGATGATTGATTGGATTGAATGGTTGAATGATTGGATTGAGGTGAGGGATTGAATTGATGAAATTGGACGAAGTAATTAGATGGATTGATTTTATTGCTTGAATTTTTGTTGGATATTTGATTTTTTTGTATGTTTGGGGATATTTTTATTTTTTTGGAATTTTGAAATGTGTTGATTTTTGGACTTTTGAGATGTTTTGATTTTTTGGACTTTTGAAATGTTTTGATTTTTGAGATGTTTTGATTTTGTTTGGACTTTTGAGATGTTTTGATTTTGTTTGGACTTTTGAAATGTTTTGATTTTTTTGGACTTTTGAGATGTTTTGATTTTTTTTTTTGGACTTTTGAGATGTTTTGATTTTTTTTTTGAATTTTTGAAATGTTTTGAGGTGTCAAAGGATGAAAATTTGAGTAGCCTTTGTGCTAGATACCAATGACAAGGGGAAAACCAAGTCTAGGTGCAAGGGTGGGTGATGGGATAAGGGATAAAATGCTCATGATAGATGGATGGATGGTATGGATGTATGCATCATAAGAGAGCAAGGATGTGATCTCCAAAGACTATGTCGCATAGGAATAACATGCCCCATTCTAGGTACAATACTTAGGATTTTTCATGACAAAGCTTATGACAATAGGATAATGATAGGCTTGTTTGGAAGGATGAGGTATATCAAGAGATACCCAAGACATGTTTCAACATTTTTCCCCTATATCTTCATCAAGATCAAAAGGAGAAGGGTGGATAAGTGGACTCAATATGATAGGTATGTATGATGGCTAAAGATGGTAGGTAGGATGGAAATGGTATGACATGAAAATGATAGATTGGATAGATAAGACATTGTGCCCCCAAGTGTAAGTGACATAGAAGATAAACCTACACATGACGCATATTTGCTAGGTTTTCATCATGGTACTTATCTAGGGCGCCTGTTTACCAGGTTTTCACCGTTGGATGAAGGGATTTCTCTCTTTTTTTTTTCTTGACTTTTTGACTTTTTGACTAGGAGAAGGGGAATATGGATAGGAGGGACTCAAGTGTCTAGTTACATGAAAGGTGATAGTCCCACTAGATATGGATGTCATTGCATGGACCATGTCAAATGCCATTATGCTCATAGATGTTGGTAAGAGATGACATGAAAGGGATGGATTAGGTAGATGGTGGATTATGAAAGGCTTATGTAAGAATGGATGGGGAAAAGTGAATGATGATGTGGATTGAAGAGGACTTGTGCAAAAGGATGGATGAAAGGTTTATGTAAAAGCGTGGACCATAGGAAGATGATGGGGGAGATATGTAGGATAATGCGTGAAGGATGGGGAGATGGAGGTATGTGGAATTGTTGTGAAATGGAAGGGAACCATGACCAATGGTTGCACACACTGTGATAAACTTTGAAGATTTTGATGTGGATGGGGTGTAGGAAGCAATGGAGATGTTTGCTTAGGAGGTGGAGGGTGTAGTGCTTTTGGTACCCACATAGACTTAGTATTTTTATGATTTTTATTTTGCTTGTGGGTTTTAGGAATTTGAGACTTTTGAATGGAATGAGAATGTGGGATGGAAGTGGATGGTTGGGATTTTTCTGATGTGAATGCCTCGTTTGACTTGCTTTCTTTTTGCTTAGGTACCCAAACCATTTTGTTTTTAGATTTTTCTTTTGGAGGTATGGGCTTATATAGATTTTTATATGTACTTGGCTTTGACTTTTTGTATTGATGTCCTAAGGCATGAGAACCCTTAGGATTTTTTACTTTATAGGTAGAGGCATTGAAATTCTTGCTTTTGAATCCCATGGGTATGGTGGAATGGGTGGAAGCTTCATGTTTATACAATGTGTGCATTTTTTGGCCATGATTAGGAATGTTAGGGTATTTATGGATGGAGGGATAAGGGGATTGGATAATGGGGATATTAGGTGTTGGGAGTAATGGTGGTAAAGTTGATGGAGGGATATTAGGAGTTAGAAGCAATGGTGGAAAAGTTGATGGTGGAAGGTGTATGGTCACATGTTTTTGACATTTGTAGGATGATGGAGGTGGAATGGCAACATATGTTTTGGGTGTATGATAGGGATTATGATGGAAAGTAGACTTAGGATGCATGGAGGAAGTACCAACATCTTTAGGTTGTTGTCCTTGGGGTGTAGGTCCAACGCCATAAGAGCGTGGAGGGACTTTGACATGGATGGGCTCCAAAATACCTTGTTCATGAAGGACTAGACCTTTACCTTGGTGGTTCATGTTTTGGAGTGTGCAATGGATAATGGGACTAGGTGTAGGTGGAACACTAGACATGAGTTCCTTATTGGATGGAGAAGATAATGCTTGTTGTTGTTCTAAGGAGGAACATTCATGAATGAGGGTGGAGAGACCAATAGGATAGGATGGAGGACTTGCAATGGGGTCCATAGTGGGTGATGGAGGATCATTAGGATCTTGATTAGCATTGTATTCACTTAGATCCAAAGTATTTGTTTGATCGTCTATGTGTGCTTGGGAAGCACTTATCTCATCAAAGGAAGTGGATGTTTGTGTATCATGGATGGGTGAGGTGGCAAGCTCTTGACCATGGAATGCATAAAGTTGGCTAAGGGGATCATCATGGTCTTCTTGATCATAAAAGGGGTCTTGATCAAAGATGGAAGATTTATCATGAATAGTATTAGGTATGTTATGAATGGAATCATTGGGAGGGTGTTGATCTTTATGTGGATGAGGGAGTAATGTTTTCTCATGTTTAGGATTGTGCTCTTGACATACCTCATGACTTATTTGAATGAAGGTGGAAGGGGATTTCTCATGGAGAGACTTGTCATGTTCTTGATGGTCAACAATATAGGAGCATGACAAAGGGTGACTTGGACTTAAGAAGGGAGACTCTTGAATTGGCTCAAGGGGTTGTGGATGACATGGTTGGCTTGAAGGAATTGGCATGATGTTTGATGACTCTTTTGTATGTTCAAGAATATGAGTTGGATGACATGGCGATGTTTGATTCCTTTCTAGTAGCCCTTGGGTCACATCCTTTGTAGGTGTATGGTTGGAAGGTGTTGGCTTAGGGTTTTGGTTTTGATTGGATGATGGTAAGGGTGCATGAACTAGATTGGTGTTCCCCTTGTCGAAGGTGGCATTAAGACTTGAGGAAGTTTGGCCTTGTTGCAAGGTAGAACTTAAGTTCACATGTGTTTGTTGTGATGTGGCTTGATAGGTTGATGTGGCATTGACATATGAAGAAGTGGATGGATTAGATTGGTATGAGGTGGAAGGAGATGGCACATTAGGTTGAGGTGGAATTGGTTGATAATAAATGGATAGGGGATGATGTTGTGGGTGTTGGGTTTGAAAAGTGGAAATGAATTGATTGGCTTGAGCTATGAGGTGTTGGATTTGAGTTGATTTAATTTGTTGAAAATTTTGGAAGAGGGTTTGAAAGCTTTGTATGGTTTGGTGGTCTAGGGGTTGGGGTATTTGGTGAAGTGTCTAAAGGAGGTTTCGAAGTTGGGATGCTAGGGATTTGTGTTCGAATGTAGGCATGGTGTCACACATGTGTGTAACCTCTTGCACATCGATTTGTTCCTCAAAGTATGCAACATAGTTCATGTCATCATTAGAGGTGGTAGGAGAAGCCCCTCGAAGTCTAATTTTATGTTTTGGTTTTGTTTCATGATTTGAACTAGAGAAAGAGACTCCTTGAATTATGACTTCAGGCTTAGGTTTTGTCTCATGATTTGGCCTAGAGGGATAGCCCCCTTGGATTATGATTTTGGGCTTATGCTTAGGATTGGGCTTGTTTATGATTATGATGATGTGGAATGATTAGATTGGATGAATTGATTGATTAGGATGAAATGGATAGGATGTGGCTAAGAATAATGATTAGGATGAAAGTGATTGGATATGAATGTCTTGGAAGAATGTGTAGAGTGACTTGTCTCTATGTGTTTGGTGTTTAGCTTGATTTGGAAATGTTTAAATGAATGATCACACATGTACACACATAAATCACTAACGCAAGACACATAAACAAGTTTGAATTTTGAAATATGAAGAATGTAATGATGATTATTAAACAAGCACACATGGGAGACACATCAACAAGCCCTATGACTAGTCAAGTGGGGTATAGCCAATTAGGTCTCAAGCTAGTCTACACAAGGTTGACTAAGGATAATTTGAAAGCAAAATCCTGCCAATAAGCCGGGAGAAAGGGGTAACCCACCCTTCACCTTCACTTGCCAAAGGTATAAAGTTATTTGGGGCTTAGCTTAGAGTGACAAGATTTCAACTCCCAAAGGAGCATGTCTTTCGATTCACACTTCGATTGAGGTCGTCCCCAGGGGTGATGAAATCCCCTAGCAGGCCTCCTATGAAGGGTTTGACAAAAGCAAACCAAGTGAGGTGTTTGTGATCACACCCACACTTGATTCACACTCACAATTATTAATTGACCCTTAGAAAATTGAAATGTGTGTAAAATAGTTCAAACACTTGTTCTTTTTAACCCCAAATCAAGATGTGTGATTGAAGACAAAATTTGTTTTAAGCCCAATTTCAAATATGTGATCAAACAAGATTTGATTTTATGCCCCGAATTGAAATGTGTGACAAGTAATGATCAATGCAAAATGAAAGATTAGAATGTATGCACCCGATTAATCGTTTTCCAATTTGATGTGTGTGACTGATGCCAATGTTGTTCCCACTCCTAGATACCCTGAAAGTCACCAAAACAAGAAAAAAAAACACAAACTTGCAAGCCAATGTGAAATTAAGTCCAAAATCATGCAATCTGTTAAAAATCTAACTAAATTAAAAAAAATTTAGAAATCTAAGTTAAAAATCTATATTTAAAATCTAAATTAAGAATCTAATCTAAAATCCAAAATCTAATAAAAATTTAATGAAAAAAAATCTTAAAGCTAATTTAAAAATCTAAAGATCTAATTTAAAAACTAATTTAAAAATCTAAAAATCTAATTTAAAAGATAACTTAAAAATAAAAAAATAAAAAAAACCTAATTAAATTCTAATTAAAAATCTAAAATCTAAATTAATTAGAAATCTAAGATCTACATTAAATTAGAAAAAGCTAAATTTAAACTGAATTAAAAAACTAAAAATCTAAAATCTAAAATAAAACTAGAAACTAAAGAAAAGGTAAATGGAATATTAAAAGTAACTCTAAGACTAAAGCTAACGCATAAGACTAAAAAGCTAAATGAAAGAGTAAATGAAAGTTTAAAAGTAAAGCTAAACCGAAGACTAAAGCTAACGCATAAGATGTCGACTGTTTTTAATGAGACTATGCAATGGTAGTAGAGGGGCGGATGGGGTCTACGACGGATGGATGGATGCTGACAGAGGCGTTTGGAGAAAATGGTAATGGTCAAAAGTTCAGTGGGCGACTAAGTAATGGTTGGCGGTGAAATGAAGGTTCACAAAATGAATGAATGGTAGATAATGGAAAATGTGGAAGCTCTGGGAAGAACACGGGCCGCAGAAGAAGCACTAGTGGCAGGAAGATAGTGAATGTTGTGTACCACTGTAGAACCAACTGCACAAAGCACCAACAAATCCCTTCAAAGATGATGGATTATTGAAGATCAACTAACCCAGTCAAAGCGAAATGGTTGGAGAATGTATGGCCATTGCCCACGAGGGGTGTTGGAGGAAAAACCAACATAGGAAACCGAGAGCGAGCTGATAAAGGTTTGCAAAAGGCTGACTAAAAAAAAAAGTACCACAGTCGAAGCGGATGATGGAAGATTTAGACAGAAAGTGATGGGGTACTAACGAGGAAAATATGGAGGCGACCACCACTGAGATCCTGAAGAAACATCAACCCGAAAGAGCTCACAGATGTAGATTAAGGTTCTGTAAAATTCGATAGGGAGATTTAAAAAGATCGACGAAGAGTATCCACCAATGAAGCTTATAGTCAAAAATCAGGGAAATGATCTCCCAGACGTGATGGTGAAGTCAAATTTGAGCCAGGAGATCACCTGCAACAATTTACTCTTAGAACTTTACAAAACTAGGATTAGAAAAATGCAAACTTTTAGAAGAAAAATCTGCAAAATGTATGATTACCTCAGAAGGTTGTGGGTTCGAGCCCCACGGTGGGAGCCAAATGTAGATAGGGAAATAATCAATCAGATTTAATGTTGAAAACAATAAACTATTAGATCATATCAAGCACAATAGAGTACAAAACAAACACGAAAAATCACAATAGGAAGCACAAATGCAAACCGATCTCCATGCTAAACCCGATTTATCTCCATTGCTCTTCTCCACTTGCACAAGGATGCAAGATTTCAAAGGGTTGACAATAGAGGAGGAATGTTGATTGCTCACTATTGCAGCGTAACAACTTGATATGATGACAAATGGAGAATGATAGAAACTGATGAAAGATGGATGAATGATTTTGGCAGAATGAGGATGTCTGAAGAAGATCCGATCCAAATGGCTTGTGAAAGGTTTGATTTATAGATTTTTGATTTGAACAGAGATAAGATTTGACAAGATTCAATAAGGATTTGATTTTTGACAAAAGAGGAAATATGATGAGATGAGATAAGATTTCCAAAAAGATAGAAAGATTTTGATTCTTTTTTAAAGGAAATAAATCCTGAAAAAGATGAGAAGGATAATTGATTAATTATCTAATTAAATAAATAAATTAGATGCACATGAGTTTAGTTTTGGAAAGAAAGCGAGAAGATCTTTTTAGGATTTTATTAATTAAATAAATTTTGGATTTATTTAATTAACGTTGAATTTATGATTTCATTAATTAAATAATATAAATTATTTAATTAATATTAGAAGAATTGATAGAAATGATTTAATTAATTAAATAATATAAATTATTTAATTAACATTTAGAGGAATGGATGAAAATGATTTAATTAATTAAATAATATAAATTATTTAATTAACATTAGAGGAATGGATGGAAATGAATATGAATTTAATTAAATAAATAAAATTTATTTAATTAAATAGATGATGACATGGGTACCTAGGGCAAAGCATGCTACAAGATGTCTAAATGATGCAATGTTGTGACAAGGTATCGTAAGAGGACAAATTTTTGATGTCTACAGTTGGCATTAAAGTTGGTACCTGGAACATTGAAAATTATCCTTATATAAGAATTCCCTCCATCTTGTTGGCTTGTAACACTCTTGATGGTGGCTACATGAAATGGAACCATGATGCCATATATGGGTACTAGAACAACATCATTTTCGTATCAACTTGAATCATGAGCTCTCTAGAAACAGGGATATCTTCCACATTTTTGTATGAAACCATCTTAGTGGATGGCTTGGAAGAGCCATGCCCATCTCTTGTACCAATGCCCCCTACAACCAATCTTCTTGTAGTCTCCTCATTCTTTTACAGAGGGTTGGCACTTAAGATTATGCAATAGAATTTACAGTTGATTGTTAAATTGTATAACAATTTTTTTTATGATCTTTACCAACGTTTATTAGAATTGTTGCATGTTTTACATCATTGGAATCACATATTAGTTGTAACTTTTTTGAAATTTTATTATGGTATGTGCACTTTGATATGATGTAATATGATTGTGGTTTTGTCTCATATGTTTCAATATTAGATATATAATAGGAAAATAAATTATTGCATGAATCAAATAATAAATTTTCATTTTAATTGTTTTTTTTTTGCAGAACACGGGTCTTCCAAAAGATCAAGATGATCCTCATCATGATATAGATCCAGAAAATATTGGTTTTGCCAGTACATATCACATGACAAAGGATGATGATGATGTAGATACGAAAGACATCGAGGCTGATGAAAATGATGATGATGACAACGACGATGATGATGACGATGGTGGTGATGATGATGATGTAGTTGTTGGTAGTACCCAATGAAATTCATGATCATATAGACAACATCATGGATCATTGTTGATATATCGTTATGATGATGATGATCACAATGGTGGTGATGATGATGAGGCAGTTGATGGTAGTACCCAGTGACATTCATGATCATATGGACTGCATCATGGATCATTGCCAATATATCGTTATGATGCCTCTTTTCATGGTTACTATCATATGTATCATTTTCACAACCTACAATACCATATTATTGAGTTGTATCATATTGACATTTATCATTTTCACTTATATTATTTGGGCATGTATCATCTTGACTTGTATCAATTTGAGTTAAATAATTTATCATTTTTTACTTATATCATTTGTACATGTATCATTTTGACTTATGTCGACTGTTGAACATGTATCATTTTGACATGTTATTGATCTACTGGCATATTTTACTTTCACTTGTTTTAATTATATATGGTGATGATCTTATTAGTATTGACTTGTCAATTTATATATATTAAAAGTGGTCGATGATTTTTGGATGGATATTTATTACGTATGATGATTTTAATTTTCTGCTCAAGATGGATGTTGTCAAATTCAATTAAATTATAGACATTTGACTCACTTGTTTTAATTATAGATGATGATCATGTTATAATAATTATCTTGTTATTTAATCGTATGAGTTAAATAATTAAATTACTTACTCTATAATCATATGAGTTATTTAGGAGGCATCATATATTTAACTAATTAAATTGAATTAAAACATATTAAATTAATAAATGGAAGCAAAACAATAAGCATTTCTAGAAGCAAAAAAGGAAGCAACAATGGAAGCCAAACTAGAAACAAACCAGAAGCAATCTTGGAAGCAAAATTGGTAGCAAACCTGGAAGCAAAACCGAGAGCAAAACAAGAATATTTTAGAAGCAAAAAAGGAAGCAAAACAAGAAGCATTTTTAGAAGCAAAAAAGGAAGCAACAATGGAAGCCAAACTAGAAGCAAACCAAAAGCAATCTTGGAAGAAAAATTGGAAGCAAAACCAGAAGCAAATCTGGAAGCAAAATGGGAAGCAAAACTGGAAGCAAAACTGGAAGGAACAAAGGAAGCAAAATTGGAAGCAAAATTGGAAGCAAACCTGGAAGCAAAACCGGAAACAAAACTGAACACTAGTACATTTTGACCCATTTTTCGACGATTGTTCATCGCTATTATTTCTTCAGAATTTCGACGACATTTGAAATGTCAAAATTATGACCCGACATTGGATGCCAGGCCAGAATTTTGACATTTCAAATGTCGTCAAAATTCTGATGAAATAATAGCGACGAACGACCGTCAAAATTTTGATGAACGATCATCGAAAAATGGGTCAAAATGTACCAGTAGAAGCAAATCTAGAAGGAAAACTAGAAGCAAAACTGGAAGCAAAATTTCAAACAAAACTAGAAGCAAAACCGGAAGCAAAACTAGAAGCAAAATTGGAAGCAAAATTGGAAGCAATCCTGGAAGCAAAACTGGAAGCAAAAGTGGAAGAAAAACTAGAAGGAAACCTGAAAGCAAAAGTGGAAGCAAAATTGGGAGCAAAACTGGGAACAAAAATGGGAGCAGACATGGAAGCAAAACCATAAGAAAAACTGGAAGCAATACTAGAAGCAAACCTGGAAGCAAAACTAGAAAAAAAACTAGGCACAACATTGGAAGTAAAAGTGAAAGCAAAATTGGAGCAAACTTGGAAGCAAAACTGGAAACAAAACTGGGAGCAAAATTAGGAGAAAAACGAGAAGCAAAAATGGGAGCAGACATGGAAACAAAACTGGAAGCCAACTTGGGCACCAATTTAGGTGCTATTTTCGACGCCAATTTTTTGCGCTATTCCTAGCGCTAAAGGAGACTCTATTGTCGGCACCAAATTTTCAGCGCAAAATCTGGCACAAAAGTAGGCTCTAAAGACGATGCAAAAACTGGTGATGAAAAGAAGAAACGGGTTTTCGCCGAATTTTGCGTCATCAGATGACTCCAAAATGATGGACTCAAATTCACTAAAATCCGGTGCAAAAGTCGGCGCTAATTTCCTGTTGTGCTATCTCTTCCTCTATCCAAATCACTCCTATCTATACCTCTCTACTTCTCATCTCTGCTCTCTCTATTTCTCTCCCTCCACCTCCCTCCCTCTATCTATTTATACATATCTATCTCCATCTCTATCTCTCTCCATAGCTCTATCTTACTGATACATACACACACTCCTTATTAATCCCTCCCTATATCTCTCTCTATATATATCTATCTCTTTGCCTCTTTATCTGTATCTGTATCTTCTCTCTCACACTCTTCATCCCTATATCTCTCCCTCTCTCCCTATTGGAAAAATAACATGAGCCTATTGGTATTGGAGCTTGATTTTATTCCCGATTCAAAGGATTTGTTTTAGTTGTGTTTGGATCTATGTAAGTGGATGCATAGTTGATCCGAAGCTATCACTTCTCCATTGAGACCTTTGTGGCACAAACAACAACATTTTCTAAATATCTTACCAGTTGGACTCATGTATACTACACAAATGTATGCAAAAAATGGATCAAAATTTTCCCTAATTGACCTTCCACACATCTTCGGCATACCCATTGTACACCAAGGTGTAATTGCGAGTTTAGTATTTAAAAAGTAAGGGATATATAAAAAATTGTAGTAGAGTATGCTTGAAAGTATAAATATAAAAAGAAAATAAATGTTTTTTAATTAAATTTTAGAATAAAATATTTAAACAAATATAATGAGATGATTATTTTAGGATTAATTTAACAGAGGAGAGTAGTTATTTGAAGCAGAGTATTAAAATAAATGTGAAAATAAAAATAATGATATTTAGTTGAAATTATGATGTAGATATGTTGTGATAGATGTTTGCAAATGATCCATCAATATGCAAAAAATTTAGGAATGATCAAATGGATGCCTCAAGTCTAAAATTCATAGTTTATCATAATGGCTGACTTTTGTTATTGCAAAAGTGAATCTAATATGCAACTATAAATCTAGCCTAATTAAGCTCATATCCAAATTTTGGTACGTGAATTTGATCTATATTGAACTTTGATGTTTTCTTCTAGGATTTCTTGAATGCTCATGATCTACTTTAGCTAAGTAGTGGCATTTAGGAATAACTTTGTGGAAATTGATAGGTAAGGATTGGTTCTTCTTTGGTCAAACCTCTAGATGGGTCAATTTAATGTCTATGAATAAGCATTGAAAACAACAAAAAACATGTAGAGAATGCCCTAGATGTTAATGCAAATTGATAATGAAATCTCTAATATTATGATGAGTTTTCTAACATTGCACAAGATATTTGGGTATCAACTAATCAAATCATGTGTATAAGTGAATTAAGGTTAAACCTTAAATACAACTCCTAAGGTGGCACATGAATATTATATACTTTAAGTTGACACATAATGACTAGTAGGAAGGATTAGATTAACCCAAAATTTGAATTCAAAATTTATGTTTACATTTAAATGAAACCTAAACATAAATTTACAATCACAATCGACAAAGAATATAAAAGACAAAGAATCAAAACCGATCCTTTGGAATGAGTGTAGATGGAATCAATACTTGGTTATGCGTCAACTCTTCAACAAAAATCATACCACTTGTACACTTATTTCATAAAGGATATTTGGGTCAAACCAATACCAAAATAAAAGGTAAAAGTGTAATATATTTTTCATCATTAAATTTTTCCCACACTTTGACAATGCATGTGAACTACTATAATGATGCATGTCAAAGTAAAGTCAAGCAACCAACATGAAAGTACATTTATCCACTCATCAAAAGGATACATATATGGATATGTATGTTGTTCCTTGTTACATTCTCCCTTGAAATGAGTGGTCTATCTTAGAAACCTATAAAATATACAATAATTTAATGAGTAGCACCACATAGATTTAAAAGAATAATATGTTGTGTATAATAAAAATAAAAGAGAAAGAGAGAAGGGGTGAAAGAATTTCCATTTATGTTGGAATAAGTATACTACCTAAGGGAAACAATATCAATAGGCATTGCTTTGGTGAGCAAGAGCAATGTCTTATCATTTGAAAATGATATTCTCATGAAATAAAATATAATGGTAGGTATTGAGGTGTCCCCAACATTGCTACCAAATAGGGCTATCAATGAAAGCAACCATGAATACTATAGAAAATATCCTACAAGCACATATAAGTGTTACCTATTACCTATATTATATGTGTTAGGAAAAATATATAATCACCATAAAGCATAAGCATAAGATATAATCATGGTTATGAAAATTTTGAACAATCATAGAATCATAAGATGCAGGCATGGTAATCATGGAAGATGATGAGGTAAAAATAACCTCATTAGTATAATGGGCTCAATATGTAAATCTAAACCTTTCAGCCTTAATAACCTTTCCAATTGATTACCTTTAGGAAAAATAAGTGCTCTCTTTCTATGAATAAGCATACAAACTTTATTTCTTAGAGTTGATCGAATTAAACTAACTTATGCTGATTTGATGGTCTCGTCTTCGAGCATTTTGCAGGTCAAATCCACTCCTAATCACCATTCCAGTCAGAAGGGAAATGAATGCGGATCTTGACACTTTTGAAAACCCACGAGCGGGCGCTGGAATTCCAAGAGCACACGTTTTGGCCAAGTCTTTATAATTATGTTATTTTTTAGTTTCAAAAATCTTATGGCTCATGCGAAGCCTCTTTAATATTGTATATAATGGGTTTTTAAGTCCCTTTTACTATGGGAAATATTTTGAAAGACTTGATCGACTGAAAAATAGGATTTTTTCTAGTCGTTTTTCATATAAATATGTAATTGTTACAAATAATGAAAGAGATTATCGTTATGCTGCCAATTTGTCTTTGAGTAAAAATTACCATATGAATATGAGTTTTCCTGCCACTCTTTGAATTACTGTGTACTATGGATGCATTTGTGGAATGAAGTAATAGAGAGGATTTTCCAGTGCATGTGATTTGAAGTAGCTATAGTCACACCCGAGAGCTGGCCACTCGAGGGTTATAGATAGATAGATAAGTGTTTTGTTTCCTATTCTGCATTTTCTTTTAGTAGATAATAGTTGAATTTGCATTTCATTTTCATGAGTATATGTTATACTGTTAGTGTCAACCCTACAGGTTGTAACTGAGTCCGTAGTTTTTGAGCTTAACCGTTGAATGTTCGGAGCACCTTTCATCAATTGATTATGATTAATGGTTTTATGATTAGCAGTTGGCTTGTTATCTTTTGCATTAGATAAATGTTTCCTAATTTCTTTACATGCTTTACTTGCTCAAAAATTTATGCATTCTTTAGATTAATTGTTTCCATGCTTTCTAGTTTAATGGTGATGCTTTTCATATTCTTAGTTTTCTGTTTTCTAATTTGAGTTATTTTCCCACTTTCTAGATAGATGATTTATTGCTTTCAAGACTAGAGGCCCCTTAGCTTATAACTTCTATTCAGTTGATTAGTGTTTAAGAGAGAATTTGAGATGTCCTCTATTGCATATACCCATTGGACACTACCTGGTCGATATATTGATGTGTTTATTCACTAAAGTGTTAGAACCTAATGACAACCTATCACTTTTTAGCACCATTGTCGGGGATCCCTTTTTCTAGTGTTAGTAGGATATATCTTGAATACCTTTCTTAGGGATAGGAATAGTTCTTTGGCTTCTTTTCTGCATGGTCAGGAAATGAGGCCCCCATAGAAGATTCATACCAAAAACCCCCTAATCGGCGTACCAACAACAAGTAGGGAGGAAGGAAACTCAAACCAAGAACTTACTGAGGAATTGACTGAACAGGGTCAACCTGAAACCTTCCCACATTTGGAAAGAGAACGAATAGTGGTTGAGGAGCATATTCTTTCACAAACTTTTGAACCTCGTGCCATTGAGAAAATTTTGGAAGAGGATTACATCCCCTCCAACACCATGGGTGACCATAGAAATGCTGCCAATAACCACAACAATGATAACCCTCCACCACACACATTCACTTATCCTATTGCTATTGATGCAGATGATGAGATGACAATGAAAAATATCTCATCAGCCTTCTTACCAACCTTTTGAGGTTTGTCTACTGAGGACACTGATCAGTTCCTATTTGAATTCAAAGTCTTGTGTCAAACCTATGACTACAAGAATGATAATAAAAAACTAAAGCTTTTCCCTTCAACTTTGAAAGACTCAGCTATGCGATGGTTTATGGGGTTAGCTTCTGAGTTGATAACCTCTTGGGATGAAATGGAGTCTGTCTTTGGAGAAATACCAAAGTTACTTCAGGGTGAGTGATAGGAAAGAAGAACTGTTCAAAATAAGGCAAAATGAGGATGAAAGTTTAGAAGATTACCTAGATAGGTTTATCTTCTTGTCCAAACGTTGTGGTGGAGAAGTCATAAGTCTTGATATTTTAAAGACCTTATTCCTCAAAGGTCTCGATGATGAAGCTCAGAGGAGTTTAGAATTAATGGGAAAATGAGACGTTTGGAACTTCTCCTGTACTTGTGGAGGTATTAGGAAGTTCACCCCCTTACGTGGTTCTAATGACATAAATAAACTTTGTGAGGAATTGGCCAACTTCAAGACCGACATTCTTGTCCAACTAAACACCACCTTAGACGACATCTAGGCTAAAACTAGAAATCCCGAGACCTTCTCTATTTATTTCCTTAGGCGTCGAAACAAACATTTGCTAAGAGAGTGTCCCTTGGAAAAAGTTGACAAGATTGACGTTTGTCAATTATGTGACAAGAACCACCCCACTGATCAATGCAAGCTATTGAATGCCATAAAAAATTCCAAGAAAAGAACAACTCCAGTAGAGGAAGAGGTGAACGTTGTCAACCAGAGAGCTAGAGGTAATTTTTCCTATGGCCAAAATTCAAATCCTAACTGGCAGCCCCAATCAAATTGGAACAAAAATCAATGGGAAACACCCTAGCCTTAGGCACCACCGCCAGTACGCTCTAACTGGGGAACCTATCCTTGGGGACCACCAAACTGGACGAACCAATCTTGGGGTAACCCTCAGTGGCCCAACCAGTCTCAACAATAATGGTACCCTCAAAATCCAATTCCTTAATGGAATCAACCCCAACATCATTTCTATTCTGGTCCCAGGAGGATGCCTACTCAACAGACTCTCTTACCACCTCCCTAGAACACTCAACAGACTGAACAAGTTAACCAACCGCCACTCTGGTGCAACCAGTCCCTAATCCAAAGAACAATCGTCCAAATACTCTGGTGTATTCCGTCGAACAAGACAATGTCACCAGACTCAATGCAATACACTATGGAAACCTATAGTTGATTTATGGTAAAACACTTTCGCAACTGACTATCAAAGAAATCATAGATGAACCTGTCCAGAAGTCTGTTGAGGAAACAACAATAACACTTGCGCTCGTAGAACAAACCCTAGACACTATGCAACATGAAGTTGACCCTCCATCTTCACCAGGAGCTGCTGACCTACCTCAGGAGGAGGAGGGTAAGTCCCCAACTGAATTTTTGAAAAATCCCACGTCAAAAGACAAAACCAAAGCCCATTTTTCAGAGCGATTGAAACCAATTTCTGTGAAAGATGCTCCAAAAAAAACTTCACCTACGGAAATTGCATTAATACATGAAATTAAACCACTACAGATTGAAGTTGCCTTGTTACAAGCGATTAAAGAGATCCTTGAGTTAAACCAGTTAATCAAACAGTTGAAAATCAAAACTCCAGGGAGGAAACCAAAACGAATCAACATTATTCATATCAATGGATACCTAGCTGATTTGTTAGTTGGAACAGTCACTGCTCCGAAATATGATGACCCAGGGAGTCCACTCATAAGAATAACAGTTAATGAGGTAGCAATACCCAACACTTTAGTGGACCTTGGAGCAGCCATTAACGTAATGACTGTTGATGTGATGGAAAAATTAGGACTTACTAATCTATGCCCCACAACTACAGTCCTACAAATGGAAAATCAATCCATAGCTATTCCCAAAGGCATCATTGAAAATATTCTTGTCAAGGTGGATGGATGGGAATATCCAATGGATTTCCAAATAATTGAATCCCTTACGCCCAAAGATAGTTATCCAATAATTTTGGGATGACCATGACTTAGCTACGGTTGTAGCCAAAATTGACTGCAGGGAGGGAAGAATGACCATCTCCCATGGATCTAATAGCAAACAATTGTTTTTGTATCCTCCTACTAAGCCTTCTGAACATAGAAAAGTATGGGTTGATGAACCAGAAAGTCCTATTGGACAGGAAAATTTGGCGTCATTGGCCATGGTAGTCATCAAACAACATGGTGAAGAATTAGAGGATGAATTAGAGAATGATGTGGAAATTATTGCAATAGACTCCAATAGTGAAGAGATGTCAAACATAGAAGATATCCTAGGACACCCAATCAACACAGATCAAGAAAAATTTGATGATGCTAAGTTTATTGGATTGCCTTGCCCTTTGATGAACTTAGTTCCAAAATCTTTCCATTTCTTTGCAGATGTTGCTCGGCTTCATAAAACTGTACCACACAGTTGTCCACTTAACACACTGACAAGGGCCATTCATACTGTCACATCCAATTATCTTGGAGTCAAAACTATTATGTTGTTGCTAGGAAAAACTTTGAACATCAATAGTTGGTTGACTGAGATGGAAGAACAAAGACTGTTTGATACCCTGGCGAGTAGATCTAAAACATTCACCTGGGACTATAAAGATATGAGAGGAATACACCCTAGTGTGTGCACACACCATATCTATACTTAGGATGTTCGACCTATTCGCCAACCACAACAAAGACTCAATCTTTCCCTCAAAGACATCATTAAAACTGAGACTGAGAAACCCTTGTAGGTAGGATTCATCTACCCAATCTCTGACAGCAAGTGGGTGTCACCCTTGGTTGTAGTTCCAAAGAAGAATGGGAAGTGGAGAGTGTGTGTAGATTATAGGGAGCTTAACAAAGCGACACTCAAAGATTATTTTCCCCATACCATTTGTGGACCAAGTGCTGGATAACTTGGCTAGGAGAATTTTTTTTTAATTCTTGGATGGATTTAGTGGATACAACCAGATACAGGTAGTAGCGGAAGACCAGGATAAGATGACCTTTACTTGCCTTTGGGGGACATTTGCATATAGGGTTCTTCCCTTTTGGCTATGTAATGCTCCTACCACAGTTCAGAGGGCCATCCTGGCTATATTTGTTGAGTTGGTCAATGAGTGCATGGAAGTATATATGGACGACTTCATTGTATATGGTTCAACCTTCGATGAAGCCCTCACAAATCTAGACAAAGTGTTAAAATGATGTGAGGATCATTGGTTGTCCCTCAATCACAAGAAATGCTTAATCATGGTGGAACAAGGAATAGTGCTAGGACATCATATCTCAACCGAAGGGATTAAGGTTGATTCCAAGAAAATCAAAGTTATACAACAACTTGAGATCCCAAAAAGTTAGACTGATGCCAGGAGTTTCTTAGGGTATGCTGGATACTACCGAAGATTCATAGAAAACTTTAGCAAAATTGTAGCCCCAATGTTTTCTCTCCTTTAGAAAAATGTTGACTTCATTTGGACGCCTGAGTGTTAGCCCTCATTTGAAATTATCAAAGAGAAACTCATCTCTAACCCTGTCCTACGAGGACCTAACTAGAACTTGCCATTTCACATTTATGCCAATGCGTCTAATGATGCCATTGGAGCGGTTCTAGGGAAAGAAGATGAGAATGGAGGGAAATATGCTATATATTTTATCAGTAAAAATTTGATGCCAACAGAGAAGAATTACACCACAACAAAGAAATAATTCTTGGTTTTAGTGCACGCCATCAAGAAATTTAGACATTATGTCATAGGATACAAAGTTACAGTGCACAAAGACCATGCAACTATCAATTATCTCATGAATAAACCAGTGGTAAATGCAAGGATAATTAGGTGGTTACTCCTCCAAGAGTTCAATGTGACAATTGTTGACAAACTAGGGAAGTCCAACGTAGTCGCATACTTCTTATCCTGAATTAAACATGATGGCGATTATGCTTTGGTATAGGATGAATTCCTAGATGAAAATTTGTTCGCCATCTCCACTAAAACTCCTTGGTTAGCGATATTGTGAATTACTTAGCCACTACATAAGTACCACCTCAATTTTTGTAAAAACATAAGAAACGCCTCATGAGAGAGAGTGCCCCTTTTAAATGGATTAATGGAATCTTGTTTCGATGTGGACTTGATATGGTTTTGTGACGGTGTGTTAGGGTAGATGAGACCTATAGTATTCTTAGGGCCTGTCATGATGACCCTTCTGGAGGGCATTATTCTGCTAAAAGGACAACTCACAAGATTCTGGGAGCAGGATACTATTGGCCTTCAATGCATAAGGACATCAAGAAGTACGTTCGCAGGTTTGATGAATTCCAAAGCGTAGGAAGACCATTCGTGTCCAGTGAAATGCCCCTGTAGCCTCAGGTAGTCCTTGAACCATTTGACAAATGGGGATTGGATTTTATTGGCCCTATAGACCCCCCTTCGCAAGGAAAAGAGTATATTTTGGTCTATACTGACTACATGACTAAGTGGGTGGAAGTGCAAGCACTACGCGTTGCTAGGGAAGAGTAGGTAGCTGACTTTCTTTATAACAAAATCTTTCTCAGATTCGGGGCTTCAAGAACAATTGTTAGAGACCAAGACCCCCAGTTTATGTCTAAAGTCCTATTGGCATTCACAGATCACTTCCAAGAAAGTCACAAGAAGTCCTCACCCTACCACCCATAGGAAAACAGACAAGTTGAGGTCACTAATAGGGAACTGGAAAATATTTTGACAAAAATGGTTTCCTTGGGAAGGAAAGATTGTGCTAGGAAACTATCGGAAGCTATCTAGGCCTACAACATGACTTGGAAGTCAACCACTGGCTATAGCCCCTATGAGTTAGTCTTTGGGAAGAAACCCCTCTTTCCCATTGAATTCGAGCTCCAAACCCTAAGGACAACCATGGAATTGGGCATGGATCTTAAACGAGCTCAAATCGAGAGTCTTACAACTTAGTGAACTGGACGAACTCTGTTTGGACGCTGTCCATCAAACTGAATTGGTCCAGCAACAACATAACGTCTGGCATGACAAACATATCAAAGAGAAATAATTCCATACCATGGATTGGGCATTATTGTTCGATTCCAAATACAAGGATCATCAAGGGAAACTCAGGACACACTGGCCTGGACCATACGATATTTCTAAAGTGTTAGCTAATGATTCGGTCTAGTTAAAACTAATTGATGGGGACACCTGAACTCTTCTGGTTAATGGGCATCGATTACACATCTACCATAAACCCGTTAATAAAGAAGAGTTTACAAAAATAGTAGAAACACAGGGAGAAATCCACTGCATTGACTCTACTGTGGTAGGGTCAATATAGTTGTTAAACAAATAACCAATATATATATCATTTCATTTCTGAAAAATTTCTTCAATTTCTTCATCAACTCCACCATTTGGACTTGGCTAAAGTTTTGTTTATATTTTGTAAGACTTCATCTTTTGGAAAACCCAATTCCGGCACACCCTGTTGCGATGCTTTGGAATTTACTAGCACAATTGCTGCAATGCTCCATAATTGTTGTTGCGATGCTCCAGAATTGTTGCTGCAATGCTCCAAAATCTACACATCAGATTGATTCCACATCTTATCGTGGTCCTACATTTTGACGCATCACGCAATGGTGCTTTGGAAAGTCAAGGCCAAAGTATCACAATTTTCTTCCTTCTAGCTACATCTTTTCAGCCATGCTCCATAATTCTATTGTTTCTCTTCCAGCTGCATCTTTTCAGCGATGCTCTAGAATTCTACTCAGATGCTCCAGAATTCTGTTCGGATGCTTCAAAAATATTGGTTGCTGCTCTAGCTGCATCTTTCGACGATGCTCCATAAATTTTGGTTGTTGCTTTGGTTGGATCTTTTGATGATGCTCTGGAAATTTTGGTTGTTGCTCCGGCTACATCTTTCGACGATGCTCCAAAAATTTTGGTTGCTGCTCTAGTCGCATCTGTCATTGATGCTCCAGAATCCTCAATTTGGTTACTTTGTTCCTATGAAATCTTTCTATAATAATTCCAGAACTCTCTTCTTCTCTACTTCGGGTGCATTACTTGATAATGCTCTAGATTTTTGTATAAATTTTGTCTTCCAATTTTTTTTTAATTTTTCCTAAGTTCTGCGCATGCCCATCCTTTAATGCCACTTTGAGATCCACCCCTTATGATTATTCCGCCGTATCACATCAAATATTTCCATAATAAAAAAGATTATTATGAACACCTTTTTGTCATAATAATTTTTGTCATTACTTCAACCATCCCATCCATGCCATTATTATCTGCCGCCACCCTTTCCAACCATATGACTATCCAATTACGTCAACACAGGTAAGTGACGTTTGATCTAATGACAAGACCTAAGGTATGTGTGAATTTATTTATTAAAAGAGTTAGTATTTATTTTGAATAAAGGTTAATTAATTGGAATTATCTGTTCCCCTTGTAACTTTGAAACTTGCGCCCTTTACACGATCGGTGAGAGTACGAAAATAGTTTTAGTTCCCCATGGAAGGCCACCATCATTGTGCATTAAGATGACAAGTAAGCTGGTAATTAATTATTTCCTTGCCGAGTATATTGACACATAATTTTTTTCCATCTGTAATTCAGAGAAGCAAGCATTCCAGAGTTCTATAAAATTTCACTAGGAAACAAAGGAAATGGGAGGTGCTAAGAAAAAGTGTGAGCCAACTTTTGTAGCACCATTGCTGGCATTAAGTAATATAGCAGTTTTATTTAAAAGGGTCGGATGGTTGGACTTCATAAAATAATTTGAAGGGCACATAGAGCAGCTGATGAAGGAATTCGTTGAGAATTTTTTAGATGGGAAGATTGTGGTGCGCGGAAAACCATTCCGGGTAAGTAGAAAAGCCCTTTCTCATCTTTCCAGTCTTGAGAATAAAGGAATTCATTTGAATGAAAATACCCACGTACCTTATCAAAAGTTAATAGATTTGTTCCATAGGGAAGGGGAACCCCAACCTGTAATGACCATAAACACCAGGGGGAAAAATAAGGGAATTCATAGAATGTCTATTCCAGAACCTTGGAGGTCTGCTGCAGCCTGGATTATTAAATATTTCACTTGTGAGGGAAAAATGACTACAATAGTCGGACCCCCTTTCCGCCTGCTGACTCATTTACACCACGACATTGAGGACCATACTCTTAGGGTAAATTTACCAGCTTTTCTCTACCATTTAGTCACCTTTATGATAGAAAAGTATAAAATTGGGATGGGGCCCCTTAAACATCATGGTTTGATACAATTAATATGTAAATACCATTTCTGCAATAAGCTAGAGAAGAAATGGCAAAGGTTTCTACAAAAATTTGGAAATGAAGAGCTAGGGAGGTCACTTGAGGAAGGGGAATCCTCTAAACAAAAGGAGCAGTTTGTAGAAGAACCCTCCTCAGAGGCATTAGGCGCCACTGAATCCCAATATACCTCCATAGCTCCCAACAGTGATGTGCTGGAAACCTTTCCAAATGAATCACAAACCCCAGGATAGGAAGGGGAGGTGGGAATTGTGCATTCTGGAGAAGAGGAGGAACCCCCTCGAAAGAAAAAGAAATGAAGTAAAGTTGTTTTTCAAATAAATCCTCCTCTACGGAGGAGTAAATGGTTATCTTCAGGGGCCAGTGAAATTGAACCCCAAGATATAGGCAATACTTCAAAAAGGAAAAAGGCCAGGACTCCAATAAAGGTGGTAGAGATTGATAGTCCACCTGATAATGAGGAAATAGATGAGGCAAAAGAGCAAGGGGATGAACTTCCCAGCGAAAAGAACAAAGAAACCCTATCGCCTGAAGAATAGGAAAGGGAAAGAATAAAATCACCACACTCAGAGCAGAATGAAGATGAACCTGTGGGAGGATTCTCTCCTTTCCTTGACAAGTTGGAAAGTATACCTAAATTTGTGGAAAGAATGCCCTAGGAAACTCCTCACGCCTCTTTCTCTGTGGATACCGATGAAGAAGAATACATACCTCATATCGATGAAGAAACTCCTTGCTCCTCCTTACCTGAAGAAACTGAAGAGGGAAGTATGCCTCATACTGGGCATATTGAAGAAATAGAAGAAGTGCTTCCTGAGAACATTGAAGCAAAAAATGCACCCTATGTTGATGAAAAAGTGGAAGGAATGCCTCACTCATCCCTTCCTGAAGACACCAAAGAGGAAAATGTGCCTCATCTTGATGAAGAAATCCCTCATGCATCTTTCTCTATGGACACAGGGGACGAAGAATCCAGTCATAGAAATGAGGAATTAGAAAAGATAAAGATAGAAATTGAAGGGTTAAGAGCTAGGTTGCAGGATAATGAAGCACAAATTAATCAACAAAAAGAAAAAATTGAGGTGCAAACTTCCATTGTCCATAAAAGAAACTAGGAAGTTATGAAATTAACTGCACAAATGGAGGAAAAAGACAAGCTTATTGAGCAATTGCAATTCCAGATCCAACAATGGAATCAACAGGGTAAGCAGAATCAGGATGCTCTGTGTGAAAAAGAAAAATGTATTCAAGAATTGAAAAATAATTTTATGCAATTATTCAATGCTTTTGAAGAAGAAAAGAATCGATAGGAAATTGAGTTAAATGCCTCTGTGAGAAATTGTGGAGCTAGAACAAAGTTTATAGGAGAGTGACACTCAACCAATCATGGAATTAAAGGGGACACAAACTGAACCTATTGTTATAGACTGGTTCCAGGTACGTATTCCCCCAATGCTAATGAAATGGATAGAGCATTGTTACCTCTTGAAGGATGTGGAATTTGAAAATAATAGGTTAAAGAGGGAATTAGTCATGTTAAAAGAATCTTTCCATCAGGAATATAGGGGTAAGTAGGATGCTTGTGAAATTGGTGAATTGCTATTAGCCTGTAGAAGACCATCTAGGTTGTACTCCATGTTTCTTAATGAGTAGATTTTAAGATGGAAGTTGCAAAGAATTCGCCAAAACCAACCTCATGACCCTGATGTCAAGGAATTTATAAAAGTATTTATTGAGTCACTCCTTGAACAACATAATTTTTTGTGTGAGTTCTTTGTCCACAATTTTCTCTTAGAAAAGTATACAGATTTCTTTATTAACTTCTTTGTGGGAGAAGTAGAATTAAGGTCATTCCTGTCCACTATGAAAAGTCAACTTCACTGGAAAGATAGATCCAAAGAGTATTCCCAGGCATAAAAGACTGTAGGGTTGTAGATGAGATACCCTCATAGGAAACCTCTCTCTTTCAAGAAACAATTTGTGGGTATCAAAAGTAAACAGGAAGTGCAAGTCAAATACAATAACAATCTCAGGTTGTGTCATGATTACTTTCAAGAACAAGGGCCACATTTAATAGGACCATCATGGCATGCATGTTAAGAAAGGTATACTCCTCTTCCCATGCATCTCAAAAAGAGGGAAATAATTTCACCTCTTAATATCAGATGGTCCTACAGAAGAGCAGTAGCTTTGGCCAAAATTCTGGAGGAATTAAAGATCAACTGGATTGGTATGAGGTACATACCTCCCTTGCTTCTTTCACCACCACCTTCAGTATATACCAACCTAGACCAAAGTGAGGACAATTTTTCCAGATGGAGACAAAGGGTCACTTTTCATCAGGGATTCTTGAGGAACCTAGAGATATTAGACATAGAGGCAGATGATGTGTATGATCTTAGTGCTAAGTATGAGGAAATGAATAGAAGAAATGATGGGCAGGAGACACACCAGAGAGTAGGAGGACCTGCTCAAACTTAGGAAGGGGAGGAAATGATGAGGTAAAAACAACCTCATTAGTATAATGGACTCAATATGTAAATCTAAACCTTTCAACCTTAATAACCTTGCCAATTGATTACCTTTAGGAAAAATAAGTGCGCTCTTTCTATGAATAAGCGTACAAACTTTATTTCTTAGAGTTGATCGAATTAAACTAACTTATGCTGATTTAATGGTCTAGTCTTTGAGCATTTTGTAGGTCAACTCCACTCCCAATCACCATTCCAGTTAGAAGGGAAATGAATGCAGATCTTGACACTTTTGAAAACCAGCGAGTGGGCGCTGGAATTCCAGGAGCACATGTTTTGGTCGAGTCTTTATAATTCTGTTATTTTTTTTAGTTTCAAAAACTTTATGGCTCATGAGAGGCCTCTTTAATATTGTATATCATGGGTTTTTAAGTCCCTTTTACTATGGGAAATTTGTTGAAAGACTTGATCGACTGAAAAATAAGATTTTTGTTAGTCATTTTTAATATAAATATGTAACTGTTACAAATAATGAAAGAGATTATTGTTATGTTGCCAATTTGTCTTTGAGTAAAAACTACCATATGAATATGAGCTTTCCCGTCACTCTTTGAATTACCATGTACTATGGATGCATCTGTGGAATGAAGTAATAGAGATATTTTTCCAGTGCATGTGATCTGAAGTAGCTGTAGTCACACCCGAGAGTTGGCCACTCGAGGGTTATAGATAGATAGATAAGTGTTATGTTTCCTATTCTGCATTTTATTTTAGTAGATAATAGTTGAATTTGCATTTCATTTTCATGAGCATATGTTATACTGTTAGTGTCAAGCCTGCAGGTTGTAACTGAGTTCGTAGTTTATGAGCTTAACTGTTGAATGTTCGAAGCACCTTTCTTCAGTTGATTCTGATTAATGGTTTTATGATTAGCAGTTGGCTTGTTATCTTTTGCATTAGATAAATGTTTCCTAATTTCTTTACATGCTTTACTTGTTCAGAAATTTATACATTCTTTAGATTAATCATTTCCATGCTTTCTAGTTTAATGGTGATGCTTTTCAGATTCTTAGTTTTCTATTTTTTGATTTGAGTTATTTTCTCACTTTCTAGATAGATGATTTATTGCTTTCAAGATTAGAGGCCCCTTAGCTTAGAACTTCTATTCAGTTGATTAGTGCTTAAGAGAGAATTTGAGATTTCCTCTATTGCATACAACCATTGGACACTACCCGATCGATATATTGATGTGTTTATTCACTAAAGTGTTAGGAGCTAATGACATCCTGTCAGAAGATCATATATATCATAATATTGAAGGGACAAATGCCATGAAGGATATGTCTCCCCAAGTGAGAGATACCATCTAAATATGTAATGTATATGTATATATATAAATATAAATATGAAGAGCATGGAAGCTTCAAATATCAACAATAATAGCTTCCTCATTTACTAAGTTTCCTTCATCCCAAATATGTGGTTTGTAGCCACGTTAAAGTGACTTTCATCATCATAAGATGTAACATTTTTGGTGAATGCTTGAGATATGTGGAATGGGTGTAATACCTTTATTTTCTATTGCTTATTTATTTTTAGAGTAGGATCTATTTGTGCCTTTGGAATAGTTTTCATTTATTTTGGAACCCATGTGGAGGAAGTTCCTTTAGAAGATATGATAGTGGAGTTGTCAAATCTTACTTTCTTATTTTTATTTGTAAGATGAGGATGAAAACTTCCTCAAGCTTTGGTACATATGAGGAAGACAAACATCTTATTCTTGATTTTTCTTGTAGTAGAGAAGAATAATTATAACTTTCTTGTATCTCTTGAGATACCTTGGAAGGTAATGAAGAGTATTTCATTTTCTCTATATTTTATTTTACAACTCTCACTTGGGTCCTCTATTATAAATGCATATGGTATAAATTATGGACCTTATCTTTGTGCTTATAAATAGATTCTTTAGAAGTCTACTAAGAGTGAGAGATTGTTTATATGATGTATCAATCAAGTGTTTTAAGAAAATATAGTTAGGAATGACTAGGGCTATGATTTTAGTTGTTGGCAAGAGGTAGAAATTGAATTTAAACTTTGACACTAGTGTTTGGGGGCATCAATGTCTTTTAGTCACTAGGTTTTTAATCTTCACAAGTAGACTAAGAATAATAAGGGATGTGCAATCACATGTGCATTGTTTTTATCCCAAAATAGGCTAAATGAGTTCTTAAACATGATAATAGGAATGGACACCAAAATGAGTGCATAAACATAACATGAAAATTGTGAAGTATGTAATTTTAACCTTATAAATTTGTGTTATAAAATAAAACTTCAACTAATTAAGAAATATATTTTTTTGGTTATCTAATAAATATTTTCTTACAAACGCTTCTAAAGTTGTTAAGGTAATACTCAAAAAATTTGGCAATTTGTTGAAGACTTAAACCAAATATTGTTAGAATATGTAAAAATATTTGATTAACTATATCTAGTATGAAATAGATATTAAAACCCTTATATAACAAATGAATCAATAATTAAACTAGAAAAGTAAGTATATTTTCCATGAACAAGAGAGATAATAAAAAAATTGTAACATAATAATATGGATCAGTTACACAAATGCATTAACCACAAGCTTACAATTGCATGCATGAATGTATTTAATGTGATTTGATACATAAATAGAAAAGAGAGAAGGTGAATATAACCAATGAAAAATGTAACTCTAACTAACCAATAATATCTTGAATTATATTTATGGAAAATTCTATCTACCCCCATTAATGTCCCACTCTTGACAACCTAAGAAAGCTAAATAAACATGTAAGAAAAATATATAATATTCATCTAAGTAAAATAAAAAACTTGCACTAATATAAAAGAGATATAAAAGAGAAGCCTCCAATAAAAGAGATATAAGTCTATTTGACCAAATAAAGAGATCAAGGACCCACAAAAGTAGAGAGTGAAAGGGAGGACTAGGTAGGCTCATAAAGAAGTAGCTTCAGACGCCCCCAAAAAAGATTGTAAATTAAGAAACTTTATTTCTATAAATGGCAAGCTAAATGTGTCAATATATTGTTTGGAATTTGGGTAGCATCAAAGACCAATAATCTATCCATGAATAAGATATAGTGCATGTGAACCTCTATGTGTTTGGTCTATTGATGGTGGAATAGGTTATGTGTGTTGGAAAGGTATATGATAGAAGACATAATAGAGTTGTATACAACAACAAAATCCATTGCAAGAAGGATACAAAGCATAAGGCCAACTAGGCATAATAATAATATGCATATATTCTAAGGGAAACATCCTAAATAGTATTTATATGTATAGATTATAGATAGATGTAATAATATAGAATAATAGTAGATAAGAAAAATAAGATATATACATAATAAGGAATAGTTGTAAGCTTGAAATATGTTATTTCAGATTATGTGAATAGAATATAATAACTTAGTATTTTGGATCATATAAATGGATTATTAACTATGATTTATGTCATGAATATAGTATATTATCATATCACTCTAAATCTTTGATCCTTCTATGATTGTTGTCACTCAGGTATAAATACAACTCCTTGAGAATTTTTTGGGCACAAAACTTTGATCACAACCCCACTTTTCTTGCTAACATTGGTTCTATAGTCGAGACCTTATTTAGGAAATAAAGCAGAGTTAAGGATATTAGAAAAACTTGTAGATTAAACCTATTTAAAAAGGTAATAGAAAATTCCAAGAAAAATTTAAATTTGTAGAAGAATTCCCCAGGCACTAATCTCATGAGAGGGGGTTAGGCATCTAGTTATGGCAATTGGAAATAGGAGAAATATCCAAAAGAGACCCCTAAAAATATGTGACCACTCAAAGTGAGCATACAATAACACCATGGGAGGCATAAAGGACTAATATAATATCAAATTATAAACACCCATGGCTAAAGGAGATAACAAGAAATTAAGATAAATTAGAGAATAAATTGAAGTAATAATATAATTGAACATGGAAGGTAAAATCATGGAAGGAAAGCATTGCAAACAAACCAAAGAACGTCAATAAATGTATCACAAAAGAATGGAAAAAGTAAAGAAGAATGAAATTGAGGGTGCTAAGAAGGTTGTTATTGAGCGTAACAATGTGGCTGGTACTAAGGAAAAGGAAAAGGGGAAAACTAATAAGGGAGAAAATAGTAGAGAAATAAAACTTTACCAAACTCCAAGAAAAATAAGCAAAAATCTTGGAAAAGTAGAAGAAATATTGACAAAGTTAAAAACAAGTATGGAAGAATATGGGGTATCAAGGAAGGGATAGGAAGAAAATTGTGGAAGTATTTAGGTCCCAACACTTCTACCTTTGGTTAAATCGCCACATTATGACCAAATCTATTTAATAATCAAACTAGATTGGATGAAAGGTTCATGGATTTCATCAAAACTCAAGAAAAATTCCAATCCTTTGATGTGGATTACCTAGATCAACTAGTTAATAAAAGTGTGAGGAAGTTATGAAGAGAAGAGATAAGGTTATGAAGTAAGACAATTTTCAATTTTAGAAAATATTATCATCAAAAATTATTCAATGTCATTCACAAACAAAATGGTATCACCCAAGATTAAAAGACCACTTTGAAGAGTTGCATTCCCCGAACTAGGAACCATCTGCTATGCTATATAAGTCAAGAATAGTTTCATTACAAGATATAAGTGAGAATTTGAAACATAAGTAATAGCCATAACAACAATTTAAAAAATATTTCAAAGTGGTACTAGGGAAGGAATAATTTGACATCAAAATATCAAGGGACAAAGGAAGAGAGGAAAAGCCTATACCATATAGAAGTTTGAATAAAAAGGAGAAACCAATAAAGGAAGTCCACCACAAGAAAGAAGAAAAGACAAAAAATATAGTGTACTTTCCAATTAATTTCCATGTGTTTGGAAAAGACACCAAAGAAGTCATGAAGTGCATATTTGTACTAGATTCTATCTGGAAAAGAAAAGGAATAACTAGATATCAAACCAAACTATTTGATTTTGAGGAAACCCTAAAGCACATAATGGACCCATTAGGTTGGTGCAAGAACCATTGAAGTGTTTGTCCATCGAGGCTATGAGGGAAAAATTGTAGTAGGTATACATCTTTGTGTTCCACTTCTTAGATATCCATGGAAGATTATTTTACATCTATTAGGAAAATCACACGGGATGATCAATCCATTCCTACATAACCCCATGACATAAAAGTGCATGCAAGTATACATACTAACCTTATGTAAAGATAAAAGACATATCACAAGATATACCTTAGGAAAACCCTCATACAGGAAAAAACTAAATGCATCCACACTCAATGTATTATTCAACAATGAAACATTACAATACACTTATAAAGTCATCATAAATACTCATGAAACATAAAGCTTCTCTATTGCATCATCCATGTGTCCAAGCATGTATTCAAAAATCACATTTCATGCTTCACATATGTACTCCTTAGAAGAAGACTTAATACAATAAAAACCAAGCCAAAAACCCAATTAGAAAACCTTAACCACTAAACATGTGCTTTATTTTATAGACTCAATCTCCCATAAATATAACCAAGCGGTAAGGTAAAACCATATGATTCAAAACCATGAGTTCAAAAAATCATTGAACCCCATTTTTTTTTTGAAACCAAGTTTCCCAAATATTCAATATTTTTCGCATTTGCAACCCCCACAAAAATTATCTAACCCAATGTCACATATAACTTTACAAGTGGAAACAAATAAATATTTAATGTGAATAAACACATGTCCTAAGGATGCACCACACCAAATATTTATTTTACATAATTAAAATAATCCAATGTTGTGCAAGGTGTACAACACCTATTCCTAACAACATATTCCCTAGGATCTCCCTTCCCCTTATATTTTCCATACTTAGGAATTTCAAAAGAGGTAGGTAACATAATTTTTGATATGGACCAATCAAAGGGATATGGAAATAACTCTTCAAAGTTATATAATTTCTTATGAGTTCCTCCTTGGATTCCTTTGAGGGAATCTTGATGGTTTACCACTCTTTATTAGAGGATGAGCTATGTGGTGGTGGGGATGGATATTTGTATTTATTATGTTGTTTGTTGTAGTTCTTGGTATTAATGGAATGTTGGTATTGATTGATGTTACTCAAGGAGTTGAGGTTCATCTTAGGTGAAGGTCCAATATTTTGAGTGGTCATAATGGAATTTGGGACATGAGATGTGATTTGATTAGTGATCAAAATAGTGATGGACTCCATATAGGATGTGTGGTGTTTAGTTCCAACCTGGGTGTCTATTGTTGCCATGACTTGACTAGTTGGTGGGAGGTTTTAAAATATTTTGTGAAGGGGTGTATCTTAGGTGGGATAAGTTCTTGATATAGGGGGTTACCCCTGATGGAAAGATATTGTTTGTCTTGTGAAGGAGTGTTGTGGTCTAAACAAAGGTCGATGTGGTCATGAGTGGGATGAAATATTTTATGGGTTATGGTTATAATTTTTTAATGGGTATGCTCATGATCCACAAGGTCAAGGAACACTATGTGATAAATAGGGATATATCATAACTAGGAGGTAATTTGGCCCCTAATTTGATGACTTTACTAAGGATTGCATCTTTTTTATTTTAATGAACCTCTCCATGAGATCATGTCCTTGTTAAAAATTAAGAATGGAATTGAGATCAAGAGTGTATTGGAGTTTTTGGGATTGTCATCATAAATTTCACTACCATCATGTTGGGGTTGAGAAGGTTCTCTTAGGAAGGGTAATTGTTCTATGAGGGATTAATTATGGAAATGATTTTCTCAAGAATTTCACATCTAGTGGTTCACCTTGTTTTGGTAGCTATTAGTATTGGCTTAATATTTTATGTGTTATAGGATGGTTGTGGAGGAATTAATTGAATTATACTTGTAGAATATGAGTGAGAAATTGGAATTCTTTTGAACTCAAAATTTTAGACTTGTGATGATTGTGTCAAAAATAAAATCAATTCCTAAATGGGTGATAGTCTTAGGTGATCTTGTGAATGACTTCGGAATAACTTGGATATAAAATTTGGATGGGTGGGATGATTCCCAAAGGTTGGAATAGATTATTAGTTGGATCATGTGGATTAATTTTCTAAACTTCGATTAAGGTATATCTCACACTTTTAGATCTCATGGATGGTTTGACTTGACTTAGATTTTTTAATCTATGAATGGATATAGAGTTCCAAGGATTTCACTATGTGCCATAGGATAGATTAAGGGTCCCAAATGATGGATTTTAGAATATTTATCTTAAAATAAATCCAAAGGTGATGCTTCAAATTATTCAAGGATTAATTTTGAATATGATAATATCTTTGGATTATGGAAGTGTACGGAGAATGGTGGAGATTTAATTATCAAGGATAATACATTTTTAAAAAAATATTTGGACTTGATTTAAGAATGGATAAGGTTGTGAGTCATTTTGGAAAATAGAAAAACGAGTAAAAAAGGGGTGATCCCCTTGAGCCCAAGTTTTTTAGGATAATCATTTTTAAAATGAAGGCGATGAAAGATTTGGATAATGGCTATGAAGCTAAGGATTCAAGGTTGTGGGTAAAATGGATAGTTTTAAATGGACTATGGTTTTGGTTTCAATGAGGGATTTAGGATAAAATTCATATGGCTTAGACTAATATGAGGATGGTAGATGATGAAAAAATGATAATGGGTAGGTGTTATGGATGATGGATTTTGGATGGACAAAAGGATATGGAGTATGAGATAGGCCTAAGTTTTGGGGAAATGGACTAGGTGTTTAAAGGTAAGGGTTATGATTTTATGGTCCATGTGTTTTGGAATGAGATCATGGCCAAGATGAAATTAATTTTGATACCAAGGTTCAAACAAGAATTTTTTTTTTCAAAAATTGGACTTGATTGACTTGTCATGAAGGTTTAGAAAAAAGCATTTGGTATGAACAACACTCAATCATGAAGACTCAACAACAAGCCTAAATTATTCAATAAAGGTGTATCAATCCTTGTGGGTACATAAATATACTATCTATTGCATGATGTATATCTAGAGAATTCAAGGCCATGCACCCCCTATGTAACCCTTAAATTGGGTGCAAAATTCTTACCCAAAGTTAGTTATATCTCCCCACTCTAAAATTACAATATGTGTGGCTTCTTGGGCCTAATTGGTACCTAATGCACCACAAGGAAGGGTGGATTATGGTTTTAAATTAGGCTACACAAGGTTTGTTGCAAGGTGTGCACCCTTGGTATCCTTGTGTTGTGTAATATAGCTTAGGTTCGTGACATGGCTTAACCGCCTCTTGTGGATCTTGCATAAATCTGGCAGTTGTATTGGGCATTGACATGTCGATCTTTTGGTGCAACGAAAACCACCAATGTAACAATTGGTATCAGAGTCAAGGTCACAGGTTCAAACCCCTTGCTTGCATTGGGGGGGATTGTTGCAAGGTGTGCGCCCTTGGTCTCCTTGTGCTGTGCAGCGTAGCTCGGGTTTGTGACATGGATTAATCGCCTCTTGTGGATCTTGTATAAATCTGGCAGTTGTATTGGGCATTGACAGGTCGATCTTTTGGTGCAATGATAGCCACTAATGTAACAAGGTTTTCTAAGAGAATCTTAAAAATACCACAAGGGTACATGAGGCCTGGAATCTATGTATATAAAAGTAAAAAATACCAAATAGACTAGAGGAGAGGGTAACCCAATATTTTGCTTCACTTCCCCAAGGTATAAATTTCTTGGGGGCTTAGCTCAAATGAAAAATCCCCTTCCATGAGGCATGCATTTCAATTCACTCACCACTTTTTATACCCTATTGGAACTAGAGTTGAGGTCATCCCCTTGGTGATGAAATCCAAGGTAAGCCCCTTATAAAAAAATGGAAAATTATATTTTTTTCCTTAAGTTTCCCAAAAGCACAAGAAGAGAGCATATATAAAATACCACTTCAAGATGAAAAGACACAAGTTAATTTTAAACTCAAAATCCAAATGTGAGGGTGAATTTTAACCTAATTTTTAATTTGATAAATAAACAATTATATACAAAACACCCAAAGATAAAAAAAGTCTATAATCAAGGGGCGACCCTTTGGTGAAATGGTGGGGCTTCTTTCTTGTAGATCCAACAACCAAGGTTCAAACCTCTACCACGTAAACAATGGAGTTTTCTTACCCTGGTGTTAAGGGGAGGCTCCATGGTGAAGTGGTGTGGCTTCTTGCTTGTAATGCCAACAAACAAGACCCAAACCTTAATATCTTTTAAAGATTGGGGGCTACCCTTTGGTGAAATGGTGGGGCTTCTTGCCTATAGAGCCAAAAACCAAGGTTCAAACCTCACTGGGTTTTTCTCTACCGCGTCAACAATGGAGTTTTCTTACCCTGGTGTTAAGGGGAGGCTGCTTGGTGAAGTAGAAGGGCTTCTTGCCTATAGTGCCAACAAACAAGGCCCAAACCTTAATATATTGCAATTTAGGGGTGACCCTTTGGTGAAATTGTGGGGATTCTTGCCTATAGAGCCAAAAACCAAGGTTCAAACCTCGCGGGGTTACTCTCTACCACATTCAACAATGGAGTTTTCTTACCCTAGTGTTAAGAGGAAGCTCCTTGGTGAAGTGGTGGGGATTCTTTCCTGTAGTGCCAACAACCAAGGCCCAAACCTTAATATATTTGTTTATGGGAAATTAAAATTGAACTTATTGAGAATAATAAGGGGTAATACAGGTGATTTATGTGAAAGGAAATCAAAGGAAAAAATGTGCAAAAGGGCAAAAGGCAGTCTCTTTTGCGAACAAAATTGTAGCCGATTTTCAATGATCCCTCCCTTTGTCACAATGGAAAAAATGATCCCCTTAGGTGGTTCCACACATGGATAGAATTAGGATCATGGCCATATCTCCTTTAGCCGTAGACATAACCATATACAAGGTGGAAACACATGGCATCCTCGACCAGTGATCCCAAGAGCATACAATGGTATCAAGTGAAGAAACCCTAAGCATAAGCCACCTAACTTCTTTGGGAAAGAAAAAGTACCTAGGTATGGAAGAATTCAAAATCAAGGGAACACCTTTCACAAAGAAATCTACCAAGTTTTTGGATCAAAATTGTAGTCCAAAGCCATCTTCATACAATCAAAACTCCTTACCTTGGTATGGGAACATCTTCAATGCTACGCTTTTTTCGCCAAATGGTGTGGGCTAAGTTGCTCGACGAAATGGATCACAGATTGGTGGCTAGCAGTTTTCAATGGCTGGGTGAGTGTGTGCTCCATCTCTCAAGGGTTCTTTATAGTTGAATGTGTAGATGAGTTTCTTAAATGGGAAATCATGTATGGAAAGCCCTTATTTTTTGAGGACTTTAGCGTTTACTACACAAACTGGGAACCAAATTTCGATCCCAACAAGCATGACATTCAAAAACTCCCAAAAAGGCTCATACTAAAAAACTTGCCATTGGAGTATTGGAGCATGGAATCCCTAGGCAGGATAGGAGAAGAGATTGGATCCTTCATTGGGGTGGATGGGGATTTTTTTAATGGAAAAATAGGATCAAAATCCAAAATCTCTGTGAACATAGATCAGAACCGAAAAACCCTTGAGGATCTGGAAATCATCTCAAAAAAAGGAAGATGGATTAACAAAATAGAGATTGACAATAACCCATTAGGGAGTAGATGTATTCTTGGGCCTGGTTCTATCGCAATCAGTTCAAAGCAAGATAATAATAATTTTCTCATCCCTTTTGTGATCCTAGACCAACAACAGAGAAGTCTGAAGCAAAAGACAAAGGCAAGCTCTCAATGTTTGAATCAATGACTAGCTCCAATATCAAAAAGAGGAAAATGATATCTTGCATGCCTCAGTCCCCGCCTTTAGCAAGAGCCATTAATCAAGGGCCTCTTATAATTAAGGGCAATACTGACTCCATATGGAGGGAGTTACTTAAACTACTCAAGGACGTAGAAGATCTTTAGAGAGATATTCACTTGCAAATAAAGGAAATTTCACATGAGGCATCACTTGTGTATGAACTTTCAAGAGATTATAATGAGGGAACTACCCTTGAAATTGTGGGAAAGGCAGCAGTGAAGATCTAGAGGAAGGAGAAATAAGAGTGGTGGAGGGTATGGATCCTCAAAACACTCAAACCACCTCAGAGACCAAAGATGTTGTGTTTATCAAAACAGGATAGGAATTTTCCACATTAGATTCCATTGGTGAGTTCTTGGGTATCTCAGGAGAATATATCAGAAACACAGAAACCAGGCCAAAACTAGAAGAACATAAGCAAGCCTTACTAAAGGAACTTTTGGAGAAAGGAGAAATGGAAATAAAAGAAAATAATCTAATATTGTCAAATGAGGAACCCAAAGAAACCAATCCCAGTGATCAGGGGGAGCCTAAGAAGTTGGGTATTCAATAGATTCTCTCTAATAAAGTCAAATTAGACCATGGTAAAAACTCAAACAAGAGAGTAGGTAGGAAATCTTTTCATGAAATAAGAAGCATAGATGCAGAGGCAGTGGGAAAACTCAAGATCACATTACTTCTAAACTCAGGGAAGGGCACCCCCCTTCCTCATGATCCATGATGCTCCTATCATGGAATGTTAGGGGCTTAAATGCACCTAACAAGAGATGCTTGGTCAAGCGAAGAGTGTTTTTGACCAAAGCAGAAGTAATCTTAATACAAGAAATAAACTTATTTGTGGTTGAGATGGAATCCTTTACCAAAAGCTTTAAGAACTGGAAAATGGAGACTGTAAATGTGGAAGGTGCTTCTAGGGGTGTGGTGGTGCTATGTAATCCATTCATCGTTTGCTTCGAAGCATTAGGGTTTGGTAGGCATTGGATTGGGGGAAAATTGTCAAGTCTCACCTTCAATCTTCAAATCATGTTGATCAATGTTTATGGCCCTATTTTTTGCATCAAAAAACAAGATCTATGGGTATAACTAGTTAGGTTCATGGAAGCACACAACTATTCCCATTGCATCGTTGGGGGAGATTTTAATGCCATCCTCCACCAGGGGGATAAGAGAGGTGGTATAAACAGGCTAGGGAAATCTCAAAGGGACTTTGGAGAATGGGTTTCTAGAAATAATCTTTTAGATATTGAGGGAAAAAATGGTATCTTTACATGGAATAACAAAAGATTGGGATTCAACAACATTGCTAAAAAATTGGATAGATTCTTCTTTAAAGGAGATCTGATCACCTTCCCCTACACTTTGGAAGGATATATCCTGCCTTGCTTAGGCTCAGACCATTTCCCAATAAGGATCACCATTTTGGGGGATGAGAAACCAATTAGGTCACCCTTGAAGTTCAAGAATATGTGGTTTAAGGAAGAGTGTTTCCTCACTCTCATCGATACGTGGTGGAAAGAAGAACATTTTGAGGGATCCAAACTATTCTATTTTATCTCAAATTAAGACATGTAAAACAAATACTGATCCAATGGAATAGGGAGCATTTCAAGAACATCTTCCAGACTAAAACTTAGATTGAGGAGGAATTAAACAAGCTGAATGAGGTCATTTCACAAGGTATGAATCATGATTGTTTTCTAAGAGAAAAGGAGGCATTAAAGAACTTTGAGGATATTTTGTCAAAAGAGGAAATCTTTTGGAAACAAAAATCCAAAGAGTCCTGGATTGAGGTTGGAGATAGGAACACTAAATATTTTCATAACATTACATGACATCACAGAGAAGTGAACAAAATTTCAAGGTTGGGAAAATTGGATGGATCTTACATAGAGGAACCTAAAGAAATCATAGATATGACTATGAGTTTCTTCACATACCTTCTAAATAATAAGGAGGGGTCAGACCTCATTGCACAAATGAGTATGCTTGGTCACATTCTGACCATTATTAATGAGGAACAACATGTGTGAGTTTCTTCACATACCTTCTAAATAATAATGAGGGGTCATGTAACAACCGCCCAATGAAAAGAAGAGAAATTCTGCACAATTTTTTTTTTTTACTGCAAGAAGGATCTCATAAATTGGTTGGCTAACATATAAGAAAAAAAACATCAAGTGAGATCAACATATAAATTAAATGTCATGTCAAATTACAAGTCCTACTAATACAATCTCATTGCATTGACCAACTTGGATTGTTGCTAACTGAATTTGCACGTACCTTTATGAATGTGATTCTTGTTTTCTCCATGTCCCTGCATGATCTAGTTTGTGGTGGGGTGAAAAATTATCCCAACCAATGTGGATTCAAACCCTATCCACCCCTCGAAGCGGATTGAGTGGCCCGTGGTGAGAGAGAGAGAGAGTATGTCATTCAAGCCCATAAGTAGTATGTAGATTATCACCCTAATGACCAATTTTCCAAGCACATGATCTAGTATTGGTAGATTCAAGACACCTTTCCACAACGGATACAAGGTTACCCAATGAGTTAGTTGATACCTACTAGAGCTTATTAAGAACCCTCTTTCAACTGTCCATTAGATGGCTAAGCACCAAAGGTTATCCAACGTTGACATGATTTGCTCCTAGACTAATGACCATCCGAGCATAGTACTGCTTCTAGACTATCGTCCATCTTGGGCACAATGCAACCTCTAGACTATTGTCCATCTCAAGCTAGTACCGCCCCTAGACTATTGTCCATCTCGAACTAGTACTGCCCCTAGACCACCGTCCATCCCGAGCTCAGTACTGCCTCTAGACTAATGTCCATCCCAAGCATAGTACGACCGCTGGTCTATTGTCTATCTCAAGCATAGTATTGCTCCTAGACTATCGTCCATCTCAGGCATAATGCAACCCCTAGACTATTGTCCATCTCGAGCTAGCACCATTCCTTGGTTCAGGCTTAGCAATGAACTAGAGGAGGTTCCAAAATCAGATTCAATAGGTATCCATCTTGTTACAACTATATATGGCATTAAAATCTTATCTCCTAAGAGAGTGTTGCATGTTTATAGACTCCTTTAAGTTGGAGACAAGGGTAACTAGACGTTTCTTATTAATTTAGTTTGATACTCTTCCTACCTTCAACATACTTCTAGTCATGGACTCGTAGAGGTCTGTTTCCTCATATCATGGTAGATTTTTCCGCATGTTTACATATGAAAGTTTTGAATCCTATAGTTCATAACATAAATTTAGTTGTGAGATTGATAGTGGTTGACCTTGCAGCCAACAAAATCCTAACAAAATTTAGCCATGAATTTAAGCATGGCTTCCCTAACACCCATTAGTGCTTAATAGAATTGAGCAGATTCACAATCTTGTAAGCGCTTAGGTGAGAATATTAAAGGAGTGCAATTCCCAATTCTCCATCTGCCTAAAGATCAGTAGCATAGCATTACTAACTATCCCTCCTTTACTCCTTGGGGTGAGAGTAGTTTAACTCAACGGAAAATTATAGGTGGTAGTGATTTGTAGTTACAATTGTTGAGATGGATTGAGCAGCCCCTTTATCACTAGTTCATTCACTAACTTATTGTTCCTTGATTTCCTCAATATTTTCAAGTGAGATATTTTCTTCCACCAAATGAGAGCCTTCATGAAGACGATGATCAATACTAGTTATCCAAGACTCATATGGTTATGTATCCAACTATAGGTTTTTAAGCAATCTATCTATAATGCACCATTAGTCTCACTACATTTTTTTATGGATAAGGTAATAGATTATGCCGGTATAAGTTCAAGCATTTACTACCACCTCTGCTATTTATTTATTTTATTTTTGTGGTTATAGCCAGCTAGTTTAGTGTGGCTTGAGAAGTCAAGAGAGTAGGCTAAGTATGGGGTAAGCCAAGTTTCCATAGTAGTAACTATCTCCTCTACATTAACTTACTCCCCCTTTCACCCATCCAAGATATGAAAGATTGTTGCTAGCTATTTCCTGGACTATGTTCTCCATTCCTAACTCCTTTTATTTTAATCAAAACAATAGGTACTAACATACAACTTCTACAACTTGACCAACTAAGACCCAAATACACAAACTGATGTGTTTTTCTCTTATATATCTACTAATACTAAATCTGATTAAACAGAAAAATAACTAGTCCAATAATGTATAAAAATGAAGTAACCTAATAAACACCTTTTGGAATTTATGGAAATAAGGAAATCAGATTTTGTGCAAGAAAAATATAAACATATACGCCATGATGTCCTCTAATAAATTGTGTTTTCAAATAAGTAAAATAGATTAGTCTTTCATAAAATGGATGACTCCTCAGCAGCCCAAGAACAAAAGTTGCACCAAAGTTCCAAAAAATTGAATGAGGATTTATACAGATGGCAGGACCTTAATGGAAAATAGATGAAGTAACTAAAGGTTGGAATGGAAGAGTAAAGGTAAAGAAAGAATAAGTTGCACTGATAACCCAATGGCATTATCAAATAAGATTCACCAGTCGAGTATTTGCAACAGCCAGCCATGTCTTGGGTCAGATTACTAATATGTTTAGGCAGATATTGTTGTCTATTTCAAGCATCCATTGTAACCCTACTTAAACATTATTACCACCAATACTATATCCTTTTTTCCAAGGTTGAAGGATAACATAATAATGGGGTTTAGCAAGCATGAGGACAACCATAGTTTTCATTATTGCAACAATCAAATAAATAGAATTTCAAACACTTATATCTAAGTTTATCTCTGAAATGGCATGGTAAAATCTAGTTTTAACTAAACCAAAAATTAAGAACCTAGATTTCCTGTGCTTGAAGGTAATGGTGGTTGTACAGACAATGGAGGATGCCCTAGTTGAAGCCTGAATTGATCAACTCTTCTAAATTCGTCCACACCTCTGCTTCTTCTTTTGACAAATATCTTCACACCAAATGAGACCTTTGTAGGTCGATTTAAGGAAGGAAAGATGGGTTTCTCCATGGCATGTTGGTCAAAATCCCTTCCTGCCATGGGCGACGATTGCAGGGGTCGCCAGGCTTCTTCATACTTTTGTTGTCCTCCAACTTCTTCCTCCTTGGTCGAGATTTTTCCTCGGATGTCCCTCTAGTGCTCATCCTTCTCCCGTGAAGGCGTTCATAGGCTTTCTTCCCTCTTTTGGTTCGACGATAGACTTGGTAAAAATGCCTTTTCACAATGTCTATAGTATTGGAAAGTTTTATTATTATTTTTAATTCTTCTTGGTGTTGGCATTCGATGAATTTATTGCCTTGTTTATTTCAACGCCCATCCACTTCTTTGTTTAATATAAATGATGAGTATTTAATTATACATGGCTTGAGTTATTTTTTTATTTAATATTTCTTAGTTATTCACTTATAGCTCATTATTTATTATTTACCTGTTTTAACTTCATTTATTTACTCCATAAACCTTGATAATTTATCAATTTAAGCATTGCCACTTAACCAATATAATTAGATTTTATGAACCTCGGGTTAACGAAACTACAGGAAAGGTTAGCACTAGAATGACACACCAGTTACCTTTTCTCTCAACCAGCGGAACCACAAAATCCACCTCACTTGCACCCCGATACCTACATCCAATGAAAAACCTCATACAAGCCAACAACCAATCATTAGTCTGTGTTATTCCAAACATTTAACATATTAAATTAAAATAGCATATTAAGACCAAAGATTACATTCCATAATAATCTGCGTTAATCTAGACATTTAACATATTAAATTAAAATAACATATTAAGATTAAAGATCACATTCCATAATAATCCATGTTAATCCAAACATTTAACATATTAAATTAAAATAACATCAAGGCTCCCAGTTAACACACACACACACACGTGCGCGCTTATATAAGTCCACATATTAAAATCTAAAGTTCCACCCCTAGTCCAAATTACCTCGAGGCTAGGGGTCATGCAAAATGATTAACAAAGTATCAAGGGGATATGACAGGTCAGACCTCATTGCACAAAGGAGTATGCTTGGTCACATTCTGACCATTATTAATGAGGAACAAAATGTTAAGCTAAATGCCAAACTCTCAGTGAAAGAAGTGCAAACTACTTTGAAGCAACTTCACCTTAATAAGGCCCTTGGGCCTGATGGATTCCGTACTGGATTCTTCTAGAGATGTTGGTACACCATGGGCAAGGGTCTAATGAAGGCATTGGAGGCTACCAAGAATTTAGGGAGACTTCTGTGTGAGGTCAACAACACCTTCATAGTGGTCATACCTAAAAAAGAAAAAGCCACGAGACTAGAAGAGTTTAGGTCAATCTCCTTGTGTAACACTATATACAAAATATTGTCTAAAATAATAGTGAATATGTTAAAACTCTTGCTGGCCCACATCATATCAGAAGAGTAGACCAACTTTGTTTCAGGGAGATCAATCTGGGACGAAGTTATTATTGCCCAAGAGGTGATTTATTCTCTATAAAACACGCATGAACCTGGGATGTTGATTAATCTGGACATTAAGAAAGCTTACAAAAAAAATTATTGGAGATTTTTGTGCAAGATTCTTGAGGCCTTCAAGTTCAACAAATAGGGGGTCAATTGGATTTTCACTTGCATTTCCAGTCCTCAGTTTTCTATTCTTGTCAATGGATCTCCGAAGGGCTTTTTTAAGTCTTCCCAGGGACTAAGACAAGGATACCCTTTCTCCCCTTTTCTCTTCATCATAATAGTATAAGCTCTTGGAAAGGCTATCAATAGAGCTCATTTGAGTGGGAAGATTGAAGGAATCAAGGTATCAAGAAACATGCAAGTCATTACTCATCAACAATTTGTTGATGATACGATGCTGATGGGGGCATCTAAGAGGAATGAAGCCAGGGATTTTCTAAAAATCTTAGTCCAGTATGCTAGATCTTCAGGTCAGGAAGTCAATCAATCAAAAGCTAAGGTGGTCTTACTATTGACCCCTTAGAGAAAGGAAACTAAGATACTGAATATCCTCAAGTTTAAGAAAGGGACCTTTCCTTGTTCATACCTTGGACTACCAATTAACAAATGGCTAAGAAATTCCAAACTATGGGACCCATTCAAAGATAAAATGGAAAGGAGATTGAGCTCATGGAAAGGGAAATGGATTTTCTGGGCTAGAAGGCTAGTGATGCTTAAAGCTATGATCTCCTCCTTACCTATCTATTTGTTGTCATTCCTTGCACTTACAGTAGGAGAAAATCATTCAATTGTGAAATTGATGAGGAGGTTATTTTGGCAAGGTTTGGCTGATAAGAAGAAAGTTTCTATGGTATCCTAGGAAAAGATCTGCAGGCCTAAGGAATTTGGTAAGGTGGGTCTTAGAAATCAACTCTAGTAGAACAATGCACTTGGGGCTAAGCTTGTTTAGAGAATGTATCAAGAACCTCAGCTGAAGTGGGTTAGGATAATGCAAGACAAGTATCTAAATGGTAATAGTGCAACTAATATACTTAGAGTGGTCAACCCTCCAAAGGGCTTGAGGGTGTGGAACTTTATCCTCAATTGCAGACCAATCATTACTGATTTCATGTCATGGGACATCCACGATGGGGTTTCCACTCTCTTTTGGGAGGATTCTTAGGGAAGCTACCCTAGCATTGACAGTCTAATTGAGGTGAATCAGACTAAAGCATATTTTGAAACACATTGGGGAGATATGGTCAAGGATTATGTGACCTTTGTCTAGGATAGTCCTATATTGGGGTGGAAATGGAAAGACTGGAACTGCCTTCCGCTACCCAGAGTAGAAATTGATCATGTTTTGAACATCATTTCAAATAGGAAGGTGGGTTTTAGGAATGGGGTTTATAGAATCATCTGGCCTAAATAAAAAATGGCATTTTCAACACCAAGGATGGCTATAAGGTGGTTGCTAGGTTTGAGGGTATGGAGACAATTGACATCCATACACAACTCTGTTGGAGAAAACACTGCGTGTCCAAAGCAGGGATTTTTGCCTAGGAAAAATATCAAAAGAAGATTCTTACTACTGATAAATTTCAGAAAATGGGCTTTGAAGGCCCCTTAAGGTGTGTTTTATGCGAAAAAAAAAAAGAAAAAAAAGAAAAAAAAGAAAAAAAGAGGAAGAAGATGTGGATCATTTGTTATTGGGTTGCCCCTTCTCCCAAGAATGTTGGAGATGGTTGTGTGCCAAATTGGGTTGGATAATAGCACTGGCCAATGACATTAGGAGTCTTCTCAAAGGTTGGCTAATCAAAACTGAGTTGGGTCTGCTGGGTTGCTTATGGACCATTTGTCCCTCCTTGATGATCTGGGAGATATGGAAGGAAAGGAACCAAAGAATCTTCGAAGACAAAGAAATGATAGTTCTATCACTTCTAAATAAGGTAGAAGTTGCCATTGTGGAGGTGGTCAACAAAATTTGTGCTCTCAGCAACCAGAAGTACCACTTCTCTGCTTGGGATGGCAGAACGAGGTTAAACTGGCATGAAATTCGTATTCCTTATTTTAGTGGGGTTGGGGGGACATAATCTCAAGCAGCAAAAAAGTTGGTGGTCTGGCATCCCCCTCAATATGACTAGTTCAAACTGAATTTCGATGGCGCCTCATGGGGGAGTCCGGGCCCATCAAGGGAAGGATGCATAATAAGGCTATGGGATGGTGTGTTTGTTAGAAGATTGGTGGTTCCCTTAGAGGAAGACACAAATAATGTGGCAGAGCTAAATGCCCTCACTCAAGTCCTTTTATTCTGCAAAGGTCTTAAGATCGAAAGACTAAAAATTGAAGGTGATTCCGCCTTAACAATTAATGCTCTTCGGTCTAGTTCAACACCCAATTGGAGGTTAAGAGCATTAGTGGACAGAGTCAAGGAATTTCTTGGCTTCTTTGATGAATTTACTATCAACCATGTCTATAGGGAAGAAAATCGAGAAGTTGATGGACTTGCTAATTTAGCGGCCAATGGTGTGTATTTTAGGACAGTCGGTCCACCCTCGGCATAGTGTACATATGTTTAATGGATCTAAATTGTACTCAACTTTATTGTCAGTGGCTTGTCATCTTCGTGGAGATAGTCTTCTCAATTGTATTCTTTGAAGAAAAATGAAAGGAAAATGAAAGCGGTGAGGTGTGCGGTTGCCTACGGGCTCAAAGTTGTTGCTTCCTATCAGTGATAGTATGCTTCTCTTTGTATTTTGGCATCGATTCTTTTGGGGTCACTGGGGATACTTCTGTTAGCAGTTACTCTGGTTTTTGGCTTGTAATCTTTCGATCCCCTTGGTATGTATTGCCCATGGTGGTCTTGGCGTTTTTTGGGCTCCATGCGATTACCGATTTGGTATCATGTGTAATGCTTTGTGCGCCAAGTCATACTTGGTTCTCCAGTGTGCAGTGATGGATTAAGCCTAATCTCTCAAATACTGCATATTCAAACTGATGTATATATCACCAATATCAATATAATTTTGCGGCTCTGCCACGTATTACATAGTAAAAAAAAAGTCTATAAGGGAGAGGAGTCGATGGTGGGTAGGGTAACTTTGAGCGAGGGGTCCATGCCATCAGCGTCCGAGTTGGACAGATTTTTTTTGCCACGTCTCTTGACCGTCGAGTTGGCATCCCCCCATTTTTTTGGGCGAAAATTGAGCACGTTTATCAATGTTTTCAGACCATTTTTCAAAAACCACAAAAAAAGAGCCTTGAAAAAAGTCATGGAATATTGGTATGCTGATGTGGCATTACATGATTGGCCAATTTGCGTATTTTTTGAATTAAAGTGATTGGTAGTTGGATATTAAATGTAAATTTATTGGCACTTTTATTGCCCAAAAGTGGGCCCCAAACTGTCCAAAACTATATCCACGATAGGTCCTATATCCATGATGAGCTCCTCTCCCTTAATCAAGTCTTCAAAATATATCCTACAAAACCACAAAATAGTTGGAAGCATGGTAGTCTTTGTCATATGAGAATACATTGCATTCAAAGGTTAGCCTAAAAATAGAAAATGAGTTAGTCCAAGTGAAAAAATAAATATCATAAATAGGCTATTCACATTTTTTTGATAAATTAAAAAAAATCACAAAAAAAAAAGAAGAAGACTACTTAAAGTTTTAAAGTGAAAGGATGACTTTGGAGGATTATACCTAATCTTTGGAGCAAATTTTGGAAAAAATACCTAATCCACTACACAAGGCTTCGAGCCAGCTTACCAACACCTATATCTAATCAAACATGCAAGGGTGCTGTTTTATAAATTGTAATGGTGTTAGGACAAGTTTTAAGCCCCTTGTTAGATAGTCCCTAGTTTCCCAAGTGATCATGAATAGGCATTGAGGTTTAAAGCCTACATTTAAGGCCCTATGGGTTGGTTGTGACTATTGGCCAAATGGTCGCTATATTAGGGGTTTGGTTTTAGTGAGGTTCCATTTTGTTCATGTGATCGAGACTAAAAAGAAAATTAGAAAATTAAAATGGTGTAATTTTTTTCATCAAACCCTTGTGGATTATGTCCCCTTATAGGTTATGCTGATTATTAAGTGAAAATATTTATATATGTAATTTATTTTTGTCAATATATATGTATATATTTAATGCATATATACTAATGTGTGTAAGTATGTGATGTATATCCTTATATGTATGTGTGAGGTATGTTGTGGGTTTTCTTGTAGGCTAGAGTATATTATATTTCTTGTAGGCTCTATGTATCTCCTTTCTGTGTATATAATATGTGTAGGTATATGTATATATATGTAGTGTTATATTAATTTATCCCATCTCAACAATGTGTATGCCCCTAGAGGTTAGACTGCAACCTTCACATCTATATATACATAATATATATTAATAAATTTATCATATATTTTAAAAACACATGTTTTATTTTTCAAACCCTATGTATATCCCATGACAAATATCTATGTGGATATATAAAACCTTGTGTATATTTCAAATTATTATATATATCCTTAAAAAAGTGTATATGCTTGAAAATTGTGTGTGTACATATACATATATTAAAAATTTAATTGGGTATTTATTTTTTACTTAGCAAAGTTTTACTTTTTAATCAAATGTATAAATAAATTATGTTTAAAACTAAAGACCTTCAACATTTCAATCAAGATTGAATTTTATCAATTTAATGAACAGTTCAAATAAAATTATGTTGAACAAAAATGAACAGCAATAAAAATATAAAAATACATTACTCACACCAACAAAAATAAGAATAGTGAAGAAATTTTCCTAATACATATACTTTAACAAACCAAAGAAAAATGTATACAAATTGAAGCATACTGCAAACTATTTTAAAATTTATTTATGTCATAACATTTTTTCAAAATCAACTTACATTATAGAATTAATATAAAAACTTTAGAAGAATTTCATAAAATATCAAATATAAGATGGAACTTACAGTACAAAAACAAGAGTATCTCACCTTAGAACAAGATGGAAACATTTTATTTATGGTGCAGTAGCAGCAATACAACTAAGATATAAGATGCAGTTAACTCACTCTTCCTACTGGCAGGTAAACAGGTTTCACGCATGCTGATTTTAGCTATGGAATAATCTTATATAACTTCATTTTGTCAATCCATGACAGGAAAGAAGGTTCTGTGTTACGAAACCCAAAGAAACCATGCTCCTTACTTTTGTTCATGCTAACGGGATCCAAAAATGGACAATTTACGCCAAAGTCTGCAGCCCACCAATTTGCAACTTCATCAATTTTGGTGGGGCATAAATTATTTTCTTTCACAATTGCGTCCCAGACAGGTTCTTTGTCTTTCATTGCTTCAGCCAGACTAAATCCTTCACCTTCATATGGTAACATTTCCAGCTCAAATATCTCTGCAATATGTTTCCATAGCTTTTTCCATTTAACAACATCACCATTAGAACAATTAAAGGCTTGGTTCTTCGCGCAAGGTTCCGTAGCAGCCCATATTTCTTGCTCTGCAATCAGTTCAGCATCAGATGCCTCCACAAGTTGGTCCCAAGTGATTCCGGTACCCGGGTATTTGAAAGGAAGCCCCTCATATTTGCAAATGGAAGCATACACACACAGAGTACCAATGCTGTTCACCAAGCTACAAGGAGAGAAGCCAAATATGGCTGAAGGGCGGTGAATGGACCAAGTTAACCCTTTTTTCTTCTTGGCAGCATCAAACAGTATATCTTCAAGTGTGTAGTAGAAATTAGGCCCAGGTAGCCTAGGAAGCTTTTCATGAAAAGGTGGCTCATGGGGCTGAATATTTTCAAATGGACCTAGGTAGTGTTTCAAACCAGTCTGAAGACAGATGTGCTCAAGATTTTCAGCATTAGGCAGCAGTGCATCTAAGACATTATTGAACATTCTGCCATTGTCTTCACAGTTCTGTTCCTCTGTCTCTCTACTAACCCAACAAACCCAAAAAAGAGTTACATCCTTCAAAGTAGAAATCTTTTCTAAAGTTTCTCCCCTGTTTAACGCATCACATTGGATATAATCAACTGGAGTATCTGGAGACCAATCAGGCTTAGGCCTCCTGGCGACACCGTAAACTTTCCAGGGTCCACCAGGAGTGTCTGACAAAGGCAAGATTTCAGCCAAGCTATTGCCCACAATTCCTGTGACTCCTATAATCAGGGCTACTCTTTGCTTGTCGGATTTTATTCCCGAGGCTTCAACGTTTTGCTGGACTCTCCCCTGCACGTAAATAAAAGTCACATGTATAACTTTGCTGGATAATACAACAATAGATAATAGCTCAATTATTGAGCATATTGCAGAGATCATAGTATATTCTATTGATGACAGATTATGATGCAGCAGGCAGCTGTGAATCACACCGGCTCTTTTCCATGATCAAACCCAACTCCCCACAACATGTATGTAACAAAGCATGCACCAACAATATTACAGAACTTGACACGATATGCAGTGCTAAGTCAGGAAGGGCAATCGCCCGTGCTGAATTAGCATAGATGAGAATAATGGGCTTCTACGTTTCATCTGGAGTCATTCTTCCTTAATCTAATGAAGGGCAAGGTCAATCACTAGGGAGAGGATCTGGTAGTTGAGTATGTTTCAATAGTTGTGATAGTAGTTGTTTATATAATTTCTAATATTTTTATCAATATTGGATCAATAGTTGTGACTTTAAAGTTGTTAGTGTTGATGATGACTACCCATAATCGAACAAAATGTATTCCTTTGATCTAAAAAGCAACCAATGATGTGATGCCACATCAGTGCTCAACTACTAGGTGATGTAAATGCACAAGTATTGGTAGCATTTTTTTTGGGGCCTTTTTGGACACCTTGACAAAAAGCATGCTGATGTGGCATCATATTTAATGATGTGGGCCAGAAACGAAAGTTACAAGCAGGAGACTTGCCAAGTAAGCTGCAATAAAAAATTGAGAGTGACTTGAAATTTCCACGTAAGATAATTAGAAGCACGAAATTAGGGTGCTCAACTACTAGGTCCTCTCCCCTATATTAATGGGCTACAAAGCTTGCACCAACAAAACTATGCAACTTGACACGATTTGCAATACCAAATCAGGAAGGGCAATCACTCGTGCTGAGTAAGCAAAGGAGAGAATAATGGGCTTCTACCATTCATCTGGGGTAATTCCTCTTGGGGCATCATCCCACCTGCATTAGGCCTAATCCCCCGATCACCTAGATCGTCATAATAAATCCTAAGTGCTATGACACCACTGATATTATTCCTTCTGAATCATCTTTATTCTCAAGACTTCAGCAAGGATCATTCCACTACCATGAGAGTACTTAGGAGCATTACAGTTATATTAGAGTCATGATTCTGATAGCATGTGAAGGGCTCTAGGAAAATTCACCGTCAATAAATTCACCTCCAATAATTCATCGTCAACAATTCGTCGTTATGACAAATTCATCTCATGGAAAATTCATCGCCAGCAATTCATATCATATTGCTGACAGTGAATTTTCCACGAGATGAATTTGTCAAGGCGTGGAAGTGATGGTGATGAATTGTTGGAAGTGAATTTGTTGACGGTGAATTTGCCTAAAGCCCATGTGAAGCTATAATAATAAATCCAGAATAGACTCAAAGCAAGGAAAAGCCATATAACTGGTTATGGATGAATAGTTCCAGCATTTGATTTAGACTATGGATAGCATGAGCAGGGACTTAAGAGCATGAAATAAATCGTGCATCAACTTCTGCTTAAGAAGAAAATGGATCCTTTTCTTTCCAGCACCATTCACATGAGGCTGAAAGGTTTCAGAATCATACACCCAACAAGGGAGTCTTGATTTTTGTGAGTCACATGAATCTCCTTCAACTCCTACAAATGATTCAAGGATTGTTTTATGGAAATTGGGTGAACAGTTTGACCCTGCGCTTTATGCTTTTTAGATTGACTTTCTTCACAACTGCATATGCATATGCCTAAGAGCTTGGGTTGTTCTTACTGATCGTAGTAATCAGACAAAGTTATGTTGTTTTGTCCTACAGGAAATGTATAAATTATTTTCCCTGAGATCTCAGAATTGAGAAGTCCATATTTCTGAATGGAGATTTCATTTCAACGTAATTGGGTCATCACTACTGACCTTCACATGACCCTGCTGGAAAACTTCTCCACAACCTAGCTTTGACCTTAGGCAATCCAGCCATAGCTTACTGCTGGAGTCCAAAGGCTCACTAACTTTCAAACTATAGACAACAACTAGATTTCCCAACTGATTAATTTATTAAGGACATGCTTAAATATCTGAAGCTATCTTTATCTTTCTTGCCACTTGAAATCCTAGTTAACATTCATTTGGCACAAAAGACAACCATTAAGGAGCTGAGTTCCATTGCAGAAACAAAATAATGAGTGAGGTCCATAGCTACTTTGCTGCATTTAGTTTAACTCTCAATCTGTACTACACAAACCAATATTAAAAAATACATGGACAAGTAAAATACTCACAGCTCTAGAACCAAGGGAGCCTGTCCACCATGAGTACCAAGTCCAACTCATTGTAAGGTATCCAACAAAATACCCAAATAGTCCCTAAATGTGAGATGGAAGCTAAGAACAAATTTGCAGAAAAGTGAATTAATCCAAAAATACATAAGCTTCCCGATTCAATTACTACAGAGATCTCTTACCTCAAAATGAAACGAATAGAGGCAGAAGAATCAAGAATTGTAGAATTGTTATGGCTCAGAAACCACTGAATGTGGATTTAAACAATTCTAAATCGATGGGAATACTTCTAAATCCACGCGGATTCAAATCCACATGTATTCTGAAAAGTCCAGCCAACGGACCCGTTGCAGCTTGCATTTGAAATATCACTCTTAGAAATAATTTGTTATTAATTTAATTTTTTATCCAATTAATTAAAGAATTAGTTTATTACCAGATTTATTTAATTAGTCATATCATCTATTTAAATAATCATTAATCATATTTATTGTCAATTTATCCTTAATTCAATTAATTTCTTATTCTTTTTATTAATAAAAAATATCTTATTATTTAATTAATTTTCAATTATGTCAACCTTCATCTTAACTTATTTCTTCTATTATCCTTAAAACTTAGTCTAAAGATCCTTTTTTTCAAAAAATTCCTTCTACATGTTCCATCCTCCAACCTTTTTTCATTAAATCCTAATATAATCTTAATCTTTCTATAAATGGTTGCTCAATAAATGGGTGAACCTTCACCAATATAATCTTAATCTTTCCATAAATGGTTGCACATTAAATAAGTCAACCCTTACCATCACATCATGCACATGGCCCTTTGTACATGTAACATGGCCTTGGTACCATATTATATGGGCCTTGTCCCCTCAAATTGTACCATATTAATTAAATAATATCTTATTATTTAATTAATTTTCAATTATGTCAACCTTCATCTTAATTTATGTCACATCTCCTGAGGACCTTGTGTGGTGGACAAAAATAAAATAATATAAATAATGGAGCACACAACCAATAAAGATGAGAGGCATTAATGATGGAGACAACCCAAATTAAGAGGGTAAGGAATAGCTGCGCAAAAGCATGGTGCAAACGAAATGAAAGGAGAATGGGTGTCAATAAATGAGCATGGCAACCCATTTCTTCTAATGTAAAAAGTCTTGATAGAGTGAAAAAAGAAGCTGGTGCACAAGGAAAATCTTAGACAACAACCTCATTAAAAGAGGCATTTTGGACATAAAGCAGGGGGAGGGAGCCAAAAATGTGTAGGGGAAAGGGCAGAGGGAAGGAGACTCACATCCCTCAAAATCGATGGTTTTGTGCTCTATTTTGGGGAGGATACAAGGCAATGGAAAATTTCAAGCAAACACAACTGGCAAGTGAAAATCAATACTCTACATACCTACACTAAATGGGAGCTTTTGGAATAGATTATGGGAAGCCACTAAGGCACAAAGGTTAGAGGAATTATGGACACACGCTATTGGGAGAAAAACATGTGAAACAGAGGCGTGACATTTTGGAGGAAAACTTCAAGCCATGTGGAAAAAGAGAGGCACCTGGGCAATCATTAAAAAACCCTCGCATCCCCTTCATTTGGTTACATGTTTTGGACAAGAAGTGTAGGAGAGTGGAGAGGAGAGTAGAAGATTGGTTTGATGGGCAGAGAGAGTGGAAAGGGAAAAATCATGAAGCTCGAGTAAGAGGAGACACAGATAGGAGAGGAAGAAGATTCATGTGGGAGAGGGCTCACAGATTCATTCTTTGAAAAAGCCTTAGGAACATTTATGTGGAGGCAAATGACCACTATAGAATCCAAACCACACCACCCTTAATAAAATCTTCTTGCCTATGTTGGAATGTTGGGAATAGGATGCCATTTAATTGCAATCGTAAACATATTTCATGTATCTCCTAAGTCCTTGGAAAGTGTTCCCCAACACTAGGATTATAAAGAGATTAAATTCGGATGAAATGAACATGTAAATTGACATTTGTAATTATTCCTAAATGAAAGGAACATGTGGGGACACCCAAGAAGAGCTACAAAATAGGAGCACATGGGGCGCTCACATGGAAGGTGGGACCCACCTTGCTTAAGTTAACTGTTTGGAGAATTGACAACTCTTATGTAATGCATGTCTTGTTCCTACAAAATAGGGATTCATAATTACAATGTGTGGAGTGGCACTATTAGTTCAGTATCAGTTCAGTTTTGGTTCAGTTTAGTTTAGTTTAGTTCAATTATCTTTAGTTGCATGTAGTTAGTTTGAGTTGCATGTAGTTGACTTCAGTTGACTTGAGTTGCATGACTAATGACTTCAGTTGCATGATAGATATTAGGTTGATACTTTCAGTTAAGTGGGGATGACCAATCATGCATGATGTTTGCATGAATGGTAGAGAGATATGTTTCAGTTAAAAATGATTGACTTGGACCCACCTTGGGCGCCCAAATTGGCATCTTGGAGTTAACACCTTTTGCATAAGAAGATATTTACAAGGCTGAGTTAAGTGGGCCCATTCTTGGGAGCCAACTTTGAGGAGAAGCTTGGAAGATATTTTCTAAACCAACAATTAGTTAAGTCTTCAGTTTGGGACGCCCAAATTGATGAAGGACTTGGTTTGACATTGTTTTTCATGGAAAAACTCTACTTGCACAAGGATGGCGTAGATATTTGTGAGGATCTTTATCCTCTTGTAATTGTCAACTCTTTAGAGTTTACAATGTTCATAATTATCTATTTAATTGCAGCAAGTTGAAGAGAGTTTCAAGAATCAGAGATTGTTACAGGTTTGTAGGTTGAGCTTGTGCATGTGTGAGGGTTTGAAGCATGGCATGGGATGTGTGGATTCATGCTTGGTCACATGGAATGCATGGATAACTTGTGTTGCAACAATTGTATGTGAGATTATTGCAGGTTGTGAAGAATTATTGTTGAAGGCAAGGAATCATATCAATCAAGGATTGATACAATGTTATTGTAATCTTTTTCTATGATTAAATAATACAAATACTATTGATTCTGGTGGTGGAGTTTTTTCCTAAAAGGGTTTCTCCACGTATATGATGTGTCACTTCTATCTTCTTGTCTCATTCTTCTACAATCTTTTGTCTCTTTCTACAATTGGTAAAATTGATTTAATCAGATTAATCACCCACAAAGAATTGTGACAAAGAAAACTTAATTAAATCTACAGTCTCATAGGTTTACAAGTTTTAAGCTACAATATTAACTTCAATTTCTGACATTTGGTATTAGAGCTAACGGTTGGGTAGTGTTTGGGACATCTTTCTCTTAAAAGTTTGAAGGTTTTTGGTTGTAGTGGGAGCTTTTACTATTGAGTTATTACAGATTTGTAAAAGAAGTGTGTTTTATCTCCGTGGTATGAGGATCATGGTTTTACTTTGCCTTTTGGGAGCTCTTGTTATATTTGAGTTCTTTGATTGTGTGAGGGCCTTTGGTTGATCTTCATGAGGAGATGGTTATCACAATGTCATGGATAGCTTGGTTACATGTTTTAGTGGGAGCTTTTGACAGTGATGGTTTATTGTTTATCTTGTTGCCATGTATAGCTTGGTATCATCGTTCAATGGGAGCTTTGGTAGGATATGTTTATCTTCATGTGATTTGAAGAGGTTTTGACATCTTGTTTTATGGAGGACCCTGAGAGTCTTTGGTAAAGGTGTTATTGTTCTTCCTTTGGAGAGGATGTAGTTATTTTTGGTATTGAGTATTAATCATTTGCTTGGAGCTTCATGATTATGCAGGTTGCATTTGAAGTTGGCATGGATTGATTGGTGGGTGCTCATGGATGCTAGAGAGACTTGGGTTAGGATGGATATTTCTTATGTTAAGAGATATATGTTGGAATGGTTACTTGTTATAAAAAAATTTCAACAGTAAAGATCGAGAAGCCTACACCTGGAAATGGATATGAGTCCATTATAGACCTAATGAGAAGATTGTCTTTATTGAAAGCCTATATTGCTTAGTGTTGTATGCACAGGACAATCTTGTATACCACTCTTGGTCTACTCGGCAGGTAAAATGATCTAAGAGGTGTTTCTCGCCTGATTATTAGATGCATTATTTATATGTATCTTGTCTTTTCTTATGCATTAGTCTTGAAAGTTAAGTTTTGAGGGATTATTGAGAAGCAAATGCATGATTTTATGTATTTTTGTTGTTCTCCTTGCAATCTTGAAGTTTAGTTAGTTCTGAGGATTTGGGTAGGAAAGATACATGAGATAGTGGCTTTGGGAATATTCCCTTATGTTGTGGGAATGTTTGGCTAAGTTTGATCTACTTTTAGTGAGAGGTTTACATCTAAGTTCTACCATGTTTCATTATAAGTTGAATGGTTAGATGTGGATATCCTTTCAGTTTGGGAGTGTTGAAGGAGATCTTACTTTACATAGTTTGCCACATATTAGTGTGGTATAAGAACATGGTTTGATTTGTAGGTTCTCTCTTTATGGGAATATTATCTTCTTCTTGAAGGTTCTTATGTTATGAGAGATGTATTTTTCATATCATTGTATGCTTCTTTGACACTAAGATAAAGGAGTTAGCCACATCCTCTATGTGAAGTGCTATAGGAGGACTTGTTAATGTTGTGATCTTGTTTTCAGACTTGACATTACCTGTGCAGTGGGAGTTCCAGAAGGTATATGTGTTTTGTATGAGAGGGGCACCTCTCTTGGACTAGTTACACTTTACTACAGTGAGTTACTTCAGAGGTTTTTTATCGCATGTCTATGTGTGTTGTTACCTTGGAGTCTTATTTTGCAGGATGGTGGAAATACAGGGACTTGTTTGTAAATTGGTATCATGATGTCATGAAGAGCTTGGATACACAGGTTTGGTGTGAGCTTATGACAGTGATGTGGTTTTTGTTGTGTGCATCATGATGCCATGGGTTGCTTAGTATCACGGTTCAGTGGGAGCATTTGACAATGATGTGGATCCATTGTTGATTTTGGATGGTTATCTTACAGATAGGTTCTCTTGGTGCAGGAAAGCCATTGGCCTTGAGTCCTGTACTTGTTTTATAATAATGATTCCTTGTTTAGAATTATTGTAATGTATAATGTCAAGTGGGAGAATGTTGGGAATAGGATGCCATTTAATTGCAATCCTAAACATATTTTATGTATCTCCTAAGTCCTTGGAAAGTGTTCCCCAACACTAGGATTAGAAAGAGATTAAATTCGAATGAAATGAACATGTAAATTGACATTTGTAATTATTCCTAAGTGAAAGGAACATGTGGGGACGCCCAAGAATCTAGCTCTCAAAAAATAGGAGCACATGGGTCGCTCACATGGAAGGTGGGACCCACCTTGCTTAAGTTAATTGTTTGGAGAATTGATAGCTCTTATGTAATGCATGTCTTGTTCCTACAAAATAGGGATTGATAATTACAATCTGTGGAGTGACACTATCAATTTAGTTTAGTTTAGTTTAGTTTAGTTTGGTTATGGTTCAGTTATCTTCAGTTGCATGCAGTTAGTTTGAGTTGCATGTAGTTGACTTTAGTTGACTTGAGTTGCATGATAGATAATAGGTTGATACTTTTAGTTAAGTGGGGATGATCAATCATGCATGATGTTTGCATGAATGGTGGAGAGATATGTTTCAGTTAAAAATGATTGACTTGGACCCACCTTGGGTGCCCAAGTTGGCATCTTGGAGTTAACACCTTTTGCATAAGAAGATATTTACAAGGCTGAGTTACATGGGCCCATTCTTGGGCGCCAACTCTGAGGAGAAGCTTGGAAGATATTTTCTAAACCAACAATCAGTTAAGTCTTCAGTTTGGGATGCCCAAATTGATGAAGGACCTGGTTTAACATTGTTTTTCACGGAAGAACTCTACTTGCACACAAATGGTGTAGATATTTGTGAGGACCTTTATCCTCTTGTAATTTTCAACTCTTTGGAGTTTACAATGTTCATAATTATCTATTTAATTGCAACAAGTTGAAGAGAGTTTCAAGAATCAAATATTGTTACAGGTTTGCAGGTTGAGCTTGTGCATGTGTGAGGATTTGAAGCATGGCATGGGATGTGTGGATTCATGCTTGGTCACATGGAATACATGGATAACTTGTGTTGCAAAAATTGTATGTGAGTTTATTGCAGGTTGTGAAGAAAGATTGTTGAAGGCAAGGGAGCATATCAATTAAGGATTGATACAATGTTATTGTAATCTTGTTCTAAGATTAAATAATACAAGCACTATTGATTAGGGTGGTGGAGTTTTTTCCCGAAAGGGTTTCTCCACGTATATGTTGTGTCACTTCTATCTTCTTGTCTCATTCTTCTACAATATTTTGTCTCTTTCTACAATTGGTAAAATTGATTTAATCAGATTAATCACCCACAAAGAATTGTGACAAAGAAGACTTAATTAAATCTACAGTCTCATAGGTTTACAAGTTTTAAGCTTCAATATTACCTTCAATTTTTGACATGGAATGGAGAACAAGAAGAGATGTGAAATAAGGTAGCATGAATGACGTACACAAAGAGGGAAAAGTGAAGGAAAAAGAGAATGCGTAGGAGATAAGATGGGGGAAGGCAGAGTAAGGTGAGAGGAATGGGGTTGGTTGGCATAGAAAAAGAAAATCCAGACTCCACATCTTCAATGGCATCCTCCATATCTACGCCATAAAAGGAGCTCAGATTCCTGGAGTAGGCTACTACTTCGTACTCATGCAATATCCCCATTAGATAAGTTCTTTTTATTAAAATTATTTTTATGACTAGAAGTAGAATAAGGTTTATGTTTCAATTTGAATTACACCAGTGAATATTGTTGAGAAAGAAAAATCACAAAGCTCTTGTTTACGCTATAACCAGACATGCCAGTGTGATTAAAGGTGTCCACGTAGCTGCACATCAATATATAAATAGACATTGCTATTTATTTTTTTCCTTCGAGGGAGTTATATTTAATGGGCCAAATTATCATCATAGTTCAATAAACATATCATTCACTCTCCAAACTATTGTGGTTGGACATTTATATTTTACAATTATAATTTGAAATATTGGCTTAGGTATCAATAAAGACATGAGGAACTATAGAGTGATAACCCCTAATAACGTGGAAGACATATTTTTGTCATAATGGGTGCAATTATGATACACCATGGTTAGTGATAATATGTTTTAAATATTTTATAATAGTAATATGGCTATGAGATATTATGTACAGATTGAATAAATTTGTGTGCCTTAGTGTGAAATTCAAAAATTTTCTAGTATGTCTGATATGGTAGTGGTAAATAAGCAGATATTTTTACAACCATTAACATGTAATTTCTTATTATTATGTGTAAAATTTAATATTTTTATTTTAATAAAAATATATATCTATATATACCTCATCCTTTTCATTTATATAAGTAGTTAGAATTTATTAATTCAATATAAAAATAAATATTAATTGTATTATATATTACTATTTTAATATTATTAGTTTAATTGCATTAATTAATGTATAATTATAATACATTCTTAAATAATATTTTGAATTGATTATTAGTTCTACTATAAATAATAGGTATTATAGATTATATAATTAATTAATATCAAGAGGAATTCTAAATTGCATCAAAAAAATTTGGTATGGTCATATACATGAAAACCTCTTAACTTAAATTTAACAATCATTTACACATCAAATAATTATTTAATAATAAATATAAATTTTAAAAGTAAGATATTATATTTTAGTTTTTCAAACTATTAAATTTATATCCAATTTGTTTCAAATATGTGTGTGTGTGTGTGTGTGTGCTTAAAATGCATATATCCAAAACCAAAGTGTGAATCTTCATAGGCCATGGGTGTAAAATGTTGTCCATACAATATGGAATATATGAATATGGAAAGTGTATACGTCTAAAAATGGTCATGATTAAGCTTGTTAATTAATTAAATATGATTTATTTAATTAATTCCTCTAATGTCATCTACATATAAATAAATTTAATTATTTATTTATATCGTTCATTTTCTAAATTCTTCTACCTTAAATTAAATAAATAATTTTATTTAATTACTAACATTTCTATCCTTCGCTTGATTAAATTAAATAAATTTTTATAATTTATTTATATTTAATTATCATTTGGTTCTAAAGTTTGAATATTTTTGAAAATTCAAATAATGGAATATTATCCATCCGATAATCGATTTAAAATATTAAATATTTTATTTAATATTTTCCTCACCCTATTTTCATTTTTAAACATAATTAAATATGAGTTATTTAATTATGTGGATTTCCATTTTCATTTTTACTCCTAAATTAAATAAATTTAATTTATTTAATTCTAACTCGTGCTAACTCACCCTTCCAAATTCGTATCTTATCCTTCGAAATGGAAGTTTCCCTTCGAAACTCAATGACGAAATTGAAAGAAAAGGGAAACCTTCCATCCTTCTCTTCCACTTTCGAAAATCTCCCGCCATCCGTTCGAAACAAGCTTAATCTGGACCGTCGATCGATTCAGCCAATCAAACCCGTTCGAAAACTCTATAAATTCTGGCACAAATCCAAGCTTTGGTTACACTTCATATACTCATTTACGCACGCATACATTACGCATACACGCAACCAGCATTTGCATTCATACCAGTTTCAATATCACAACAATCTTCTCATTTTAGTATAACCTTTGCACTTAGCATAGTTTGCACTTTACATCTCATTCTTTAGCTGTCATTTTGTTGAGCCTGATCTGTTGATCTGAGAGCTATCTGGAAAACAACAAAACGCTGAAGATAGAGGAAGATAAGACGGTTTCGAGAAGCTGTTGTTACGGTTTGCACATTTTGTTTTCCTTTTTTAGCTTTTCGATTTAATGTCTTATTAATATGTGTTTGAATTCATTTAATTTGATCCAATATTTCATACACACATAAAATGGCGCCCACCGTGGGGCTGGAACCCACGAATTTAACATTTTTTGTAAGTTTGTTTTGACAGTTTCAACGTTTTGAAATTGGCTTTTTGGGAAAATTCTGACGTTTAGGCGCATTCAAAATTTTCTGACGCGCATACGGAGATTTTAACTTTTTATTTTGCAGGATTTTGAAGCGCATCCCGTGACTGTTAACGCGCATCCCATGACTATTAACGCGCATCCCATAACTGTTAACGCGCATCCCGTAACTGTTTAGGCACATAGAGTAAATGTTTGAGCACATATAGTCTTTCTTTCCGCATACGCAGTAACTTTTTTTTAAAAAATAGTTAAATCTTTCTTACGGCGCATCTAGTTACTGTTTAGGCGCATATTGCGTCTATTTGCGTGCATATTGCATCTGTTTGCGCGCATATAGCTTCTGTTCTGGCACATAGAGCTTTTGTTCGGGCGCATATAGACTGTAACAAAATCACAGAATTCTGAGTCTGACGCCTTCCGCAGACAGAATTCTTTTTCTTTTTCTGAATTCTAAAATGAAGCAATCCTAGGGTAGCCACATATGGATAAAATGAAGCAATCTAGGATAGTCACCAAACAATGATTTATGCAGTTAAAATTGAACAATCTGTTTTAGTGAAGCAATATCTTCACTTAGATTAGATCATTGTGATTTGGAATCTAAAAAGAACATCTACTTGCTTTGAATGTGGCAATAGGTCTATGCTCTCCCCTTAACTAGGTGATCAGAATACCAGATTTGCCTTTTAATTTTCATGTAATTTTATTGTTTCAATTACATCTTTTAGAGAGCCTGCCGTAGTGGAAAAAAGTACTCACCCTATGGGAACGACTCAAGTGGGTTCAAGCCAAAGCCAGGCTATTCCACCCCACTATAAAATTTAAAGCAAATTTGGGGAAACCCTCTTTTGCCGGTAGTGTGCAAGATAACCATCCCCAAAGCCTTTGTTCTAAAGGTTGGGAGGTCTCCTGAGGGAGTTTATTATTGCCGTACCGAACGAAAATCCTTACTACGAACCTAGTGTAGTGGCCAGCCGAGTCAGTTACCAAACATTCTAATAATCACAATGCAAGGGGAGGGAAGAATCTGCCCCCAGGACACTCACCATATAACTGCCAAGGACCGTTTGCTCAGGGGATCCGGTATCCACTTCCGTAACTCTGAGTACGCGCCTAGAAAAGACAAAAACATGGGCACCCCTTTGGGGGTGACACGGCTGTGTGAGTCGACACAGTTCTAAGATGTGGGCTGTTGATTACTAGAATGACCTACTTGAGCACTTAAGAGTGAGTCTGTCTGAAACTGTCTTTCATGTACAAAAACCTGTGAAAACATTTGATGAAAAATATTTCTTGATCAAAAAATTCATGTTAGTATAGGGCTTTAAGAACAATTATTTTCAAAAATGTTTGTTGTGTCTTCCATTACATTAATTCAGATAAAGAGATCATCCAAAAGGAACATGAAGAACAACAACTGAAAGCCACTTAAGATTTTTTCATATCATTGCTTCAAAAACATTCCCAATACTTTTCCCATGCTTAGGGATTGGAAGTCAACAAAGTTTCCCAAGAAATCAATTTCCAAGAGAATCAGAAAACCTAAGAAACCGTTAGGATACAAGAAAACATTGCAAAAGATAAAATTCTTGTACAAAAGTTGACAAGTCTTGCTTCACTATCGAGGATTTCTTCACAGATATCAGGATTTTGTTAGAGGATTGACTGATGAATATGCTGTAAATCCCTTAGATTCCTGAGCTTATTATCAAAGAATAGCTCTATCACAACGGCATAATCATAACCAACCTCTTGAATTTGACAACATACCACAACCTTCCATAGAATATCCTTCACACCCAAGCCATATTCTTCAAAGATCTTGGGAGAATCTCTTTAAAAACGAAGATCAAAATCTTTTAGAGTGCACCTCTCAAAACAACTTTCTAATTTTTGGTTCAACTTCCCCAAATAGGATTCTGAAATCCTTCATCAATTGGAAGCCACAATCAATAAATTAGGAGCATCCTTGATCATATCATAGGATTCCATATCTTATCGGATCAAGATATCATCACCAACGCACTTGTCAAAACTGTGATCTAAGTTTAGAGGAAATTTTCAAAAACATATGCCTATCTCCACAAGATCTCAACACAACAAACTGAAGGATACAATCCAAAAAGAAAGTCATATTTAGAACACTCACGAAGAAGGAGAAAGCAGTAATCCCCTTTTCAGCATAAATCAAAATCCACTTTTCAACAACAACATGGACAATAGGGAAGAAAATCCTTTTCATAATTACAGAGATAAAAACCACATGGATAGTGATGAAGAAAAAGATGAGGAACGCCTTAGAGAGGCTGAACAAGATCCAAAATTCCATAAAGCCATTGAAAAGATCTTGCAGCGAGATAAGGAAAAGTATTTTCGCTATCTAGCCGAACAAGGGGCTAAATTACCTCATGACTTTGACACTGAAAATTTGAAAAATAAACCTGAAGAGACACCCCTTTCTGATCTTAGTGCCTTGACCCAACAAATCAAGGCACTTCAAGGACAAGTTAGAGAGTTACAAGGGGGAACAACCACAAAGAAATACACTTGTGAGGACATTTTTCCTTATCCTTTTGATAGAAGTCTTAACATGATTCCTTTTCCCAAGCATTATGAAATGCCAAAATTTGATCGCTATAATGGGAAAACGGATCCAATCGATCACGTTAGAGACTTCAGAAACTTGACATTGGAATTCGCTCACGAAGATACTTACTTGATGCAACTGTTTCCTAGGAGTCTTGGAGTACACTCTATGGAATGGTTATCTAAGATCACACCTCTTGTCAGAACATTTGAAGAACTGATCAACCTATTCATATCACAATATACTTACAACATACAACATCAGATCACCATGATAGATCTTTGTAAAGTTGCACAGAAACCTGGGGAACCTTTCATTACATTTCTTCAGAGATGGAGAAGAATGTTTGGCAGATATCCACGTCTTGTTCCTGAAAAGGAAAAGGTGGTTACTTTCATCAACAGTTTAAATTTAGAAATGAGCTATCACTTGAACTTACATTGTCCCTCTTCTTTTGAGAAAATGATTGAAGATGCCTTAACCATTGAAAATGCTTTGGTCAAAAGAGGCATAATAAAACATGACAAAGAAAATCCTAGCTCATCTAACCATCACAATAATCAGGACAAGTCCAAATTCTGGACTCGCAACAAAAATATGGTGAACGATGGTGTTGTTGACGCGAATCATTACTCGACTAAACCATTTGTCCTTAGTACTCCAAACAATTGCAACAACAATGTCAACTTGATTGCAAATCACAGAAATAATCCTCCTCCTCAGAGGAACAATACAAATCAAAACTCTACTCCCCATCAAGGGACTTCCAACAACCAGGGTTACCAAGGAACCAATAACAATCAAAATTCCTTAGGGAACACCTCGAATTCAAATCCACAAAGATTTTCATTCTTCTCGAATAGAAGAACTTTTACTTCATTGGGACAATCCTTAGAATCCGCACTCAAAGAATTGATGGCCAAAAATGTCATTACTTTGCCGCCTCAACGAAATTATGAACCCAGCGTAAAGCCTCCATCATGGAATGAGGCATACTATTGTGATTATCATCGGTGTAAAGTTCATCGCACAAACAACTGCCAAGCCTTGAAAAATACAATTCAAGACTTAATTGATAGCGAAATCATTACAGTAGAAGGAAATCAACAAACCAACGTAGATCACCAAGCATTCCGCAATCCTTTGCCTAATTATCAAAAGGGTGAATCTTCTGAAAAAAATGTGAATCATATCAATGATGATCATATAATCAACCATCTCTACGCAGACGACGAGCGGGTAAATGTCATTAAAGTCAACAAGAAGGTGGAATATAGAGAAGTCAACGCAACAACAAGAGCGTAAGCCAAAGTTGTCTTAAAAGGCACCTCTTCAAAGTCTACTGAACCTCCACCTCAACATAAATATGATTTGGTTAATCAGCTTCGAAAAACCCCCGCTCAAATTTCCATTCTGGAACTATTGAAGATTTCCCCAGCCCATAAAGAAATTCTAGACAAAGCCCTAGTTGAAACTAATCTATCAACTGAATTGGATGTGAATCAATTTCAAGCCATGGTAGGGCATTTGTCCTCACCCACTTGTCTTTCATTCTCTGATAAAGATGACGTTTCCATAACTCATCCCCATAACTCCTCATTGTACTTAGAAGTCATGGTTCACAAGTTTCGCATCAGACGAGTTCTAATAGATGGAGGCGCTGGTTTGAACATCTGTACCTTGAAGTTGGTCAAAGCCTTAGGATTTTCTGAGGACTCCATTGATTTCAGAAGAAAGATTACCATAAAGGCTTATGATGATGAAGAAAGAGCATCCAAGGGTCTAATCATGCTGCCAATCAGAGTGGGCCCTGTTATAAAGAATACTTTTTGTCAAGTACTGGACCGTGATCTTGCATATAACATCTTGTTGGGTCGTCCTTGGATCCATGAAATGCAAGCTGTCCCATCAACTTATCATCAATGTCTCAAGTTTCCTTATGATGGACAAGAAATCACGATACCTGCTGATAATTCCAACATTCAAACTTGTGCCAACATAAAATCCAGTCAAGATACTTTGGTCCCTAATAATCGAGAAGCTCATGCTAGTACTTCTCTAAAAATTGACACCCAAATTAGTCAATTGACTAATAGTTTTGACAAAAAGCTGAAATTCAAGGATCATGGAGTTGGAGAATACTCTCTTTGCCTTGCCAATTTACCTACATCACCTCGATCATATGGACAACCGTCTATCAGGGAACATCAAATATCAGCAGCATCAACATCCAAGCAAACACCAATAGAGCCAATCACAAAATTTAATGGGAAATTCATCAAAGAAAAATTCCCCATGGAAAACCCTGAGGATACGAAAATTCTAAATTGGCTCTATAAAGATAAAGATGAAGCAGTCTCTAATATCAAATTACCCTCAGACAAATATGGAAAAGGATATTCAATCATGCAGAAGATGGGTTATGATGAAGGACCTATCGGAAAAAGGAAGGAAGGAGTAGTTGAACCCATTCACCTCCGCGGACTTGCTGCAAAAGAGAAAACTGGATTGGGTTATGATACTCACTCCAAAGAAAAACAACTACATGGCACTGTCTTCGCATTGCAAGAAGGCTCAGATTCACAAGAAGCATGTTTGACAACAGTTCAGAACTTCCTAGACAACAATTCTGACACAGACTCTGCTGAATATGAATGGGACACCATTTACAATGATGAGTTTTGGAGGGACAAAGAGGTTGATGTAATACACCAATATGCCCCAACTCTAATTGAAGGACAAGGTTCAGGGTCCCAACCACAATAATTTGAACCACAAATCGATTATGATTGTAGTGATACTGAATCAGATCTAAACGAACAAGACTATCATGAGGACAGTATCATCATTGATCCACCTCATACCTCGGATCCTACGGACCACTCTGTTATGACCTTAACCATAGCCGATTTCACACAACCTGACGATATTCTCCCTTTAGTTCATCCTGATCTCATTGATTGGGATTCAAGTGAACCTATTGACATACCTATGTTTCCAAGTGATGAAGCTATCGTAAACTTCCTTTCTGCAGAGGATACAAATGATTGTTCCACCAGCGATTTTCGACATAGAGTTTTTGATCAAGAGAGTGTCAAGTTTCCCAGCTGCAAAAGTAAAAACAAAAAAGAAAGATCTAATGGTGAAAACCAGAATCTGGCAGTATTAGATCAAACAAAAGATAAAATAAAGAGCGTATCCGATGGTGAAAACCTCTTTGAGGCACCAGATGATGGGAATCTTGACACTCTCCCGGAGCACTACCATGAACGATCGCCTATTCTGATTGAACCTACAAATGTTGTCAATCTTGAGACTTCAGACAAACCAAGAATTTTACAGTTAGCTGCATCAATGACAGAGAAAGAAATACCAGAATTCATGGAATTCCTAAAAGCAAATTAGGTCAATTTTGCATGGTCTTATGCTGACATGCCTGGTCTTGATCCTGATCTTATCATGCATCACTTGTCTATCAAACCAGGGGCCAAGCCGGTGAAACAAAAACTCAGAAAAATGCACCCTCATGTTGCATTATTGGTTAAGGAAGAACTGAGAAAACTTCTTGATGTGGGCTTCATCAGACCAATCGACTATGCAGAATGGATCTCCAACATTGTGCCTGTATCCAAACCAGATAAAACTGTCAGAATATGCATGGACTTCAGAGATCTCAATAAAGCATGTTCTAAGGATGACTTCCCATTACCAAACATCGACACTATAGTTGATCTGACAGCTAGCCATGCCATGTATTCATTAATGGATGGTTTTTCTGGATATAACCAAATCAAGATTGCACTTGAAGACTAGGAGAAAACAACTTTCACATGTCCATGGGGAACTTATTGTTCGAACGTCATGCCTTTTGGTCTAAAGAATGCTGGGGCTACCTATCAAAGAGCCATGACTACAATCTTTCATGACATGATGCATGTCTTCATGGAAGATTATGTGGATGACATATTGGAAAAATCATACACCAGAGAAGGGCATCTTGAAATATTATCCAAAATATTTGCAAGACTAGAGAAATTCAAAGTTCGTCTCAACCCTAAGAAATGTGTTTTTGGGGTCAAATCTGGAAAACTCTTGGGGTACATTGTTTCAGAAAAAGGAATTGAAGTGGATCCTACAAAAGTACAAGCAATTCTGGAAATGCCTGCACCAAAGAACATCAGTCAGTTGAGATCACTGCAAGGACGACTTCAATCTATACAGAGGTTCATTGCACAATTAGCAGATAAAAGTTTACCTTTCACACATCTACTGCATAAAAATGTTCCTTTCAAGTGGGATGACAAATGTGAATTAGCATTTCAACAAATCAAACAGTATCTGATGACTCCACCAGTTCTCATACCACCAAATCTAGACAAACCACTCATCTTATATATTGCCACAACAGAGACATCTCTAGGGGCACTGTTAGCACAAGAAGATTCTACAGGAAAGGAATGCGCAATCTACTACATCAGTAGAACATTGACAAGTCATGAACTCAACTACACTTCTATTGAGAAGGCTTGTCTGGCAGTAGTTTTTGCTTCATAGAAATTTTGGCATTACATGCTAACCCATACGATCAATCTGGTTTCAAAGATTGATCCACTCAAGTACTTGTTAAGCAAAGCTTCATTGACAGGAAGGTTAGCAAAGTGGGTAATGATTCTGAGTGAGTTTGACATACATTATGTGGATCGCAAGGCAATCAAAGGACAAGTTATCGCCGATCAATTAGCTGAAGTACCATTACAAGCAGATCATCCCCTGCACATTGAATTTCCAGATGCTGATGTCTTCACTACAGAATCTAAACAAACATGGTCTCTATATTTTGATGGTTCTTTCACTCAACATGGATCGGGGGCAGGCATACTTTTCGTCACCCCTCAAGGACATACCATTCCTCGATCATATAGGCTGATGTTTCCATGCACCAACAACATAGCCGAATATGAAGCATTGATCACTGGACTCAAAATAGCACTGGAATGGAGAATAATAGAATTACAGGTGTATGGTGACTCACAGCTAGTCATCTATCAGATCAATGATGACTATCAAACAAAAGATGAGAAACTATTACCATATAAAAAGATGGTTGATGATTTCAAGAAATATTTTATGGACATCAAATTCACACAAATTCCAAGGCTTGATAACAAAGCAGCTGACGCCATAGCTACGATCACATCATTGTTACAACTCCTAGAAACTCAAAATCGTTATGAATTTCTGGTGGAACAATCATTCACACCTGCCTATGATACACCTGAAAGCCAAATTATTTGTCATTTAGTAGGATCCGATTTGCCTTGGTACAGAAAAATTTATGCCTATCTCAAAGATGACATCTTACCACCTGATTTATCTCGTAACCAAAAACGCAATTTTATCCACCAATCTGCTCGCTACACTCTTATCGCTGACACCCTTTATCGCCGTGGTCTTGATGGTACTTTACTCCGATGTCTTGAACGAGAGGAATCTGACAAAGCTTTACAAGAAGTTCATGGTGGCATTTGTGGTACTCATTCGAGTGGACTGACCTTAGCCAAGAAATTGATTAGAATGGGTTACTACTGGCCTACAATGGAGAGGGAATCATTCACTTTTGTGAAAACATGCTCAAAATGTCAGATTCATGGGAATCTCATTCATGCTCCTGCACAAGAACTTCAACCATTTACACGAACCTGGCCATTTTCTCAATGGGGGTTAGACCTAGTGGGCAAAATTCACCCTTCTTCATCAAATGGGCATAAATTTATCATCACAACAACAGAATATTTTACCAAGTGGATTGAGGCAGTCCCTCTTACCAAAGTTACCGGAAAACAAATATCATCATTCATACTCAACTATATCATTTGTCGGTATGGCATTCCCAACTCTATTATTATGGATAATGGACGTCCGTTCAAAAATCAGGATGTTGATGAACTTTGTGAGAGATTTCACATACAACATAGATACTCAACACCTTACTATCCACAAGGGAATGGCCAAGCAGAGGCCTCAAATAAAACAATATTGAAAATCTTGAAGAAGACTGTGAATGCTTCAGGGAAGGATTGGCACGTTCAACTCAATCCTCCTCTATGTGCCTATAGAACCAGCGTCCGCACACCAACAGGAGCAACACCATTCACTCTTGTCTATGGAGCAGAGGCCATATTACCCTTAGAAGTGGAGATTCCCTCACTCAGAGTATCATTGAAAGACCTTACAATAGATGATGAATACCGAGTTTCCCGACTCCAAGAACTAGAACTCCTAGATGAGAAGAGACAAAGAGCAGCTAATCATCTAAAAGCATATCAACAAATGATGTCTCGCAGCTATAACCACAAAGTAAAGCCATGTACCTTTCAGGTGGGTGATCTTGTTCTGAAAGAGAATCCACGCAATCAACAAGACAGAGAAAAGAAAGGAAAGTTTGAACCAAATTGGCTAGGTCCTTATTTGGTTATCGCAGTATATGGTTCAGGAGCATACAAGTTATCAACGCCAGAAGGGGACCTATTTGACGAACCTATCAACAGCATGCACCTGAAAAAGTATTATGTCTAAGGCGGGTATCAAAAATCATAAAAAGTCCTGGAAAAAAATAAAAAATAAAAAAATCATAAAAAGTCCTAAAGAAATACAAAAAAAAAAATCATAAAAAGTCCAAGAAATACCAAAAATCATAAAAAGTCCTTAAAGAAATACCAAAAAAATCATAAAAGTCCCGAAGAAATACCAAAAATCATAAAAGTCCTGAAAAAAAAACAAAAACAAAAAGGTCATAGGGCGAAAACCTGGCAAACAGGTAGTCTATTGACAAGAAAAATGCAATAAAAACAAATAGTGAAAATTTGGTAAACAGACGCTATTTGGAAGCTCTCCATCTATTAGTTCATGTTCTGCACTTAACTTTTCAGCCTTCATTTTCATACATCTTTTTCACCATCTTAGGGTCACACCAGCACTATGTTATTATCATTTGCCTCGAGCGATAACGTCTTATCATGGCTTGATTATTTTACATATTCATTTTCAGCAAGTTATGTTGATACTAAGGGAAAACACATGCATACTGGGGCAATCAACTTTCAGATTTTACCAAAACAGTAGGACAATGACATCGAAACCAATCACGCAAACAAAACAACCAAATCAACCATCTAATCATTGATCTATATCACAGTTGCTTTCAGTTGCGTACCTTATCATGAATCATATCTGGATGATCTTTGATCTGACTAATGTTTGGAATCACAGTATTTCATTTTTGAAAAATGGTTGTTTATTTTCAGATATCATTTCTCTGGAGCACACTCGATGATGTACTGAACTAGAGTGGCAAGGAAAGGGGATGATTTTTCTTGGTCTGCTGTTTTGAGGTTAATCATTTATCTATTGCAAATATGTCGTGAGACATGATTTTTCACAAATTATCATTGATGACAGTTCCAAATTTGCATCAAAGGGTGATTAGTCTTTGTCTGTTTATGCAAGAAATGCTCAGGTCATCTCGGTTCAATTATACTTAGATGTTTGTGTTCACTTGCTATATCAAAAATCATGAAATTTGTACTCAGGTCATCATTGGTGCTAATTTCCCCTCTGATGCTTGTACACACTTCCAACATTTTCAAACGCTCTATGATGATTTAAGTAGGCTCACTAAAAGGCTCAACAAAATGGGCGGTTTCATTTAGTGGCATTTTCATTTTAGGTCATTGTACATAATTGCATATTGGATTTGCGTCGAGAGTTTTTGAACGGTCAACCACTGTCATATTTCTTTGGACTATTTGTGAAGGACAATGCAAACATTTGTAGCATTATCATATTAGCATTGCATTTTCATTTCCATTATCATCTTATCATTGCATTTTCATTTGCATTATCATCTTATCATGGCATTATCACTATCATTTTCTATCATTTCATATTAGCTTCATATCCTTATCATTTCATATCAATTTCATATCATTTCATCATCGTTGCATTTTCATTATTATTTCATATTAGTTTTATTTTCATTATCATTTCATTATTGCATTTATTATTGCATCATTATCATCTCACCATTCCATTCATTTTCATCATCGTTTCATATTATTCCATCATTTCATATTAGTTGCATTTCCATTATCATTTTATCAATATTTCATTTGCATTTCATTTTCATTTATCATTTTGTTATCATTCCATACTGGTTATCATTTTATTTCCTCTCATTGGCCATTCATTATTACTTCACTATCATTCCCATTATCATTTCATTCATTATCATTATATTATAATCATTTCTTTCATTTATCATTCATTCCCATTATCATTTCATTCATTATCATTATATTATAGTCATTTCATTTCGTTCTTTTATCATTCATTCCCTCCATTCATTATTATTATATTGTCATCTTTTCATTATTTCATTATCATTACCATTTATTGCATCTTCATTCATCTCACATTTTATCATTTTATTCATGTCATTACCATTTTATTATCACCTCATTTCACTCATTATTCATTACATCATTATCATTCATTTTATTATCGTTATCAAAGCATATAATTTCACTATCATTATCATTCATTTCATTCATATCATCTCATTTTATTATTATTATTATCATTTAACAATTTCATCTCATTATCATCTATCCATTTAACATTTCATATCATATCATTTAACACTCCATTCATTTTAATTACTTTATAATTTAACATTCCATTCCATACCATTTCATTTATCATTTTATCATTTCATATCATTATAATCCCATTTATCATTTCATTTATCCATTCATTCTAATCACAAATTATTATATTTCATCACATATCATTTTATCATACATCACTATTTATACATCACTATTTCATAATCGTATTCCTATCATCCCATGTCATAACATTTTATCCACTTATATCATCACATCACATCATATCATAATGCATATCATGAACACAACATTCATTTTTCATCTTTTATCTGCATTGAAAAATCCAAATAAAAAACAAACATTCCATATACACCTCATAAATCATTCACCTGCATGACATCGTTAGTACACATCATCAAGTCATCATCATAATAAAATCATCCTGCATATCATGTTAGTCATCAAATCTCCATAAACACATAGACATAAATGCATATCATATCATCGCATCATAAATCCACATCAGATCAACATCAAAATAATCATCGCCGCTGCATAATCATCGCTCATAAAAAATGATACAAATGTCCAAATGTCCAATGAAACTAAAATGTCCAATACATCAGAAATGGCATATACATGCTCCAAAAATAATATCAAAAAGTCTAGCTGGTAGATGCTCCTGATGGTGCTGGTCCAGAAGGAGGTGGTCTGCCACTGGTGCCTGCATCTGGATCCTGCCGTGGCCCTGTCACTCTCCTGCTCTGAGTATGTGTCCGTGATCTGCTCCTCGTCCTGCTATGGGATCGCGGGTATGGCTCTCTGCGCTCTGGAGGACACAGCTCCTCATATTTGACCCTGTAATATTCAGCCTCCCTAGCCATCTCCATACCCTCAGCAATGGCATCCCGCAGTGACACACTCTCTACAGTGCCCATCAGTCTCTGAGCCATGCCCTCAGCCTCTACTGCCCTCCGTCTGAACGCATCCCTCTCTGTGATCACCTGGGCTAACTGTGGACCTGGGGTAGGTGCCTGTGCTAGTACTTGTGCTTGTGCCTATGCCAACTGCGCCTGAAGCTATACAATGAAAGCCTATGACTGTGCTAACTGACTCTGCAATTGACCCTGCTGCCCCTGTAACGTCTACACCTGGGCCTGAAGTGTGGCAATCTGTCCCTGCTGTGAGGAGGATGCCATCCGGATCACTGTCCATCGTCCTATCCCTGTCCTCGGCCATCGCATAATCTGAACACCCCTCAAGATACCAGTCCCGACCTCCCTAGCACATGTCCCCCCTCTCCACCATCATCTCCACCACCATCATCATCATTTGAATCCTCCTCATCCCCGCTCTCCACCTCCTCTCCTTCGACTGCTCCCTGCACACCACCGGCCACATCATCCTGCCTCACTGCACCTGGCTGTGGTAGTATCAAAATCAGTGATGGCTCATCAGGACTGGTGAACCGAGGAAAGGGATGCATGTGAAAATATGTAGAGTACTCATCGGACATGCCCGCATCCACAATATCTCGCCTGTCAGCCCATACCTCAGGTGCTAATGCCATAAACTCTGTATATGCGGCCTGATACGAAATACACGGCCCCCATCCGGCCTCATCTTTGCTCCGGGCGTAATGTGCAACCCCCTATGGCATCCCCTAAGTAAATCCAAACTGCCTCTGCACCCGCAATGCCAAAAATCTCTCCAAAATGAAGGGAGTCCTCCCTATCAGGAATCGCGGCATACATACGTATAACATCTCTATGTCATCGGTAGCCCATGGCTTGCAATCCAGATATGGTCGCCATACGACTGTGTCCATGTCATCCAACAAACGCCTCCAGTAATCTACCTTGCCCAGCTTGGGCTGGGTAAGGAACACTGCATACATATAGATATATGGCCTACCTGGTGGCCTAACCTTAGGGCACGCCGGTCTCATCACAACAAAATGCTCCCATGCCCAGATCTGTAATAATGTCACCCCACATGACAAACTGGAGGACCCTCTATACACCACTTGGTGCAAATCGTGATAAAGATGAGCTAACATGCAGCTCCCCCATGCATATCGCCGCAGCTGTAGCATCATTTGCTCTAGAATCCTGCCCCAACCCACTGATAATCCCTTTGCCTGGCGATCCGGACAAAGGAGACCTCCAATGAAAGCACCCAAAATTGCTGGCAAGGCTGGATATCCTCGAAAATCAGCCCACGGTACCTAGTACCCGGCTATATGTGCATCTCCGTATACTCTCCTCAATGCATCTGTGCCCCCCAACTCCTTGTGATCATAATACACAAGGGCTCCAACCACAGGGATACCTAATATCCTGTACACGTCCTTAGGAGTCACTGTCACCTCACCGGTCGGCATGTGAAAGGTGTTGTACTCTGAATGCCATCGCTCTGCAAGCGCTGTCAACAATCCTCTGTTGACCCTAATTGGCGGCATCGCCAACAAGGATCTCAGACCACATGTATCAATCAACGCTATGTCAGCAGGTGTCAACTCAGGGATCCTATCCCATCCTGCTGAATGTCGCTCTCTAATCTGGAGGTTTTTGAAAACCTCCTATTTTCATCACAAGGATATTTCATCAGATTCATATCAATCATACCAATCATATCAATCATTCAAACAACATCAATCAGACCCATATCTATCAGTGACCTATATCAACAAACTATCTCAGACCCATATCAATGACTCATATCAATGCATCACATCAACAACCCATATCACACAATCAGTCCTGTCAATCAAATCAAATCAAATCTATCTAGCTGGATATCATATCTATCCCACAATCAATTGCTATTTGTTTTCTATCGCAGAAAGCAAATTTATCAGAAGTCATATCAATCATTTACTCTTTATTTTCTACTCTAGGAAGCAAAGTTATCAGTTCACTCACTTGTTCTTTGAAGCAATGTGTTTTACACATCACTTCAAAGAGGGGAAAAATGTATACGTCTAAAAATGGTCATGATTAAGCTTGTTAATTAATTAAATATGATTTATTTAATTAATTCCTCTAATGTCATCTACATATAAATAAATTTAATTATTTATTTATATCGTTCATCTTCTAAATTCTTCTACCTTAAATTAAATAAATAATTTTATTTAATTACTAACATTCTATCCTTCACTTGATTAAATTAAATAAATTTTTATAATTTATTTATATTTAATTATCATTTGGTTCTAAAGTTTGAATATTTTTGAAAATTCGAATAATGGAATATTCTCCATCCCATAATCGATTTAAAATATTAAATATTTTATTTAATATTTTCCTCACCCTATTTTCATTTTTAAACATAATTAAATATGAGTTATTTAATTATGTGGATTTCCATTTTCATCTTTACTCCTAAATTAAATAAATTTAATTTATTTAATTCTAACTCGTGCTAACTCACCCTTCCAAATTCGTATCTTATCCTTCGAAATGGAAGTTTCCCTTCAAAACTCAATGACGAAATTGAAAAAAAAGGGAAACCTTCCATCCTTCTCTTCCCCTTTCGAAAATCTCCCGCCGTCCGTTCGAAACAAGCTTAATCCGAATCGTCAATCGATTCAGCCAATCAAACCCGTTCGAAAACTCTATAAATTCTAGTGTAAATCCAAGCTTTGGTTACACTTCGTATACTCATTTACGCATGCATACATTACGCATACACACAACCAACATTTGCATTCATACCAGTTTCAATATCACAACAATCTTCTCATTTTAGCATAACCTTTGCACTTAGCATAGTTTGCATTTTACATCTCGTTCTTTAGCTGTCATTTTGTTGAGCCTGATTTGTTGATCTAAGAGCTATCTGGAAAACAACAAAACGCTGAAGATAGAGGAAGATAAGATGGTTTCGAGAAGCTGCTGTTACGGTTTGCACATTTTGTTTTCCTTTTTTAGCTTTCGATTTAATGTCTTATTAATATGTGTTTGAATTCATTTAATTTGATCCAATATTTCATACACACAGAAAGTATTATCATATGTATTAAATTATACAATGGAATCTTAAACTCTCTTGAAAAACACTAGATTTTTCTTGTAGCCAAAATACATCAAATTATATGTCAAAATTTATCTTTGAGCTACCCTGTAGACATAAGTGTGATGTTTGTTCCACCTGTGGAAGTTCCTAAGAAACTTGGTCACAAAAACCACTCGAAGTGAACCAAGAACTTGCAAGATCAAGTTAGCCAGAAACCACTACAACACACAAAACAAATGATGGAGTTAGACAAGGATATATTTGCCAACAAAGTAAATAAAATGTAAGCCATAGTTTAGAAATGCTAGCAAGAAAACAAATACAATGAAAAGATTCATATCGTGAACTAGAACAAACCTCAAATAGAGAATGCAAAATAATTTCAAACAAAGGAAACAAAATAATTATTACTATAAAACTCTATTTTCAATTTTGATTTTCTCTAATGATTTGAGATGTGGATGCTCTTTACACAAAAATTGTCTATTTTGATAGCATAAAGCATAAAATAAATTGATGAAATGCATAGGATGGTGTGTCAATTTATAATTTATTTTTTTGGCAGGGGGACAATGGACAATGGAGATTTGATAAAAAAGATCGATAGTGGAGGATGAATGAGAAGAATTTCATAGGATTAAGGAGAGAATTAAGGGTCTTGATGGGGTTTATTTTAAAATGAAGGGGTAAGATGCATTTACTAAAAATAGTAAGTTGTTGCCACCATAGGGATGTTGGGGACAAGTGCATTTAGAACCCCCTTTATTCTTGGAATTTGAGGGAGGGAATATAGCCATAATTAAATAATAAAATTATTTAATTATTCTAGACATGTGAAGTGGAAAATAAGATAATTAAATAATAAAATTATTTAATTATGTGTGAGAAGGAAGATAAGCTAATCAAATAAGAATTTTAATTAGGTGGGGTACATTAGATGAGATGAATTAACTAAATAAATTAATTATTTAGTTAATTTGGACAAGGTTGTACTAGGAAAATATTAGGTTTCTGTAGTGTTCATGGCTTCTTTGTTTCACAACAGGTGTAATGTAGGGGTTTTCTTGTCATTAGTAGGGATCATTTATAGAGTTTGGCATCCAAGGCCCTTTCCTCCCAAATGATGGAAGAAAGTTTTGTTAGCCCCTTCTATATTAATTTGGGTTGAGCATGTGACTCTTGGGTAAGGAAGGATGTTGATGGGATTCAAGGTGAGTCAAATGTGTTGGTGGCTTTAGTGTTAGGAGTTTATTTCTCTGGTGCTCATTGCTAGGAGTTTGAGAAGGAGGGCTAGCTAAGTCTTCTAAGATATTGTCTATTCCTATAGATGTTGTTGGTTTTGACACAAGGCGGCCTTAGAGGAAGTCTTGGGTTGAGGTCATTTTAGGTAAGCCATATATTTTCTCATCTCTTGACCTTGGTTCTAGTTGGGGAAGGTTAGAGTTTGTATCTTAGGGTCCCAGATTTAATAATTGATTGAGATTCCTCTAACCTAGAGAACTTTCTCATAGGAAAGTTTTGAGGAGCTCAACCAAAAATTGACGTTTTTAGAAAATGAGCCAAGGAAAAAAGGAATTGATTTGACTATTTTTAGATCATTCCTATGGGGAAATGGCTTATTTTTATCTCTTTCTCCAACCATGAATATTCTTTCCATACTCTATCGGATGACTTGTGATTAAAAGGAAAGTTTGGGGCCCTGGGGTTTTACTTAAGGAGTAATCTCTAGGCTTCAATCTTGAGAAGGAATAGATTAATATGGTTCCTATTTAGGTGAAGTTTCTAGGCATAACTCACTTTTCTAGTTACCTCGTAGCTTTTTATTTGGTGGCCATTTCTAGAAAATGATTGTTTTTTGCTACATTTTATTTATAAAAATATGGGTAAGATTATTCCTTCTTCAATTAATTTGTTCTCTAAATTTAATCAATGGGTGCAACACATTTTTTATGAGGATTCTTTAGTTATATGTCAAAAATGATATTTAATGAGTCAGTCCACCTCCAGGTGCTTGAATGTAACAAAAGGTCACAAAATTATATAAGAAGAAGATCTAAAGGTGTCTAGTCAACCCCATATTAAAGTAGCTTGCCATTGCCAAATAATTTTTTTGAGGGCCTCTTGTTCAATTACCACTCCTTTGTTGGGGTCCCCTTGTATTATTGATAAAGCTTTTGAGGTGGCTTGTGGGGAAAAAAATTAGCCAACAAGGAGTGGATTGAAGAGGTTAAAAAAGCTTTCATCCCTCTAATGAGTTCCAACATTCACCAATCTTGCCTTCATCTAAGATGAATAAAAGAAAAACGAAAGTAAATGTGATCCATTATAGTTACCCTATAGATTTGTCAAAGTTAGGTCCAACCTTAAAAAAGAGGTGATAAACCAAGGAGTATAGGTACCTCAAACTTTTAGTAGGTGGAAGAATTGGTATATTTTAGAGATCTCTGAAATGCTTTAGTTTCAAGCCGTCTTCAATATTTTTCTTCTTTTATTTTTTACAAATTTTTAGGTACTTTTTGTCCCCTTTTTTAGAATTGTAGTGTGAGTTATTGTGTGTTATCAACCTATGGGTTGTTTGATCCTTTATGTTGTTTCTATGCTATTTGATGGTGTCATTGTTAGATCTTTTATAATTTGATGTATATTACTAACCCCCATTAATGGGGTTCCTAGAGTTGATTTTTCTTCCAACCCTAGGGAAGGGATCAAATGGATTCTACTGCCTAACAAGTGGTATAAGCTAAATTTTGATGTTGCCTTTAGGAATAACCCAATTCTTTCAAGAGGAGGTTGTTTAATTTGTGATGACAATGGGAGACTTGTAGGCATGTTGCATCCAAGAAGCTCACGGATGAAACTAACAATGAAGTATAAGCATAGTTGCTATTGCTCAATCTACAAGTTTCTACTTATTATAGTGTCAAGAAAATACAAATTAAAGATAATTCAATCATAATTGTTAACACTATTAGGAGGAGGGAAAATTAACAAAATCCTAATGCAAATTTGAACACTCTTGAGCTTGTTGATGGAATTCAATATCAAACACACATGTAGGGAAATCAATTAGGTCATGGAGTTCCTATTGAATTATGTAACTGATAAGCACAAGGGTTGGATCATTATTGATTCACCCACTTCTTGGGCGACTTTGAGCATTGGGTATCTCATAAGTTTTCGTCATATTTTGCACATTGGGAATTTGTCACCCCACAACCTTTATTTATGGTCTCATTTGAAGATTTCATTAGTTTTAATTTGTCATTAATGATGAATTTGGATGGAGGATCCCCAAGCATGCAAGACTTATTGCTTATTCCCTCTTGAGTACTAGTAAAATTTTTGGTAATTATGGTATGATTGGGCTTCTAAGTGATTTTGTGGGCTATACATTTGGCCAACACTTTCATGGACATGCTATCTCCATTTTTTCCACTATTGCAATGAATACCAATGGTTTATCTCTACCTTTGGAGAACTAGAATAAGGTGGGTTGTCACCCATAGGTTGTACTAGTAATGTTTCTCTATCTTGAGATGTAGTATTGTAACTAGTTGTATTCTTATTGGCCTCCTCATCAAAGCAATCCCTTTGTAATTTGTTTGGTTTTAATGTAATGGGTTTGTCCTCCTAGATCATTTTCTTCGATAAAAAAAATAAAATCTATAATTTAAATTAAAATATTTTAATTATTAAATAATAAAAATACATTTGTGGAATTTTTGAAAAGAAATTAGTGTTCCACAGGGTTTTGGGGATGAGGACATGGGGATGGGGGGTCTAAGTTTGGGGGCGGCAGGGGGGACGACGGCGGGGGGCAACAGGGTGCTAAAATTCATATAGTACTTGAAAAATAGTTATAAAAAGATGTATAAGTATAAGAATTATACATCTTGGAGACAACTAAGAGTCACCTAGACGTCTTGAGGACACCCCAAGGTCCTCGAAGTCTTAGAGACATCTTGGAGATAGCAACACTGGTGGTGGGATGGTGGGTTGGTGGGGGGATATCCCCCAAGTCCCCAAGTCTTCGAGACGTCCCCATGTAGAAAACACGAGTTTTTTTGGGGGAGACGCATTCCCATGGAACACTAAAAGAAATATAAATGTAAAAGTCTTAAATTAGTTAAACAAAAGAAATGGAACATAATTGAGGAAAGAAAAATATTTTAGAATGTATAAGTAAAAAAAAACTAAAATTCAAAAATAAATAAATAAATTATTTACATTAATCATAAGCTAAAATATAGTTCTTCTTGATTCTTATAATTGACAATGTGTCCTTGATCTATGTGAAGTGCAAGGCCTCTTGAAACTAAAAGTGATGAGACATCAATCCTTTACTCTCATTCTCCCATCTGAAATAACTAAACCATTCTATGCATTTGATATAAAACAATTCAACAAAAAAAAAAATAAAAATAAATAAATTTATATTTAAAATAAATAAAAGAAAAAGAAAGATAGTAGTAAGAAATAAAATTGTTAAAAAAAAAATTGTCCACAAAACAATGAACTAAATTTTTTGATAAATGATTTAATGTACCTCTTATGGTATATTCTTTGTCCTTTATCTTTCATTGCTGAAGTGATTGTCCTTTCAAACGTGAGAAAGCATTCTTTATGACAATATACTGCCCTATAGCATTTTAAAGGCTATTCTTCATGTGATTTATGATGACTGTTTTCTGTCTTAACATCTGCAATTCTTCTTTCACCTTCCATAGGAAACTCTGCTCTCTACTACCATGATCCCAAAAGGACTGCCATCTATGTTTATCATGCATTTTTTAGTGCCTTTTATAACTTGGATTGTACCATGTCATTAAACTCTGCTCTCTTAGCATTTACAACATATCTTTGAGGCTCCCAAAACAACAAAACAAGATCATTGATTCATTATAACCTTTGAAAGTTGCTGGCAGACCCTTTTCCTTTCCTTTAAACATTCCTACACTCTTTGACTGGATGTTTCAATATGATGTCAAAAATAAGCATCACAACTATTGTAAGATTTTACCAGACCTGTGGCAGCAAGCCATTACATGTGTCCTATCATTTTCTTCAAAACACTCTTTGCATTTAGGTCTGCTATCACTCATTGTTCCCTATGCTCATGAACTTCATTCTTGACAAGGGTATCATTTGCATTAAAGACTGTCAGCTCAGTTTATACCATGACACTAACCCAAGAGATGAGTTCACCATCAAGCTAGAAGGTGGCATTGGGAAGAAAAGAAGGAGATCTGCCAACAAAATTCTCTGTAGGTTCCTTGGTGTAGTCTTCACTCCATAAGTTAGATAAGTTTAAATGACTAGTGACTATCGAAAATGACAGTGCAAAGGACTCTAGCAATACATGCTTCCCATCTTGATATTGCCCTAGAAGATGACCAAAACAGTGGACGTATGGACTTTGCTCATGAGACTGCCATTATAAACTACCATTCATGGAGACTACATGCAGATTACATGCCTGCTGGGACTGTCATGATAAACCTGAGCTGTGTTTTATTCATAGTCATCATCATCAATGACACTGCACAATCCTCTTGCAATGACATTCTTTGCCACTGTCACACTGTCCATACAAGGTTTTGTCCTTATTTGCCAATGCCTTTATGATTATAGACCATTGTCAAAGCCTCAGAGCATAAGGAGTTTATTTCAGTCATAAGGGCAGTCAATGACATGTTTGAAGATCCAAGGAACCTAGCAACTTGTTGCATCGGCACACTCCTTTACTTCTTCAGACCCAGAAACTAACAATAAGAATGCTAAGTGCTAATGTGGTTACTACATGGTTGTGGTCAACAAGTGCACCAAATACCATCTCCATGAGTACCATTACAAAGCCATGATATCATACCCATCCATATCTCAACAAGGCTCTATGAAAATTCAAATAGGGTTCCACTCTCTATATTTTGTGACAGGGGTTGGGATAGATAAAGAAAATTATGTATATTTCGTTGGGTCATCAAAACTTTGTAAGGAGATTCTGTAATGAATGTCATTGATTAACTGCTCTTTAACCCCTATGAACTCTTGGCTCTTTAACCCCTATGAACCCTTGTATTTAAAGATAACCTTCAGCAACAATCCGTCATTTAGAAAAAAGACATACCTGGCGGAAAATAAGGAGACATGAACAGATCCAGCAACATGAATAACACCTGGAACTTTATGTATGAAAATCTTCAACCTCCATGCCTCTTCCTCAGCTTATAACGTGCCCAAAATCTCTCTTTTTTAAATATATCCAAAATTTATTATTTAATTATAAATACAAATATTTAAATAGAAAGATATATTCTTTTTAAAATATATTTAAATTTTTTCATACAATTTTATATTTTCTTTTATAGACTAGATCTTAAATTACAGTAAAACACACATATATTTTAAAAAATATTTTATATAAATTTTTACTTTACATTTTATTTTTTCTAAATTTATATTTTTATAAAAATTAGATATCAAATTGAAAAAACCAACAATCTAATATAAATAATGTAATAGTCAAAAAAACTAAGTTAAAATATTCTAAAATGATGCAAAGTAAATATCCAAATCATTAAAATAATACAGAGAGGGGCTCATAATGAGCATGGTCCAATAGTGGCGATAGAAATAGTCCTTAGTGGGTCCCATAGTGGAGCACTTTAATAACCAATTGCAAAACACTTTTTATCCATAAAGTATGCAAAGTGACAAATCATGTGATGCCACATTAACGCACCAATAAAACATGACTTAGTGCACCACTATCGGTCTCACTTCAAAAAAAAATATTTTAACTGACCATGTGTCCTTGGTCTATTCTTGAAATTATAAGGAATGAGGCCTCAATCCTTGACTCTCATTCTCCATCTTGAGATAACTAAACCATTCTATGTGTTTGATATAAAACACTTAAAAAATATATATTTTAAAAAATTTAAATTTAAATTTAAAATAAATACAAGAAAATGAAAGATAAAAGTAAGAAATAAAATTGTCCACAAATTTTAAGATAAATGATTTAATGTGCATCAAGTGCGCTGAAGAGTCACAAGAAGCCTGCAATTCCTGATTGTGCGAGCTCTATACTGTTGCGATATTCTTATTTTTCTGATTCTTTCCTAAACTGTCTTCTGATTTTTCCTTAACTGTTTTCGGATACTTTCCTTTCCTGTAGATAGTGTAGCTGTATGCATAACGCACACAGCATGATTGTAGGATCTAGAGATGTATATGAACCTGTACAGATTCATTGTAAAAGATAAGAATGAAAAATATTCTTCTCAGTTTCTGTTTTTAAGTTGGTATCAGAGCTTCGAAATTTGAATCATTTGTTTCCCCTTCATTGAACCATGGGCGATTCAAATTCAGAAGTATTTCAGCCCAAATCTGCTCCCATTATTATTCAATCCGAAGGTTCATCCTTCAATGCAGGGATTGTACTCGATGAAACAAACTATGATTTGTGGTCTCAAATCATGGAGATGCATATTGCTGAGAAGGAGAAACTCTCTTTCATTCGTGGTAATTCACAGCCACCTACCGAGAAGGATGATGGATATGAGAAGTGGTATGCAGACAATCAAAAGGTCAAGAGATGGTTGTTGATGTCTATGTCCCCAGAAATTATGAAGCAATACATTCGCTTACCCACTGCTCGAGATATTTGGAAAGCCCTTTCTAAGGCTTTTTATGATGGAGCAGATGAACTGCAGGTATTTGTCTTGAATCAGAGGGCTTTCTCTGCCAAACAGAATGGCAGAACACTCTCTGTGTATTATGGAGAATTAACCGAGATTTTTGGTGAGTTGGATCATCGTGATAAGGTGATCATGGAAAGTGAGAACGATGTTGAATCTTACCGAAAATCAGTTCAGCGACAAAGGGTGCATATTTTTCTTGCTGGATTAGATGGTGACTTCGAACAAGTCCGCGGTGAAATTTTGAGAAAGGATCCTATTCCTGAATTAGAAGCATGTTATGCATTGGTCCGCCGTGAATCTGTTCGACGCACAACGATGATTGGAGAACCAGAAAAGGCTGAAGCTTCAGCCATGGTGACCCAAAACCGATCTAATCAGAACCGGCCTTCTCAAAGCACGCCTAAGATCACTAATGGTGCCGATAAATCCACCTACAAATGCACCCATTGCAATCAAACTGGTCATACCAAAAGTCACTGCTTTGAACTTGTAGGGTATCCAGAATGGTGGGATCGTAGCCGCGATTCACGGAAGAAGAATTCCAAAAAGACCTCCAGTGCTGCGTTTGTTGAAACAAAGACAGAGGATGATGTTGCTGAACAGATCTCAGCATTAGCAACAGCGGCAGGTAATGGTGGTAAGTTTTTAAATATGTCTGCACTTGTTTCTAATAGTGCATGGATAATTGATTCCGGTGCTACGGATCATATGATGTTTGATTCTAGACAGGTCTCATCTCTTAAACCGTCCTCACAAAAATTTGTTTCCACTGCCAATGGCTCTTCGGCCCCAGTTATCGGAGAAGGACCCTTACCTCTCACTGATACTTTGAATCTAGATTCTGTTTTAGTTGTTCCATCTTTGGATTACAATTTGTTGTCAGTTTCCCAAATCACCGCTGCTTTACTTTGTGTTGTAATTTTCTGGCCTGATTTTTGTGTGTTTAAGGACATCCGAACGAGGCAAACGATTGGTTGTGGTGTTAGGCGAGGGAAGTTGTATTACTTGGACTTGGTGTCAAAGAGTTCGGACAAGCTGCGTCAAGCTCTAATGGTGGATAGCTCTGAGGGGGAGAAGCATAAATCTGAAATCTGGTTATGGCATCGACGTCTGGGGCATGCTTCCTTTGGTTACCTGAAGAAATTATTTCCTAGTTTATTTGCAAAATTTGTTGTTTCTAGCTTCCGGTGTGAAGTTTGTGAACTTGCAAAAAGCCATCGTGCTTCTTTTCCATTAACTTTGAATAAAAGTCTAGTTCCTTTTATGGTCATACATTCTGATGTTTGGGGTCCGTCCAAAGTCACTACATTGGGTGGATCACGTTGGTTTGTTACTTTTATTGACGATTGTACCAGAATGACTTGGGTGTGCTTAATGAAGTCTAAAAGTGAAGTGAACTTGTTATTTCAAAAATTTTATAACATGGTTCGTACTCAGTACAATGCACAAGTTCAGGTTCTCCGTAGTGACAATGGAGGTGAATATTTGAGTTCTGAACTTCAGCAGTATCTGGAAGCACACGGAATTATACATCAAACTACTTGTTCCAATACACCTCAGCAGAACGGGGTGGCTGAGAGAAAAAATTGTCACTTGTTGGAGGTTGTCCATGCTTCGTTGATAGAAGCCCATATGCCGTTGTCTTATTGGGGCGAAGCACTTATCTCTGCAGCATATTTGATTAATCGGGTACCCTCCAACACTATTGATTTCCAGACACCATCCCAGGTTCTCGCTGAGGCGGTTGTTGCTCCAACTGTCCCAAATTTACCTCCTCACGTCTTTGGTTGTGTAGCATTTGTACACCTCCATAAGCATCAGCGCAACAAGTTATCTCCTCGAGCACTGCGATGTGTCTTTCTAGGATATGTTGCTTATCAAAAGGGGTACCGATGCTATCATCCTCCAACCCAACGAATGTTTATTACATTGGATGTAGTTTTTCATTAAGACTCGATGTATTTTTCCTCTGAGCCTGAACTTCAGGGGGAGTACCAGAAGGAAATTCAGACTCTACACTATGATGATCACATCTCTGAAGATGTTGATGTTCACATCTCTGAAGATGTGGGTAACTTAGACATCTCTAAAGAAGTGGAACTCTCTGAACCTATTAATCAAGAAGTGGGTGAATTGGAGGTGTATGATATAACCTTGGATCAAAATAGTGATGAACACCCAGAAACAGAAGTTGTGGCTCCACCTTTGTCCGAGTCCCTCACCCCACAGGCAACCAATACACCACACCAATCGCTTACTGAGGATGTTCCTGAACCATCTAGAAAATAGCTACCACAGCGTCTCACCAGAGGTATCCCTAAACCCACATATGAACCCGAAATTTCTAGTAAAGTTAGATATCCCATGAGTCATTATGTGTCTAACCATCGTTTGTCAGAATCAAATCAGTCATTTGTAAATCAGTTATCTACTGTATCTATTCCTAACAATGTGCAGGAAGCCTTAGCTGACCCAAGATGGAAAGCCGCTATGAATGAGGAGATGAAATCATTGCAGGAAAATAAAACCTGGGAACTTGTTGACCGTCCACCAGGAAAGAAACCAGTTGGATGTCGTTGGGTTTATACTGTGAAGTACAAAGCAGATGGTACAATTGAACGCTTTAAGGCGAGACTGGTGGCAAAAGGGTACACCCAAACCTATGGGATCGATTATACAAAGACATTTGCACCTGTAGCTAAAATCAATACAGTACGTGTCTTGTTGTCTCTAGCTGCGAACTTGGGTTGGCCATTACAACAGTTTGATGTGAAGAACGCCTTTCTACATGGAGAGTTGTCCGAAGAAGTCTACATGGAACTCCCACCCGGATGCATGATACCAGAAATACATAGTCAGAAGGTGTGCAGATTACAAAAGTCACTATATGGATTGAAACAATCTCCGAGGGCGTGGTTCGGAAGATTCACAAAGTCTATGAAAGCCTTTGGTTACCGTCAAAGCAATTCAGACCACACTTTATTCCTAAAGAAACAACAGGGTAAGATCACTACACTTATTGTGTATGTGGATGACATGGTGGTTACAGGAAATGATCCTGAAGAAAGGAAGGCTCTACAGGTTTACTTGTCCAGAGAATTCGAAATGAAAGACCTCGGTCCCTTAAACTATTTCCTTGGGATCGAAGTGTCTCGATCTGATAAAGGGATCTTTCTGTCTCAAAGAAAGTATGCCTTAGACTTGTTACGGGAAACTGGTATGTCAGCATGTCAACCAGCTGATACACCAGTGGAAGAAAGATTGAAGTTATGTATTGAGTCTAATCAGGTACCAGTTGATAAAGGAAGATACCAGAGACTTGTAGGAAGATTGATGTACTTAGCACACACAAGGTCGGACCTTGCCTATGCATTGAGTATTGTTAGCCAGTTTATGCATAATCCTGGAGAGCAACATATGAATGCAGTTATGCGCATTTTGAGGTATTTGAAGTCTGCTCCTGGAAAAGGAATTTTATTCACTAAAAGGGAGGATTATCAAAATGTGGATGCATATACTGATGCTGACTGGGCTGGAGCAGTAGATGACAGGCGTTCTACCTCAGGTTATTTCACCTTTGTAGGAGGTAATCTCGTTACATGGAGAAGCAAAAAATAGAATGTTGTTGCACGATCAAGTGCAGAGGCAGAATTTAGAGGTATGGCACTTGGAGTATGTGAAGCATTGTGGCTAAGACTTCTCCTAATAGATTTGGGCTATCCGCCTAGGCGGCCAATTCAACTATATTGTGACAATAAAGCAGCTTGTGATATTGCTCATAATCCGGTTCAACATGATCGTACAAAGCATGTGGAGGTAGACAGATTCTTCATTAAAGAGAAGTTAGATGAGAAGATTGTGGAGCTGCCTACGATTCGATCAGAGGATCAGTTGGCCGATATTCTCACCAAAGCAGTTTCCAGTCGAGTGTTCTCGACATTTTTGGGCAAGTTGGGCATGTGTGACATCTATGCACCAACTTGAGGGGGAGTGTTGCGATATTCTTATTTTTCTGATTCTTTCCTAAACTGTCTTCTAATTTTTCCTTAACTGTTTTCGGATACTTTCCTTTCCTGTAGATAGTGTAGCTGTATGCATAACGCACACAGCATGATTGTAGGATCGAGAGATGTATATGAACCTGTACAGATTCATTGTAAAAGATAAGAATGAAAAATATTCTTCTCAGTTTCTGTTTTTAAGTTATACGCTTTGTTTCGAGGTAAGAATTTAAGAAATCTCTGCAATATTAAATCAGGCCGACGTGTGTTAATTTGGGTTTTCTTTATTCACTTTTTCTGTAAACTGAGTTCTCTAGAATGATTAAAGCTCAATTTATTTGCAATGTATAGCTAAGCTGTGCCAATTTTGTTCTCAGGCTAGTGACTGTCATGAACATATAGTCTTGCTGCTTGAAATCCCTTTTTTGATGGATAGAATATAGATGTTTTGCTCAGTATGTATCTTATGTGTAGGGACTATCCTGTTTTCCCGTTTCAACATTCTTAACTAATGTGTGTCATGGCAGGCTAGCATTTGGGTTATTTTGTTGGATCCCTTAGAATGAGTTGGAAGTCATGGTGGACAGGCTCTCTTGGTCATAGAGCAGTAAGTATTTTAGTTGCCAATGTATTTTGTAGGACAGATGGAGAGTTAACTGTGAGATAATCGAATGCAAAAAAATACCAGTAGAACTGTGATCTGATTACCATTATATTAAAGCCGACAAAATTACAAAGGGCTGTTTTGATGAGGAGGGCCATAAAATACAATCAGTTACAATACTATATCTCAGTATATAGAAACATTATTAGTACAGCCTATGGACAACAGATCAGATTATTATAGTTTTCCAAAGGTAGAGAGAAACCAACAAGAATTACCATAGACCCAAAGCCATACAAAGAACTAACATTAGATGTTTCAAAATTGGAGCCATAAACCAAAAACCAAGACACCTTACTGGGCCACATCACTATCATCATTAGTATCTACTATCATCTGCCAGAAGAGCAAAAGAACAGTGGAACTCTATTCTGATTACCACAAATAATAAGAACAGCCCAAGCTCTTAGGCACATGTATATGCAGTTGTGAAAACAACCAATCTTAAAAAAATAATGTGCAGGGTCAACCTGTGCACCCAATTTCCTTAAAACAATCAACTTGAACCGTTTGTGGGAAGGGAAGGAGAACCTTTGATGACTTGACAAAACACTCCCTTTTGGGTGTACTGTGATGATTTTGTAACCTTTCAGCCTCATGTCAATGGTGGTGCCAGGTGGAAAGAAAGGGATCTATTGTTCTTGATAAGTAGAAGTTGATACATGATTTGTTTCATTCTCTAGTTCCTGCTCATGCTATCCATTCTTTGGATTTTCCTTGCTTTGAGTCCATTCTGGATTTGTTATTACAGCTTCAAATGAGGTTAGAATCACGGCTCTGATATGACTGCAATGCTCCTAAATTCTCTAATACTACTGTAATGATCCCTGCCGAAATCTGAAGATTAAATTGATTCAAAAGGGATCATTTCAGTGGTGTCAGAGCATTTAGGATTGTTATAGTGATCTGGGTCATTGACGGATTACCCCAAATGGAGGATGAACCATGCTCAAGGTGAAATGACCCCAGATGAACGTAGAAGCCCACTATTCTCATCTTTGCTTATTCAGCACGGGCTGTTGCCCTTCCTGACTTAGCACTGCATATGGTGTCAAGTTCTATAGTACCGTTGGTGCATGATTTCTTACATACATGTTGTGGGGAGTTGGGTTTGATAATGGAAAAGAGCCGGTGAGATTCATTGCCGCATGCCGAATCATAATCTGTCACCAATAGAGTATATTATGTAGCAGTTTCTAAAATCAAGATAAATGTACATTAACTAAAAGTCGATTGCCCCTTTCTTATCCCTCCACCACTGAAATAGGAAATAACGAGTGTTCAATAATTGGGCTAACTTATCTACTGTTGTATTATCTAGCAAAGTTATGCATGTGACTTTTTTTGTTCATGCAGGGGAGAGTCCAGTAAAATGTTGAAGGCTCAGCAATAAAATTCGATAAGCGAAGAGTAGCCCTGATTATAGGAGTCACAGGAATTGTGGGCAATAGCTTGGCTGAAATCTTGCCTTTGTCAGACACTCCTGGTGGACCCTGGAAAGTTTACGGTGTTGCTAGGAGGCCTAAGCCTAATTGGTCTCCAGACACTCTAGTTGATTATATCCAATGTGATGTGTCAAACAGAGAAGAGACTTTAGAAAAGATTTCTACTTTGAAGGATGTAACTCATGTTTTTTGGGTTTGTTGGGTTAGTAGAGAGACAGAGGAACAAAACTGTCAAGACAATGGCAGAGTCTTCAATAATGTCTTAGATGCACTACTGCCTAATGCCGAAAATCTTGAGCACATCTGTCTTCAGACTGGTTTGAAACACTACATAGGTCCATTTGATAATGCAACCAAAAATCAAAATATTCAACCCTATGAGCCACCCTTTCATGAAGAGCTTCCCAGGCTACCCGGGCCTAATTTCTACTACACACTTGAAGATATACTGTTTGATGCCGCCAAGAAGAAAAAGGGACTAACTTGGTCCATTCACCGCCCTCCAGCCATATTTGGCTTCTCTGCTTGGAGCTTAATGAACATCATTGGTACTCTTCTATGCTTCCATTTGCAAATATGAGGGGCTTTCATTCAAATACCCGGGCAATAGAGTCGCATGGGAACAATTTACGGATGTAGCTGACGCTGAATTGATTGCAGAGCAAGAAATATGGGCTGCTGTAGATCCTAACGCCAAGAACCAGGCCTTCAATTGTTCTAATGGAGATGTGTTTAAATGGAAAAAACTGTGGAAACTAATTGCAGAGAAATTTGAGCTGAAAATGCTGCCATATGAAGGTGAAGGATTTAGTCTGGCTGAAGCAATGAAAGACAAAGGACCTATCTTTTAACATAAAGGGGTAAAATTTTTATTAAATCAAGGAAACGTTACAAAGCAAGGGCATTAAATGGCCCTATCAAGTTCAACCAAGTGATCCAATTGATGAGACAAATCCGGGGGTAGTTGGCCCCGATCCACCAAATTCCAATCATGCATATGATCAAAAGCCCATTTAGCCAAGCAATCAACAACACCATTCCATTCACGAGGAATATGATTGAAAGTAATATACTCAAGAGAGGCACAGAGAGTGAGAATTTGTTCAACAATCAAAGCCAACTGCTAGCTCACATTATCCATATACCGCCTTTTCAGTAAGTTCACCACAACCTGGGAGTCAGACTCACATATGATCCTTCGCCATCCCAACTGACTGCCACTCTCCACAGCCAATAAAATGGCCTGAGCCTCCATAAGATTATTCGTATGAAGACCCTTATATACAGAGAAAATAAACTAAACATCTCCTGAGCTATCTCAGCCCACACCCCCAATGCCAGCATGACCTGGATTTCCATGAGAAGAGCCATCCGAGTTGATTTTTAGGACTCAAAAGGGAGGAGGGGTCCACCTTCCATCCCTATTCACCTTCAGGGTAGGATGCCTGCATCTGTTGCGCATGAGCTGCCGTTGCAGAGGAGGAAGATGAAGATGATTACAACAACCAACATCCCGAGGGTCCACCAGCATAGTCATATCACACTTAGCCGCAATAGTTTCCCCTAAGGAGTGTAAAATTTTCCTCCAAAGGTGAGGAGCCATCAACCTCGAATCCTGAAAGATCCGCTTATTCCTCTCCAACCATAGGTTCCAGATAATAAAGGAAGGCCCAAGAGCCCAAGTAGCCTGAAGAAAGGAGGTAGAAACAGGGGCCCTACCCCACCGTTCCCCAAATTCCACCAAAGAGGAAGCATGCCAGCAGGCCGTATTCCACACCCCCCACCAGAAGTGCCAAATCTCCCTAGCATAGGAACATTGGAAGAAGATATGGGAGACACTCTCTTCACAGCTATGACACAAAACACACATAGAGGGGCCTTGGAAACCACACTTACATAAATTATTCCAAGTAAGACACCGATTTTGAGCCACTAACCACATAAAGAAGTTGCACTTGGGCCATGACAACTTGTGCCAAACTTGCTTCCACCAAGGGACCTCAATGTCCCCAAACATCTGCCTAGTAATCTGCTTATAACCGACAACCACAGAGTACTTTTCAGACAAGTCTGAACCATTCCAAGCCAAGACATCAGGTCCTCTCAAAGAATTACAAGCACGGGAAGCCAGAAGTTGGGAAAGCTCATGCCTATCCCCCTCAGACCCTCCTGGTGGCCACTCAGAAGGATGCTTCCAACGAAAACGTAGAACCAAACCATCATGCTGCGCCACCTTATAATGCTCCACAGTATCCCAGCCACCCACACTAAAAACCTTAGAAAGAGGCTAAAGATGAGGAAAAGAAGAGAGAATAGGAGGGTGACCATCCCAAGAATCTAACCAAAAAAGAGCCTGTGACCCCGAATGACAGATCCAAAAAAGAGCATCCTTAATCAACTGCGCCCCCACTTTCAAAGTATGCCAAATCATAGAACCACTCCCTTCGAGAGGATAGCGAGGGACCTCAAAAGAAGCAACACCACGAAGATATTTATGGTTGAGAATACGAGCCCATAACTGGTGCTGATGGGTGCACTAGCGCCAATAAAGCTTGGCAGCAAGAGCTTTCCCATTCAAAATAGTAGAGCGTAAACCAAGACCACCCTCTTGCTTTGGTCTACACACTGATTCCCACTTAACAAGGCTCCATTTTGAAGACAACAAATTACCGCTCCAAAGAAATTGACAAGAAAGAGCATCAAATTCCTTAAGGAAATACATAGGACCCGCTTGAACTAAGCACCTGTAGATGGGAAGGGCCTAGATAACAGACTTGAGAAGAGTCACTCTAGCAGCAGAAGACAACCAACAATGAGTCCAATGAGTAACCTTCCGCCTAAGCTTATCAAGCAACTACTGCCAGGAGGATCTAGGCTGACGACGAACAGCAAGAGGAATACCCAAGTAGACAAAGGGAAGAGACCCAATTTGAAACCGCAAAATAGCAGCAATCCGACGCTGGATAGCTTGAGGAGTATTAAAGAAGAATATAGAAGACTTTTGCTCATTGACTCTCTGGCCCAAAGCCGTAAGGTAGATGTCCAAAGTTTTCCTGAAGGAATTAGCCTCCCTAATACGAGCCAGTCCCATAAGAGAGGTATCATCCACGAATTGGAGATGAGAAAGCGTAGGCAAGCCCATCCCCCACTGCCAACCATGAATCAAGCCATGTGAAACCTGAGATTTAAGAAGTTGGCCAAGCCCTTCAGCCAAAATAATAAACAAATAAGGAGAGAGCGGATCCCCCTGACGAAGGCCCCTAGAAGCCCCAAAAAGCTTAGAAGGTTCCCCATTCACAATAACCGAAAAGGAGGAAGAAGTCACACAACTCAAAATCCAGCTCACCCAATCAGAGGAAAAGCCAAAGGCCAGTAGAATTTTCTGAAGAAAACTCCATTTAACTCTGTCATAGGCTTTGGCCATATCCAACTTGATAAACATAGACCTATCCTGAGAGGTAGCCATGGAATGAATGGCTTCAGACGCAATCACCACCCCATCCAAAATTTGTCGACCAGCCACAAAGCCGCCTTACTCCTCAGAAATGATCATAGGCAAACAAGATTTGAGCCTCTCAGCAATCAACTTCGTAATAATCTTATACACCACGTTACAGAGCGCAATAGGTCTAAAGAGATCAAGTTTGTTTGCACCTTCCTTCTTAGGAATGAGAACCAGAAAAGTAGCATTTAGGGCACGAAGCATCTACTTACTATGAAGAGACTCCTGAACAACCTCCAACAAATCCAGCTTCACAATATCCCAAAACTCCTGGAAAAACTCAACTGGGAACCCATCAGGGCCAGGAGCTTTCCCTTTGTTCATCCCAAACACCACCTCCTCCACTCCAGATAAAGTCACTAGGCGAATAAGCAAAACATTCAACTCATTAGAAATTAAAGAGGGAATACAAGAAAGGACTCTATTTTCATCAGCCTCAGTAGGTAAAGAATCCTTAGTGAATAGATTAGAGTAGAACTGACGAAGCCTCTCTGGACAGAGCATGTTGTGCAGAGATTGAAATACCCTCAGAGTTAACAAGAGATGAAATAAAGCACTTATTTCGACGAGCTTGCACTGAATGATGGAAAAAAGCCATATTCCTATCACCCTCTTGAAGCCAATCAATCCTAGCCTTTTGTTTCCAGAAAATCTCTTCACGAAGCTCCCATTCTTCCACCAATTTCAGAGTCTGGGATTCAGCATGCCCAAGAGCCTCCGAGAAGCCCAAATCCCGAATCTGGCGGGTAATCACAGCAAGGCGGTCCAACGCTTCTCTTTTCCTAGCCCGAAAATTACCAAAACTCAACCTATTCCATCGCTTAAGATGAAACTTAACAAATTGCAACTTCTTAACCAGAGAATACATTGTTGTACCATATGCAGGGGCGCCATCCTGCCACCATTGAGCCACAAGATCACCCAAAGATGGATCACGCAACCACATAAGCTAGAATTTGAAAGGTGGATTCTTAGGATTTGGAAAGGTTGAAGTCAAAAACTTAATTGGCCAATGATCAGAGCCACGCCAGTCAAGAATCTCAGAGCAAATGACCAAGCTACCTCTAACCTAAGAGCAAGAGACAAAGAAATGATCAAGCCGCTAGGCAATCGCTTCAGGCCCACTCCTTCTATTATTCCAAGTGAAAATTCCATTAGAGGGTTTTACATCCATTAGAGCCAGAGAGTCCACATTAGTCCAAAACAGATCTAAAGCAGGACCAAGCCTAGGCATCCCTCCCCTTTTCTCTTCCAAGCTCAACACAGCATTGAAGTCACCAGCTAAGATCCAAGGCAGAAAGGGAGCACAGGACCTAACATACCTGATATGAGCCCAAAGCTGGGTTTTACCACGAATATCAATTGGAGCATAAACATTACTAACCAAAATAGTCTCACCAGATTCCAAAACCGAAGCCACCATAGAAATAGCAGACTGGCTAGAAATCCACCAACGAGGAACAAGCTTACAAGGATCCCAGAAAAGAGCCAGACCCCCAGAGGTTCCCCTAGACCCAATACACTAACACTGGCCAGAAAACCAAATACGAGGGGCATGATGAAGCATGAGGTCCACCTGAAGCTTAGTTTTCTGAATGCAAAAGATATCAGGAGAATGAACAACAATCAAATCTTGAATAGCCTTTTGACAGGAGGTGCTATTCAACCCCCTTGCATTCCATGAGAGAATAATCACGAGGAAGGTTGAGAGAAGTGGGCCTCAAGGGTCTTAATAGCACTAGATTCTACCAATAGATCCCTAGTAGATTTAAGCTTGTCTGCATCCTTTTTACGATCAACTTTCGAAGAAAATTCAAAATGCCCCTTCTTGAGAGGGCGTTGCAGCACCCCCAAAGCAGGAGACGATCCTCGACCTTTACCTGAAGAAAACACTGCCTTAGCTAAATCTGCTAAAACAATATCATCCTGCACCTCTACAGAGGCCCCAAGAGGCTCCGAACTCCCTTGCTCCAATGCCGGAGAAATATTCTGCACAACAATTGCTTTCTCCAGCCCTGTATCCAACCCAACATCCATACCAATTGAAGAAAGCTCAACAGGAATCCCTTCCTCCAAAGCCTATTATCCAGGACCTCAAACCGATTGAAACCTTGATCACTCTGACTATCCTTATAGGCCTGCTTGTGACCCCTCCCTTTATTTCTCTACTTAACAGGGATAAAGCCATCCTTATCAGGCCCACCCTCAACCCCAGACGCCTTCCCTTTATCCCCTTTCTCCACTGAAGGCCCAGAAGAAGGAGAAGAAGACACCCCTGCAGCATTGGGTGCCCGAGGACATTGGCGCTGAAGGTGTCCATACTCGTGACAAAAGCAGCAACGAAAAGGAAGGGACTCATAATCAAGCGGTTGAATCCACGAGGCAGAGCCAATACAAATTTCCAAAGAATCCGGCAGAGGGCTATTTAAATCAATTTCAACACAAATGCGAGTATAAGAGAATACCTTTTTATCCAAAGTATTTTGAGCAATGGCAGCCGGCTTCCCCAACAAAGCCGCAATCTGGTGCAGAATATCCTCCCTCCAAAACTCCAACGGCAGCCACGGAAGACGGACCCAAACAGGAACCCGTGTAGGAAGATTCTCTGTTGCATTAAAACCTCCATGCCAGGGCTTAATGAACAAGTCAACATGATTGTAAAAATATGGCCCTCCCTCAAAAACACGATTACGATTTGAGATACAAGAAAAATCAACCATGAAATAGCCATTTGCAGCCACCAAAAGATCGAAATCTCCTTCAACTTGCCAGGTTCAACGGATCCAAGACTCTAAAGCCGAAAGAGGGACACAAATACCCAAGAACTTGTAGATCAGAGCATGTTGGCTCCAATAATCTATGTCCTCCTAAACCGATTCAGGAGAAATAACCAGAACAGGGCGATCTTGACTCCGTGGCAAGCATCTGTTCACTTTCTTGAGCTTAGAGCTCTCACCCACAAAGGACGAATCTGATTTTTGTGCATGCATGGCTGCCGAACAATTCTGAGAAGTCTTTGGCCCAGCAAGCACAAGGCTTTTGGAAGCCTCTGCCATACCTTCACACCGAAACCCAACACCCAACCCTCACCGAATCCTCCCCTCAGAACTCCCACTGCTTCCACCTCCCACTTCCCTCACCCCACACAACCCCCAACCCCCCGCACCCAACTCCCTTCAGTCCCCTACGCAACAAAACCAAAGCCTCGGCCTGTCACAGGCCACGGGCAACTAACAACAGAGAGCGCAACAATTTTTCCTAAAAGCCAATCACTGCCGGTTATACTGGAGGTTGATAACAAAGGACCTATCTGGGAGGCAATTGTGAAAGAAAATAATTTATGCCCCACCAAAATTGAGGAAGTTGGAAATTGGTGGTTTGCAGACTTCATGCTAAATGTTCCATTTGAGGGTGTCAATAGCATGAACAAAAGTAAGGAGTATGGTTTCTTTGGGTTTCGTAATACATAATCTTCTTTCCTACCATGGATTGATAAAATGAAGCTATCTAAGATTATTCCATAGCTTTGATCAGTATGCCAGTCAGTAGCAAGAGTACTGGTCTGGACTGAACTACTTAGTATGCCCTATATCTAGTTCTATTGTTGCAACTGCACCATAATTAAAATGCTTTTAAATGGAACTGTACGTTTCCATCGTGTTCTAAGTTTAAATACTCTTGTTTTTGTACTTGCAAAGCTGAACTTCTTTTCCTACCTTCTTCATTTGTTTGATCTTCCAAGGCTTTGAGAATACCAATTGTAACTTATGTATATTTCAGTATTTGTATCTAAAATGAATTTTGGTTGGCTTTCATCACGTACAACCCATATATTTACCTTGACTGCATCAAAGCCCAAGATGTATGAAGAGTTTCAGTGTGAAAGTCGTTGCGTTCATTCCAAGTATTTAGAGAAAGTGATTACCATTTTTTTTGGGGAAAAATATTTGATCAGAATAGTTTGTTTTAAATATGTGAGATTTTAATCTGAACTTGTCTTGGTTAAAGCAGTGCCCAGTTCACCAAAACAGGTATCAAGTAATGATAAATCAATCAAATTTTTACATCAGAATTTGCACACAGTTTTTTTTCAGAAATCTTGATTTTCGTGTGGAAACAAAATGTTATTAATTGATAATCAATCAATCAAGCTGATACTCCTAAGTCTTCTCTTCTCGAATCAGCATTTACATAGAAGTTGCAACTGTCTTTCATGGTGCTGGAAATGAAGACAACATTAAGAAATTGTGGCAAGTGTGATAAATGTCGTATCTTGCCATATTTCATCAATCTAAGTGTGTTGCAAGAAGGTTGGGTTCCAAACTTTTCATTTGTTCTAATGTAACTTTTGTATTTGAGTCTTTAGATTGTTTGGTTCGCAGGAGTAATGAATGATTATCATCTGTCTCAAGGAAGAAGATTCAATAATTGTGCACATCTTAAAATTGTATGTTGTTATGTTAAACTATGAAATTTTATAGCGACACCTTTGGTTGGCTGATTGGTTAAACTTAAGTTCTTAGGTCCATGCCATCAATTTTGATGTCATTAATATTCATAGTTGCAAAAGGTGTCAAAAACAACGCTTTTTTAATCTCTAATTCGTGATAATTAATTGTCACACCCCATTGTTGAATTTACTTGTACAAATAATTGAACATTTTCTCTCTAAAATTATATACAAAAACAATAAAATCTATAATATCAATTTTTTTTTTTTAAAATCTATGCTCCTAAATATGTAAACACAATTTAACCATATAATTAAATAACATGATACTACTAACTAAATGATTTAACCTAATATTATTACTAAAACACCCTAAACCTATTATTACAATATCATATTTCTAATGAAACTTAACTCAAAACTAATAGGTTGATTGATGCTATGATGGGAATAGTAGATGGTGATATATCCTATTTCTTATATAAGATACCTAAACTTAAACTTGTTCTTACTAAACATAAAAATAAACCTAAATCTAATGTCAATTTCTTAGACTATAACCCTAAACACAATTTTAGTTTACCTATTTCCTTCTCCACTATTGTAGGCTCCAATACTCAATATCCATGGAGGCAAAGTGTCTAGCATGAAGAGAGCAGTTATGTGAATCAAGAAGGATGTCAATGTGGAGGTTGATGGAAAAAATATTCTTTCAACAATCACTACAATCACCCCTTGCACTTTATCTTTCTTTAAGGAAAGTGAGATAGATGAGTTTTTGCAATATTATCATATATTATTCTTTTGATTTCCTTCTCACTACTCACATGTCACATTTCATTTTTTGTAGTCCTCTCCATTGGCATACAACTCAAATGGAAATATTTTCACATGTACATGAATCCCCTCTACCAATAGTCAAGTCACATTATGAGGTTTTCATATGCAAAAAATGTGTCTTTTGACACAAGCATATTTCCAAGGATTTATATTCCCAGATTCAAGAAAACCCAACATGTAAGGTCATTTTTAACCTTATTAGGGCAATGAACATTTTTTCACTAGTTCATGCAAATCTCTCTATCTTTTTTTAGTTTTTCTAGTAAAAGATTTGTTTGTAGCAAATTTTTGTTTGGTTCATGATATTTTTTATGGTTTCTGGAAAATGTTTCTTTGATTCTTGTGAATTCTAGGGCTTCTAGCAATTTTTTCTCTACTAAAAGAAAAGAAAAATAAACAAAAATATTACTCTTAAATTCAAGGGAAAACAACTAAAATGGATGGGGAAGAGGGCTTAAACCCTAATCCCTTTAATATGGAAGGAATCTAGGATTTAAGTGTCCCCTCTCCCAAGCATCTCATTAAGAATTACCAACCAAAAAGCTAAGATACTTTCAACCTCAATGGTGAGTCAATCAGACTTGGGTTGGTGAGATTCTTTGAGGACAGGGGTTGATTCTAATTAAGAATTATTTGAAACATGAAACTAAATGAACTATATGACCTAATATGCAAATTGCAGATTCTCGAAAGTAAATAGACTGTATCAACATTTTTAAGGCAGATCTGAGAGATATCAGAGCGCATACATACCTACCACCAAAAGTTGATTCTAGAATATGCAGAGGGACTGGTTCACCCCTGAGCGAATGGGTCCGTGATAAGGCTTCTGAAAATGCTTTTTACAGTCCTTTGGTGCCAGATCGGAGATGTTGATTTCCACTTGCAAACTTTTTGGAATGATGAAAAATAAATTATACAACTTAGTTTCCATAGGGATACAAGAATGATGACAACAAATGCAACAATGAAAAATTTCTCTTCAAGATCTCTTTAATCCTTCTTCAACCTCTAACTTGCACATATGTACAAAGAGGACAAAAATGTTTGTTGGTGCCATATAGGGGTTTGCCTCAGTCAAACCTCGTAAATAGTGTTACCACTTTCACAATGGCAATGTTAATGATAAAAAATGATAATGGAAAGGAAGGAAATGATGAATGAACACTTGTTGCAACTCACCGACCCTTCAATGCCTTCCTTGAAGGACTGTAGTCATACACATCTCTTTAAAGGAATTGGATCTTGCTTTCTTGATTTGCTTGAATGCTTGGATGTATGAAGACCTATAACAATTGTTAACCTTCACAACATAAACACACATAACTTTGACATGATATTAGGATCTTGATTGCTGTTGTAAATGACTGATAATATTGCTCTTGAATGCTCTTGACAACTTAGGGTCTGAAGGAATGTTTTGTGGATCTTGGGTAGAGGTTTGAGGTCCCTTCTTGGTTAAATGTGGAATACATAAATTTTTGAAACATCTTATCTATCCTCTTTTCATGAGAGTCTTCCACCTTTTTTGGATTATCTTGTCATCAATTATCTCCTTGTAGGTTCCAAATATCTTGGTAGATAGGTCCTTAGGCTTTTCCAACAAAATTTCAACATAGGCCTTAACATCAGTAGGTCAAACCTCACATGGAAATTGATGCAACTATTCCTTAATTTTGGTTGACCTGCTATTTCTTAGGAGTTGATCTGTTGTTTGTTAGTAGTCTTCATAGGAGCTAATTAGGTGTTGTTTACTCTATTTTGGACTATAGTTATTGTGCAATCTACGTAGGAGTTGATTTAGTTGTTTTGGACTGTAGTTACTGTGTAGTCTATGTAGGAGTTGATTTAGGTGATTTTGGTGGTTAAAACAAGATAGTTGTTAATGTAGGAGGTGGTTTTTTTTAGTGAATGTAATGATCATTTTTTTAGAATAATAAAAAATAAAGTGTCTTTGTAGAAGGAGCTAGAATCACCATACCTTTAGTGATTTCTATAGTATTGTGCTTATTTCCTCTACTATATAGAGGACAAGTTTCTTTATCTTTGCAGGAATTGAAGATTCATCTACATCATTTTGGTATTAGAGCAAACTACGATGGTCCAGAGAGGGATCCGTATGCACTAGGGAGGGAGAAGTAGGAGAAATGTTGGTCTTCAGAGGAATAATGTTGATGATTGGATTAGAAGATTAGATGCCATTGAGAACAGGTTGCACTTGGATGATTTTGAAGAGGAACCAGAGCATCCATAGTAGCTATTGGCAGAGTGTCATGCCTGAAGAAAGCTTTAATCTTGATATTATTCCTAGATCTAAATCTGATAAATCATGTATTTAATGCTTTAATTCCAAAGAGTTCATTGTTCTAAAAATCTGTTGTATTGGTGGTTTGTTCGTCCTCATTCTCATTGCTATTATATTGCATATTGTTCGTAAGTGAGATAGCTAAATATTTCTAAGCCTACAACACATTATTGTTCTTGGATCTGGAACTAAACTCTACAAAGTAGGATCATGAGTAGTTGTGGACCCGCAGTAAGACCGTAAATCCCATATTGAAGCCAAATGATAGGCGTGGAAGGGTGAGCAGTAAGTCAGAAAACGTACTAGCAAAAGGATCATTTGAAACACACAAGTAAGTTCTACTCTACCTGTAATGGCAAGTTAGAGGTCTATGAATGCTAGTAGCTCTCTCTCTTCTGTCATACATAACTATTTTGAGGATAAGGAAGAATACATAGATGAAAAGGGGAATTTTAAGTTTCCAGATGTAAGAATATCAAATCTATATCCTAAGAAGGGCATTAAGGCCAAAACAATGCAATCTGTTAGACAATATGAATTAAATCTTAGAGTATATAGAGTTGGGTTTTGTCCAATCTATCTTCCATTTTTATTACCAGATGACATTAAAATATGGAAAGAAAAAGGGTACTTTCATGTACATTTCTCTTATGTTGATATAATAGTCCATCCTCATTTTAACTATGACATAGGAGTCGAGTATTTTGGTAGTCTTATAGATACCGATTGCCGCATTTGGGATCAAGCTGTCATTGCCCAGTTTTGAGGCCAACTCACCAAAGCTTTTGATGAAACCCAAGGAGGTGATGGCCATGTTTCTATATTCCCAAATTTCACCATTAGTCTAGATGATAAGTATGTATAGTTTGTCTTTTGTTTAATTTTGCAAGTTAAAGGTGTTGAGCTTCAGCCTGATTCTATTTATGCCACAATTGGTGGTGAATGTATCTCTCATCTGTTGAACATTGTGTTTCCACCATCAAACTTTCCAACTGGGGTTAGTTACCTAGAAGGTAATTCCAATATCCTAGATTTTGGATGGCATATCAATCATGAAGGGTTTGACATAGGCTTTCTGATCATCAAGAAACTAATTAATCAGCCATAACCTAGGTTTTAGGAATTACCTACACCACCCCATAAGTGGTGGTCTACTAAACCTCATGTGCAAAGTCGACGAGTTTCTAGTGTCGATCTCAAATCCTTACCTGAAGAAACTCTGTTTGAACAACTAGAGGCCTCAACCAGTGAAAGAACCAACTTGTCAACTAGGTCATATTCTTTATCAAGGAATTTTCCAAGTACCTCCAATAAGCCATTCATGGATTATAATCCTGAAGAATCCATTAGATCATTCAACCATTTCCCTCTATACCATCAGCCTTCGATTAATCCATATCCCTCTAGAGCTTCCTTGGCTACAATTTTAGACTTGAGTAGTAATCTTGAGCTCATGGACAAATTAGGTAGACAAGTTAGTAAAAAGTTGGCTCTAACTCCTAAGGAAGAGGATCAATTAGATAAAAAAGGAAAAGGGATTAAGCTAACCAAAGTGGGAGAAAAAGGCTCTATGATGAAAGAAATACTTCCCAAAGTAGGAGCTGAAAATAAAAGTATGTATAAGCTGGAGGTGAAGGGAAAAGAACAAGAAGTTGTAGGTTATGAACCTGGTAGATGGCCAACACCAGAATCTTTCACTATCATCTACCCAGATAGAAACCTACGGGGAAGATATGAAGCAAGATTTCATGTTGATCTGGGTGGAAAACAAAAAAAATCATAAGCCTAGAGGAATTGGATTGCCCAGTGGATGATCTTAGCTTTGGAAAACCTTGATGACATGGTTGTAGATTGAAGAAATACTGGAAATAATTGTTTAGAAAACTAGATCAAATTGAATGATGTTTCTTCTGTACAACATAGGATGAGTTCTTTTGTAGCTAAGATTGAGCATCATTGTTGTTCTCTTACAAATGATCTATCTGGTGTGAGCTATCAAGTGCACCAAGCACACCATGATGTCAAAACTATTGTTTCAAACTAGACTCGCTAGGATACTTATCTTACAAGTATTTATGAGAATCAACAAAATCATGAAAATAATAGATGAAAAGATGCTGATGACTAGAGGATCTTCATAGATGTTGCCAAAAAATTAGAAAAGATTAGGCTAGTAAGTAAAAAGATAAGAAAATCACACACTGGCCGTTATAGTTCTTTTGAAGAAGAAAAGGAGAAGAAAGGAAAGGCTCAAGAGCAACCAACCCTTAAACAAGAAAAGATAATTGTTCAAAGGAGGAAAAGTACAAGAAAGAATGAAAAAGAGGAAATTATTGAATCATCCTTGAGGACAACTCATAAGCCCTCTGCACATGTGACAATGCCCAAATTTAAAGAACATAGCTTAGCTAATATGGAACAAACGGGCCTAATAAGGGATTGGTTACAAGAATTGAATGTAGAAGAAGAACAAGTAGAACCTGTATATATGGATGAACCTAGTTTTGCTAATAAAGAATCAGAAGAATATAAGACACATCAAATGTAAATAATTTTGCGATGTCTATTAGTGATTCAAAAATTTCTTAGAAATCTGTAGATAATGAGTGTTGAGTTAGATTTCTCTAATTACAATAATTTGCAAGAAATGGAACCATGGGAATCCACTAAGAAACTTATAGAAATGGATATTGAAATGAAAGATGTTGTTACTGAAAATTCTAAACCAGAACATCTAAGGCCTTTTGCTGCAACTGGATACATCTTAAATATTGATAAAATTGTGGATCCCTACGACACTATCTACACTTGGGAAGATACTCTAGAAAATATGTTTGACAGAAGTGGTTCATGGACAAAACCTACAAAGGTTTTGTATGCTGAAATATTACTTTTTGGTAGACTTAGAAACTGGTGGAATAATCTACCAGATGTAGGCAAAATAGCTCCCCTAGATGAAGAACATGATTATGTTAAACAAAAAGATATGGGGAAAAATGACATTTTCACTGTTGGATTTGAAGAATTTAGAATTTTGTTAATTGATCTTTTTTGTGGTGATACTTCCAACCAGATAATAGAAGCCACAAAGGTTCTCCAAACCATGAAGTTAAAGAATCTAGCTAAATTCCATGCATGTACAATTTAGTCTTTGAAGCATATATGATTGTTGCAGGAAAAATGCATGACCTAACCACTAAGAAATATTATCTGAATTCTTTACCATGTGCTCTAGGTAGGTGGGTAGAAGATTACATTATCAGGAAAGAGCATAAGATAGTTGAGCAGTGTACTTTTGTTGAACTTAAAGGATTCATTGACTATAAGTTAGAGAAATAATGCCTATTAGGAGCTTTGCAGGCTAATGAAGATGAAAACAATTATAATTGCAATCTAAAAGAATTTCTTGGCTCTGGTTTCCTGTATTAGACTGCTGCTACCATTGTTTCTTTCTTCTTCTGTCTCTTTTGGTTGAGTTTCCAGTTTAGATCTTGATTTTGCATAATTTTGTTGATCAACTTTAAATAGAATGTCTCAGAGTTTTCCCATTGTAGAATGTGAAATATCTCTTCAAGATCTCTTCAATCCTCCTTCAACTTGTAACCTGCACATACACAAAGAGGATGAAATTTTTTGTTGGTGCCATATAGGGGTTTACCGTAGTCAAACCTCATGAATAGTGTTCCCACTTTCACAATGACAATGTTAATTTTATAAAAATTGATAATGGAAAGGAAGGAAATGATGAATGAACACTTGTTGCAACTCACCACCCTTCAATGGCTTCCTTGAAGGACTATAGTCATACACATCTCTTTAAAGGAATTGGATCTTCCTTTCTTGATTTTCTTGAATGCTTAAATGATTGGATGTATGAAGACCTACAACAATTGTTAACCTTCACAACATAAACACACATAACTTTGAAATGATAATAGGATCTTGATTGTTGTTGTAAATGACTGATAATGTTGCTCTTGAATGCTCTTGACAACTTAGGGTCTGAAGGAATGTTTTGTGGATCCTGGGTAGAGGTTTGAGGTCCCTTCTTGGTTAACTGTGGAATACATAAATTTTTGAAACATCTTATTTATCCTCTTTTCATGAGAGTCTTCCACCTTTTTTTGGATTATCTTGTCAATTATCTCCTTATAGGTTCTAAATATCTTCACAGATGGGTCCTTAGGGTTTTTCAACAAATTTTCAACATAGGCCTTAACATCATAGGTCAAATCTCACATGGAAATTGATGCAACTATTCCTTAATTGTGGTTGACCTGCTATTTCTTAGGAGTTGATCTATTGTTAGTTAGGAGTTGATTTGTTGTTTGTTAGTAGTCAAGTCATAGGAGCTAATTAGGTGTTGTTTACTCTATTTTGGACTACAGTTACTGTGTAGTCTACACGTAGGAGTTGATTTAGGTACTTTTGGTGGTTAAAAGAAGATAGTTGTTAATGTAGGAGGTAGTTTTTTTTGGTGAATGTAATGATTAGTTTTCAAAATAATAAAAAATAGAGTAGCTTTGTAGAAGGAGCTAGAATCTCCATACCTTTCATGATTTCTATAATATTGTGCTTATTTCCTCTGCTATATAGAGGACAAGTTTCTTTATCTTTGCAGGAATTGAAGATTCATCTGCATCATTTTGATATTATAGAAAACTACGATGGTCTTGAGAGGGATCCATATGCACTGGGGAGGGAGAGGTAGGAGAAATGCTAATCTTCAGAGGAATAATGTTGATGATTGGGTTAGAAGATTAGAGGCCATTGAGAACAGGTTGTACTTGGATGATTCTGAAGAGGAACCAGAGCATCCAAAGTAGCTATTGGCAAAGTGTTGAGCCAAGAAGGTAAACCTGTGGCCTTTTTTAGTGAGAAATTAAATGACGCCAAAAAGAAGTATACTATTTATGATAAGAAATTTTATGCTATTGTACAAACATTAAAATATTGGAGGCATTATCTTCTACATAGGGAATTCATTTGATGACTGACAATGAAGATTTGAATTAAATTAATTCTTAGGGCAAGTTGTTCCACAAACATGCAAAATGGGCTTCATTTTTGCAGGCTTGTGCCTTTGTTGTGTAGCATAGGAGTGGTAAATCTAAGGTGGTGGTTGATGCTCTAAGTAGAAGGAGTCATTTGTTGGTTGTAATGAGAAATGCACTTGTTGGTTATGATGAAATGAAATATGAATATGAATCAGATCCATATTTCTGAAAAGTTTATGCACTCCTAAATAGTCAAGACCAAACAGGTATGCATTCTTGTGAAGACTATTTGCTAGCAGATGGTTTTTTTTAAGGGACCTCAACTTTGTATTCCATTTGGATTGAGGAGAGAAAAAATAATAAGGGAGATACACTTAAGTGGTCTTGGTGGAAACTTTGGACGAGATAAGATCTTTAAATTGGTGCATGAGAAATTCTTTTGGCTAAATATGTGAAGAGATGTGAATAGGTTTTTTGTTACTTGTAGGTTGTGCCAAATTGGAAAAGGAGGACAATAAAATACAATCCTTTATATGCCTCTACCTGTGCCAATAGAACCATTGACTAACATTTCCATGGATTTTATCTTGGGGTTGCCACAGACACAAAGAGGATTTGATTTAATGTTTGTAGTGGTTGATCATTTTTCTAAAGTTCCCACTTCATACCTTGTAACAAGACCAATGATGCAAGTCAAGTAACACACTTAGTCTTCAAGTAAATAGTGTGTTAGGTCTCAAAAATGTAGGTTAGAAATCCTAAGAGGGTGTCAAGCTCTATGATCATACTTGCAACATTTTTGAAGTAACGAATGGAGATAACCTATTAGGTTGATGACTTCCTGCACTTTAAGCTCTGCTAGACCTAGGTGGGTGGACCTTTATAATGGACCATATTAGAGGAATGTCTGATTTGGTTAAATTGGTGGATCTATCCATACTGGAAAATAGTGTGGGATAGATGAAAGCTTACTAACTACTACTGAAATTTGAAATGTGAATGTATGGATAAGATTTTATGAAATTCTAAAATGGAATTGGTATGATCAGTGCCTACTTTTGTTGGGATAATGGAGTCAAGAGGTGAATGATATGTGTCTTACTTACTGGCTACAATTATAATTGCTTGACACTTGTGACTATTTATACCTTGTATAAACATGCAAGGATGTAACTATCAGACTCTTCTTATCGATCCAAATGATTCTTACCAGGTTACTATGATTAATTAATAGTAAGTTTTAATCCTTCCTTGAAGGAACCAGTTAACTGAATCACACAAAAGCAACAAATGTGCCCTGACAAATCAAATATAGATTTGAATAACAAGATAGAATCAAGTTGGAGACAGTGTGATAATTTTATCAATTATAAGGCTCTTCTTATTGATCCAAATAACACTTCCAGATTATTGTGATTGACTAGAAGGATTTTAATTCTTTCAAAGAAACCAATTAATCACAGCACACAAGAACAACAAATGTGCCTTGATAAATTGAATATATACTTAATACACCAATTTAAATAATAAGGAAATATTAAGTTGGAGACAACCAAATAATCATATATTTTCAACAAACAATTGACAGCAAATTTTAGCCACCAAATTAAAACTTCTTCTCCATTTGCATTATTTCAAAATATTTTGCAATACACATCATGATATTTTGTTTGGGCAACTGTTCCACCTATCTAGTATATTTCCTAACCTACTGATGATTCCTAATTCTAATACCTTCTTCATTTGATTTCATCAGGCATATATACATTATATCTTCTAGGGTTATGACCCTTCATATCTGTTTGTTGCGGATCTCTTCAGTATTCTTCAATGAAAAATAAAATATTTAATTAGTTTCCTTTGGAAAATTAAAATATTTTAACCTTCATCTTTTTGTTCTTCGTGAAATTTTAATCTTGAATTATTCATTAAGATTCTTTGTTGGCAATTTCTCACTTTATGTTTTACCTGAGATGTCCTTTGAGTAAAATAATTATCCACCTTGTAATCTTTGTGGTCCCTTTTAATTTCCTCAGTGAAAATCTTACTTTTAATTGCATGCACTATTGTTTAGGTAAAATAATTACCTACTTTGTTAATTCCTCGAAAGTATTTTATTTTCCAAAAAATACTTTTCATTTGCTCTTTTCATCTTTGGAAAAAATATTCTACCTTCTAGTGCAAATATTTTGAAAATTTTACCTTTTATGCTTTTCCTAGGTAAAATAATTATCCACCCTTTAACTCCCTTTGAATTTGCCATCCTCGTGAATTTTAATTATGATCTATTATCATTTGTTAGATTTTCACATTTTCTTTTACCCGTATCATATTGAATAAAATATTCTTTCAGTAGAAATCATCTACTTCTAACCCCCTTGGTAAAAATATTTCACTTGTACACTTTGGCACGATTAAAATATGCCTTGGGTAAAATAATTACCCATTCTTTGATCTTTAGGCTCAACAATATCATGATTATCATTTTAATAGAACCTTACTTTGTGCCTTTTAACATTTTCACCCGCACTAGTTTATATTAATGCCAATGTTTTGTTAAAATCTTTCTTGATAAATATTATTCATCACGCTTTAATGAAATAAAACCTTGCTTCATATTTTTGTTTTCGTGGATGAAATATAAGTGGTGTCTGGCTATCGGTGGGAATTTTCCCGGAAACCTCATTTGAGTGACCCACTTAATCATAGAGATCTGAGAAACCTACTCCGACAATACATGCCTCTTCGATGTTGCTTTCCCACGCTGACTTTAGGGTTTCCCGTTCTTTGTCTATTTATTTTGCATTATTGCTACACCTGGTTTCTATCAGTTTAGATTCCATCTTATGATCAACAAACCCTATAATCAAGAACAAATGAAAATTCTGCACGTGGTATTCCAATCCACAATGCTTGGACTTCCTCTTTTGCGCTTTGGTTGTTCTTCAACCATTGTTATCCCTCACTTGTCATCGCATTGCTGAGGGGAAACAAAACATCCTTTGTCCATTGTTGCCCTAACTCTCTTTTCATTTAAACCAAATAGGGATGCCATTAATTGATCTTTAAAAATGTTCCACAAGCAAATTCGTTCCAACAATGCCATTGAATAGAAGAATCAGATGTTGAAATATTCGATCCTGCGTTGTAATATTTTGAGAATGATAAAACATTGAGCTTAAAAATTTCAAAACTAAAACGTACGGTCTTGTTCCAACATCATCTCCGTGAGAAACACCTTTTATATACAATGCTTCAAATAGTGGCTCTGGATCATCCCTACTACATGGTTTTTTCTAAGCTTGTTGAAGAGGTGAAATGCACCATATAAGTCTTTGTTGGTACAAAAAGTAGTTGAATGTCCTCATGTGACAATTTCTCCTGGGATACATCAAATCTAAGATGAAAACCTCTCCGTCGTAAAATAAAATCTGAGTGAAACACCTTTGTTTCTACCACTTGCGTAGATATATGCCTTGCTCCTTTTCTATGAGTTTTGGCAACATCGAGCAAATGTTTATGCAGCTCTATCTCCTTCCCATCTAAGCCATGTGTATGAGGGATTTTCTGCAACTAATAGTCAATTGAGCACACTGAGTATGTCCAATAATTCTGACATTGCTTCATTTGTGTGGGACACCTTGCTCCATTTTGAGCTTGTAAGCATCCTCCATTTTTTCTTGAAATTCATGGAAGCTTTAGTATCAAACCCACAAAGATGTTAAAATAAGTTAAAACCACATAGATTAACTTAGATCGATATTTTCTTTTGATGGAATTTAGACAACAAAAGAGGTGTCTCTTTATTATTTTATGTGGAAACATATAGCCTCCAGTGCCTTGAAATCATACTGGAAGCCATAGTTGGGCGAATTTTGCAACCTCTATTCGTTTTCTTGACTCAGCCTCTTCAAACTCCCATTTTGTGTATCCATGGAATAATCGAGGATCATTGGAACCCATATAGCAGCCACACCCTTATGTCCTTCTTTGCTTGTGGGAACAAAGTATGCTATTGTCTATTGCCAATATTTGTTTTATGATCACCTTTGTAGGCTCACAAGTGGATTTATCTCAAAAATCCCGCTCGCTCATGAGTAAGAATGGATGTAAAGCTTGGAAAGAGATGCACATTCTTATAACAGATGACCAAGTCAAATCTCCCTATTGCTATCACCCTAAGGTTGAGCAATTAATAACCTTGATGCATGTACATACATTATTTATACTAGAAGCTTCATATCAGCTCAATAATCCAAACCCAAAAAATTGGTGGTTAGTGAAAATATAGACTTATGTGAGTTTTAAGAGTATGTACTGATATGGTATTTCTGTAGACTCGTATGTGATAAGGGCAACTCATAGGCATGAGTTGATAAAGTTCATCTTTTATATCCAAGACATGCTTTCTTTGTAAAACCATAAAATTTTCATTCATCATCTTTAGCCACATGTTATTATGTACAAAGAAACTCACACCCATGCCGTATATGGGTTTCCAAAAATCTTCAGTGTGTTGCCTAATAGCCCCTTTAGGATGCCAAAACACCAAGCCCTCTCTTGTGGGTAGCCTATGCTTTACCCTTCTGGTTTTAAGAGGAATTTTTTTATTTTAAATCAATGTTATCCAATTCAATCATTATGGAAAACATTCCTTAGAGGTCTCTTTTGCACTCATTACAACCAGTAATAATTAGATCTCATGACACCCAATATCTTGCAGTTATGCTTCTCAAACTGAAATAGGTTTTCATTAGAATTTATTTTCTTGCATTCTGCACAATGATTATAATAGGTCAAGTAGCTTCTAGAATCACCTTAGAAAACTGATCAAAACTTCTCATGGAGCCACAAAACTGCAACGACATGTTGATTTATGATAAGGGACTGTGGTTGCTAGGTGGATTTGTATAATTCCATTAGGATTACAAAATATCAATGTTAAAAGTTTCCCATTTACCATTTTTTGAAACTTGCCTTTGTCAAGAACCATCTAAAAACTCACCAACTTGGTATTTTGTAAAAAATATCAAATGTGATTATGAGAAGCTGCCACCCTGGATACTAGTTCATTTAGGTCAAACGAACATGTGTGCAAGAGGGTTTTTATTCAATCTTATTCCTTCGCAAGATATTAAAAATCAAACTTGACTGCTCTATAGCTGTTTTGGAAATGCAGTCTTCAAACAGGGTAAAATCCATTTGGTTTTGATGTTGAAAAAATATTAAATGAAGTGCTAAGGCTCTGAAAATTGACATGGATGCACATTAAGGTGGGAAGAATATGAGGCACCAATTGGTTTTTCATGAAACTTTTTCATTTTCTTAATATCATCCTCAAAAGTTGACCCTTTTGGCAGTTTTAACAGTGTAAACAACAAACCTTCGCAAAACCCTTCCACTTGCCATTTTGGAATCTTGTCAAAACTTCTTGTATGAAGCTGAAATTTGGCATGCACATTCACATATGTTAGATAAACATGCTTGCAAGGTGATTTTGCTTGAAATTGCACTGGCTTCCAATTATGATTTTTCAAAGTGGGCGATTTGAGCAGATTTTTCAATTGTACTTTTGAGTGCTGAAATTAAATTTTTGATCATGGCAACCAAAAATTTTGCAAAAAATTGCATGAAATCTTAGGCTCCAACATAGTGCAGTTACATGGTATTCCAAAAACCATAACCAATGATAGGGACACAAAGTTCTTAAGCCACTTTTGGAGAGCCTCGTGGAAGAAGTTGGATAGCAGATTACGATATAGTTCAATGTACCACTCCCAAACTGATGGTATCTGTCGAATTTTAGTATTTCAAAATGTTTAGGGAAGGGGATCAACGAGATGGAGGGATCAAATGGATATGGGCATATCTCTTCAAATTTGAATGATTGTTCGCTAGTCTCAGCTTGAAGATCTTTTATAGCGTCTTTGATTTCCAACAGATCCAAGTTGACTGGTGGCGGGTTGGATGGATATCGATGGTAGGACGATAAAGGATCTTGCTGAGAGAGTGTTGGATTATTGAGGTATGGATTTTGATAATGGGATGATGACATCCCTTGTTGGTATGTTGGGGGATTTTGTTGATATGGGGGTTGTTGTTGTGAGGTATATTACAGATTCATTTGATAAAAATGTGAGGTAGGCTACTGAGGAGCTTGGATGTAATGTTGCGGATTGACCTACTGATACTGAGGGTATTGTTGCGACTGTTGGGAGGCTGCATAAGGTGGTTGTTGTTGGGACTACTGTTGGTTATGGTAATAATGATGTTGTGGTGGTTGTTGATGTGATGTGAGATGTTGTGTGGGCCGAGACGGGATGTTGTATTGTGTTTGAGCTCATGACCATAGGATGGATGCGAGGAATGGGGATATGGTCTAAGTGGGAGGTTGGGACAAATTTCTTTGTGGCTAGTATGGTGGTTGTTGTTGTTGGGGCGGCTGAGATAACGTAGGGGGATTTTGCAAAGGAGGTTGTTGGGTACCAAAGGGGACATTTGGAGGTGGTAGGTTAGATTGGGGGGGCTGTGGAGATGCATATGAAGGTGATGGTAGGTTTATGGCCCCAGAAGGTGGAGGAAATGCATTAAAAGGGGTGCCCCCGGTGTTGACAGGAGGTGGATTTGAAAGGGGTGGTGCTGTTAGCATTAATGGTTGTGGTTGTGGGATGTTTTGTGGCATGCCAAAGGCAAAAGGATCATTGGGATTAGTGGTTTGGGGAGCCCCTATAACTGAGAATGCGGCATGCAGGGGATTGATGATGGGATACAGAATGACGTTGCCGAATTCAGGTTGATGCCAACCTTCTACGGGAGGAACATTGGGGACGTATGAACCGCCTGGTGCATTGTGTGAACCTTGGGGTATGTTAGGTGTGGAACCGCTATTCTTGGATAGGTCGATACCTGATGGCAGCTTGACACCTTTTTCAATTAAGTGAGCCAAGATTTCTTCCCCATGTTTTTCAAGAAGGCGATCTGTCATTTGCACATTGACCGGGTTACTAAAGTGTTCCTCAAATGTAATTTCGGGTTGAATGACCATGTTTTCATCCCCGAGGGGTGATGTGTTTTGACCGTTGATATTGCATTGTGATGATGTACCATTGTGCGGATCCCGAGGGATGTTCGCACCATTATGGGGGTCTTGCGAGGCATTAGCTGTGTTGTTCGGATCTTGAGGGATGTTTGGTTGGGATTGTTGTTCTGCCATTTTCCTTGTTTGTGACCGGGTCTGAACGGGTAGGATGCTAGGATGACCTTGGTGATGAAAGGATTAATTTGATTTGATGATTGATTAGCCGACAAGGATGTGGCTCGATAGGATTGATCTGATTTGACCGAAGTGGATTGGGTTGATTAATAGATAATGGGTCGATCTGAGTTGGATGATATGATGATTTGATTTGGATTGATGATTGATTAGGATGAATGATAATGATTAGAATATGAAACCGAGTTCAAGAGTGATCCTTGGTAACGCTAGGTGTTGATTAACCGATTAAAGGGTGGATGTATGATACCAACACCGAATCCAACTTGAGATAGAAGTGGATTGATTGGGCCGACAAGGATGACCAACTTAGGACGGATGACTACCTTAAGTCAGTTTTGATGGATGATGATTAGAGATGAACACCTAGGTCAATTTGGATAACCGCTCTAGTGAGGTTTCAATGGGATATCGGTGGTCCAAAATGAGGAAATGATAATCAGAATGTGGGTTGAAAATGGGTAAATGAGGACTCTGAATGGGTGAACGGATGCACAAACTAAGGGGATGAACGTTTAGGATGGTGAATAGATTCTCGAAACATGTATATGAATGTTTGGAACGGGGGGACGAGTGATCGAAACGGGTGTCCCGAATGACGAAACAGATGATAAAGTCGATCGGTCAAGGGTTAGGTCTGCCCTTGTGAAGGATAGGTCTGCCTAAGGAACAAAAGATGGTCAAATTTTGCCAAAACAGGCCTGAAAGGAGTGGGTCAAAGGTTAGGTTCACCCCTAGATGGGTTAGGTCCACCTGCGGAGGGAAAGTTCACCTGTCCAGAGGTCAGGTCCGCCTATGGGGAGGGCAGGTCTGCCTATGGAGCAAAACTTGGTCAAAAAAGGCTAAAACAGGCTCCAAAGGACTGGTTTATTGGTCAGGTCCACCCCTGGATGGGTCAGGTTCACCCCTGGAGGACAGGTCTGCCTGTCTGGATGGCAGGTCCACTTGTCGGGAGGGCAGGTCCGCCTATGGAGCAAAAGTTGGTCAAAATTGGCTGAAAAAGGCTGGAAAAGGCTGGTTCAAGGTCAAGTTCACTTGTTCAAAGGTCAGGTTCACCTCGGGATAGGTTTAAACTTGAATTTTGACAAAAAGACTAAGGCAAAGGACCTCAAAACACAACAATCATCAATGAAAAGGATATGGCTGAGTGAAATGAATTAGACAATCACTGGTTTCGCACAAAGAAGATAATTCAGACAATTACAAACCTAAGTCTAGTAGAGAGGGTATGGCCGACAAAGTCTTCTAATCTAGGATGAACATGGTTACTAGGGAGTCCTCGATATACACCTAGTACGTGAGGCCCAAACCGTGAACACGAACCCGTTACAAGCGTGAGTCGGGAACCTTAAAGTCTCAGACCAACTCTTCACATCATCCCGACGCTTCGCCAATTACAATGTTGTTGGATTGAGGTACAACTTTCGCTCTCCCCCCTTTATATACCCCGCCAGTACGTATGGTTGGAATCGTCCCTTTGGGTGATGAAATCCCCAAGCAGGTCCCGTTAAGAAAAATAAAAAAGGATGACTGAAAGGACTTGGTAAGCTACGATTTCTCATCACCCAAGATCGCCGAATGGCGCAAGGGGATTGGATACGTCAAATAGCTCACCCACAAACACGTCAAACACGGTTAATTAACACTCCTAGTTAAACTATGTACCTAAATTAGGGGTTAAAAACCCTTGAAAAAGCCAAGAAGATTGCTAAAAAGTGAAATTTTACCTTCTGGAAAAAGTTGTCTAAGGAAAATCCGCCTGTCTAGAGGTTAGGTCCGCCTGTCCAGAGGGTAGGTCCGCCTGTCTACAGGTCAGGTCCGCCTATATGTAGGTCAAGTCTGCCTGTCTCCAAGTTAGGTTTTCCTATCTGCAGGTTAGGTCTGCCCCTCTGTGAAAAGTTTTCCAAAAACACCTTCTAAGGTCTGTGGAGGGCAGGTCCGCCCCTAGGCAAGGTTGTGTCCACCTGTGGAGGGCGGGTCCACCTGTCTATCAGGTTAGGTCTACCCCTGTAGGTCGGGTCTACCCTAGGAAGGTCAACTCTGCCCCTCTGTAGGTCAGGTCCGCCCTAGGAAGGTCAAGTCTGCCCCTCTGTAGGTTGGGTCCGCCCCTCTGTAACCTGCACCTACAAAAATTCAAAAAATAGCAAACGTGAAAGCAAGAGACCCGTTTGTGGGTCCCACTGGGCATGCTAGAAATGTGATAGGGTGAATTTCAGTGTTAGAAAATGAACAACAAATAAGAGAGTGCAAAATAACAATAAAAGACACCCTACACCTCAAGATTAGCCTAGTTGGATTCAATACAAAATAAAGACAACAAAATGGAACCTTTTACCTTGTCTCGAATTGATCCTTTGGTTGGTCGTTCGATCTTTGGTGTTGTATGCTCCTTGGATGGCAAGAGATGAAAATGTGGATTGTAAGATGGATGGAGAATGGATGAAGGTGGATACAAATATGAAAAATGGCTAAGTATGGCTCAAGAAATTTTTTTGCAAGAGTTTGGCTAGCATGAATGATCTCTCCTAAAATGAGAGAAAAAAGGGGGTATTTATATAGAATTTGGAATTCTCTAGGGAAATGGATGGTCAAGATTGAGCCACCAATATCAAGATGTAGGGCTAAGGTGAGTTTAGAACTCACAAGCCCTCACATCTTGACATGTGGCATGCGAAGTGGCTTGAAAAGGATGATGTGTACATGAGGTGGAAGTGGAGTACATGACATAGAGGTAGTACATAGTACCTTGGGATTGGGACAAAATCTCCTCATAAAGGAGGTCCTTGTCCCCATGTGGGTGAGAGGACATGTGGAGAATTAAAAATTCCTCAAATATCCTCATGGGGATGAGAGAAGGAATTTTAAATTCCAAGGGATGCATTGGGGGATTAAATGTGAATTAAAAATTCACATGGGGAATGGAGTGCCTTCTCTAAAAAGAGAAAGCCTTTAATAAGGTTGATTTAGGACACATTCCATAAATGATATGGGGATTAGGTTGACCTAACTAAGTGATTAAGGTTGTGCAATTACTTGATTAGACAAATTAATAAAGATTAGAGGCAAGTAAGAAATTATGGAGGACGAGACCCTAATGATGATTAGGGGTGTGCACATCTTAATCATAAATTAATTATGACTAAGAAAGAGGGTTAGATTGTTAAGAGGGATTAGAGACCAACTTGCAAAAGTTGGAGGATGTGACAATGAGAGAGAAAGTGAGGAATTTAAAATTCAAAAGGATAATATGACTAAATTAAATAAAGTGATACATTTATTTAATTTAGAGAGGAAAGAGGGGAAAAGTATTTATTAAATTAAATACTTTGGAAACCTTATAGAGGACATGAAATATTAATTAAATGAATGATTTAATTAATACTGGCAAAAGCGATGAAGTAAATGAGCAAAGGGATGATTAAGGAGACACCTTTGACCATATGGAAGTGGTCAAATTTAGGTGTTTACATTTTTCCCCTCTTCAAAATACTATTAGGATAATAGGGTTTCAAAAAAAAAAAAATACAGACAACTCTATTGAAGACGCGATTGAAAGGGAGATGCCTCAGCAAGGGAGAGATTGCGTGAACTACCCGAACAGAGGAGAAAGAAAGAGGATGCACCAGTCTCGCAAGGGAAGGTTTATGACGGAAGATTGGAAGAGAATGTTAAGGCATGCCCCGTCGAGAAGGCGGACGGGGAAGGAAAAGTGGCCCCAGGCAACTTCTCGAAAGTATGAAGTAGTATATGTCGTTGGAAAGAGCACGGAAAATTGAGAAAATTGGCTCTTGAACGGAGGAAAACGGGTTGACAGTGTGTAAATGGTAGTCCCAGGAAGATAAAGGGGTGAGTGAATTAGTTGAGGTTAAAAAAAAGGTTAAATAAAAGGAAAAAAATTCCTTTTAGTTTAAAAAGTGAAAAAGGGGGGAAAAAGCTATAAAAGGTAATTCTAGGAATTACCTCTCCTCATTTGGATAGCTGTCAAGTGAGGAGAAGAGGGAGAAGAGGAGAGGGCAAGAGGGAGGGGACACGATGCCAGAGTATGATACCGACATCATTCACTAAGCGGATGAGAGATGACGATTCTTCATTGAGTGTCGTGCCACGCCTAGTTAGCTCGAAACCCCACCTTGTGATTTTGGTCAATTTAGCTAATTTTTTTCAAAAAAAAAAATATGGGTTTAATTAGGTGGCTCGGGAGAGAAAATGGGCTAAAGTGAAAAAAAGTTTTTTTTGGGGGGGGGGATGATTGATGCCCAGGGGGGGGACTTTTGTGTCCACCCGAGCTCGAGCGGGCTTGCTTGTAAGCTCGGGCGAGTTCGCCCGGGTTCGAGGCGGGTCCACCCGGGCTTGGGCGGGTCTGCCCAGGGGCTGGGGCGAAAATAGCCAAAAGCAGGGGAAAAAAAGGAGGTTAAGGGTGGGTGAGGAAACGGTGGGAAATCTTGGGACGGGAAGAAGTAGGATAAGAAAAATGGGGGAAAAATGACGCCAAGAGAAACTGATAAAGGGACATTATGGATGCAGAATGTTGAGAGTTTGCGGAAGCGGGAGAGACGGTCTGAGGTGTTGACGAGATGTATGACAACAATGACGAGCGTGGATCACCAGTGACTAGCAGAGGCAGGACTAGTTCACATGCTATCATACCCGACGATTAAGGCCCACAAGGCCATGCTGACAGCCCTAATAGAGCACTAGGACTCTGTGACATCGACGTTCCATCTACCGACTGGGGAGATGAAAGTGACCTTGGAGGATGTTTGGCTGATTCTGAGGCTCCCTATAGCAGGGCTTGTAGTTAGTGAGTGTTGGACAACAGGCGAGGCGCTAGATGAGTCTGTGCATGTTGTATTTGGCAGTGACGATCTATCGATTCAACGGGGGCAGATGGATGTGGACAGATGTCTGTCTTTCAGGGTACCGACATTGTCTTTGTACCTAGCAGGACTGATTAGCGGGATCTTGGTGCCAGACCAGAGTGGTTGATTCCTGCATCTTAGGTTCATCGAGGTGATTCGGCATATCATCGAGCGCCGAAAGGGGTAGTTTGCGTGGGGGACCTGCATGTTGGCACAACTGTATTGGGATATGCATCGAGTATGTTATCGGAGGGCGCGGAGTGTGGCACATGTCACACTGCTACAGGTTTGGACTTGGGAGCACATCAAGGTGACCAGACCGATTATGCACAGAGCAGGAGAGTAGGATGACAGAGAGGTCGTGGCCTGGGGATGGGGGGCAGAGGCGGGAGTGATACTACGGTATCAGGATGTTAGAGATGTAGATGTATGGAGGAGGCGGCTAGATGATGTGCAGACATAGATGATAGTGTGTCATATTTATATGATGCGGCACTTCAGGGGGTGGAGGGATGATGAGGATGCACATAATGGTTACTTCTTTACCCGCTATTAGATTATTGGGAGAGTTTCGCTTGTAGTGGAGTTGCACAGACCTGATCGGGTGACGCAGTAGTTTGAAGTGAGGTAGGATATTCCCGCGGGGTGGGCGATGTTCCAACGAGTGACATGGGAGCGGCCATGGGGGGCTGAGCTGGATTTGGATGCAGTGTGGGCGGAGCTAGAGGTACTGTAGTTTGTGCCATACCCAGACAGGTGGGAGGGGCAGAGGTATGCAGGGGTGACAGATCGATATCGACAATGGTTCAGGTGGCATCCACTGCCACGAATTACCCTAGTAGTATCGATTGAGGGAGCACTAGGGTTTGGGTCAGAGGATGAGAGATGACTGAGGGCGGTAGGACTGGTACCTTGAGGGTGATAGAGAGGAGGTCAGGCGAGAGGACAATAGGGGGAAGGACAGGAGGCGGTTGGAGCAGCTAAGGAGCCAATGAGAGCAGCTAGGAGGAGGAGACGACAACGCAGAGCCCGAGAAGGAGATGCAGCAGAGGAGGGAGAGGATGAGGCTAGGGCTACAACATAGCAGGATAGGGGGCTGGAGGTCTAGAGAGAGAGGAGCCAAGAGGCATGTGCATCCCTAGGAGGGAAGCAGCAGGAGAGAGGGGAGGAGGGTGAGGCCAACAAAGCGCAGGAGAGACAAGAGGCAAACATGGCCATAGGAGGGTAGTAGCGACAGAGACAGGAGGCAGACGTGGCCACAGGAGGGCAGCAACGACAGATATAGGAGGTAGATGTGGTCACAAGAGGGCAACAGTGATAGAGACAGGAGGAGGGTGAGACCAGCAGAGCACAGGAGAGGATGACAGGGAGAGGGGGAGCCCCCTCGGTGATTGATGTGGATGAGATGGAGGCATCGATAGAGAGCGAGGGGTATGAGCCACGGGAGATGGATATTGATTTCAATGTGCATGACATCGCACCACTGTCAACAACACCACCTAGAGGAGAGGATCTTGCAGTGGTGTTGAGAGAGACTCTGGAGAGACTGCGCCTCATCGAGCAGCGATTATGATAGACAGAGGCATAGCAGGTCATATTAGAGGCAGCGTTGAGCGAGCAACAAGCATGATTCACCCACGGTGAGAGATTACTCAGTCTTAGCCACGCTGGTGTCTGATGTGGAGAGGAGTTTGATGAGAGAGAGAGATGAGACACGAGATGAGGTAGTTGACCTACAGACAGAGATAGAGAGATTGCGAGTGGAGGTGGCTAGGGAGCATGAGGAAGGAGATGCAACAAGATGGGAGTGAGACTGCTTGGTGGCAGAGGTGGCGATACGACAGACTGTTGGAGGGGGGATAGGGGAGGAGCCATCAGAGACTAGGATAGGGACCGCCAGAGATATAGAGGGTCTGCAGGGACAGCTAGAGCAGTTATAGAGGGAGAGAGTAGATCTGCACTGGGAGTGGGTTGAGGTTAGAGACAGGGTGGACTGTTTAGAGCATACAGTTGGGGATATGGGGTTGATGCAGCAGAGAGAGGAGGAGACGAGGAGAGAGATGCACATGTTGTGATCAGAGAGAGATGTGGCATAGGCACAGGTGTAGATCTTAGAGGTAGATAGGGATGTGTTACAGGCATGTGCCCAGGTGGCTGAGAGTGAGAGGTAGGTGGCAGAGACAGAGGTACAGTCTCTTCGGAGGGAGAGGGATGCAGCAATGTCACAGGTGTCAGGTCTTCGACAAGAGCGAGGTTCTTCCAAATTGAGACTTTAGGCTCTTCAGAGAGACAGTGATGCAGCGGAGGCTTGGGTATAGGCCATGCATAGGGAGAGAGATGTTGTAGAGGTATGGATGCAGACACTATAGAGTGATCGAGACACATCATAGGCTCAGTTGCAGGCAGCGCATGGTGCGGGGGGAAGGCCAAGAGCAGAGAGATAGGGGTTATGGGCACAGCTACAGGCCGTAGAGGCTAAGAGAGATAGGGCTACAGAGTGGGTGCAACAGTTGACAGAGGCACAAGAGGCCTGGGTATAGGAGTGGAGAGTTATTAGCAGAGATCGGGATAGGTATAGACTTGAGTGAAATGTCGTTAGGCATTAGGCTGCTTAACGGGATGAATATATGCAGGAGGCGAGTTACTGGAAGTGTGTGTATGAGCATGTTGTTCCAGATCCAGCGTAGTGCACAACACGCTATATCAGACAGGTACCTCAGATGTCAGCATCGTCTCAGTCATTAGGGACATGTACCAGAGGGTATAGTGACTATCGGCGGACCCCTTCTCCTCTCGGTGGTTACTATGGGACTCCCACCCGTGAGTATCAGGGGAATCCCACGCATAGAGGACCAGTACCAGACTCTCCTCAGAGATCAGATGTGGGTAGCTCACAGTAGGACAGCTAGAGATTAGAGGACAGGATACCAATTTTTTTGATAGACAAAGTATGAAGTGTTTAGTACTTATCGGCAAAGATCAGAGATGCTCTACATCTCTAGATTTTTTACTTTATTTGATGATGTATGATGGATATATGATGTACATTGTATTATTTTGATTATGATATGGGACAGTCCTTATTGACACTATGCATTATGTTTTTTGTGATGGGTGATTCAGTTTATGTATGCACATGTATATGATATTTCCTGCTTATGTGGATGGATGATCTGATTTATTTATGCACATGTTTATGATACTACATGCTTATGTAGATGGATACTTTGGTTTATTTATGCACATGTTTATGAAGATGGATGATTATACATATATTGATGTTGATAATGCATGATGATATGAATATTTGGTATGCAATATAATTAGGATGTAAATGTTAATATGGACGTGTATGGGTTAAATGAGACTATGATGCTTAATCTATTCAGCCTATGAGCTATGAAATGTATTGAACCTATAATATAATATGAAACATGAATGAAACATGAATGAAACATGAGTTCCTATAATGCAAACCTAAGTGTCAGTAAGGACCTGCATGGGAATGCGGATAGGCGATAGGTGTATTGTGTGTGTTACCGCATCTGTCAAAAAAACCATTAGTATCCTAAGAGGAAGATCAAGAGGGAAAAAGAGTCAAGACTTGCACAACCTAAATCACAAGTCATGGGTCATGAACAAGGTTGAATGAAGGGTGTATGTAGTGAAATGAAATGCAGTGCAATTAAGAACGTAATTTTCCATCTTCAGAGCATTAATTTTTGCTATAGCATAAGATACCGAATACCTTGATATGTAAGACCAACGCGAGTTGGCATCCAATGCATGAAAAAAACACAACAAATAGAAAGGTTATCCCAACAACCCAAGGTCACGATGACCTTGGTCGGGCCAGGTATTGGGTTAACCACAAACACACAAGGATGCCCCAGCGTAACACAAGACCTCGGGGATCTTGGTGGGTACTATGCGGGACAATCGAGAAGACAACAACAAAGGAAAGATAAAGATATGCCCCTATGTAGATGAGTCAAAGCACACCATGATATGATGGATCAAGGCGACAATGACAAGTGTTGATAGTGAGCTCAAATGATAAACAAAATCCAAAAACATCAAAAGATCACAATCAATTTCAAAACATCCTTTGCCATAGGATCAAGGGGATGGATGGGATTGTTGTGGTCTACTAGGAAGGGCGCATCCTGTTGAGACCGGCGATGGATACTAAACTAGAATGACCTAGTTTGACGCCAGATGTTTTCCATTAGCTAGATGTCTTGACACTAGGGGATTTTGTTTGTGAAGAACGAGCCAGACAAGGACATGGACTGACACACCCTACAAACCTAGGGGTTCGGGGGCCGATCAGAGATTAGCCTTGCCTATGTGAAACCGCAGAGCCCTCGTAGTTCATGAAGAGACCATGGATAAAGCAGAAAAAGAATGATGAAGGCAGATGATGGACGACCATCACCGAATGGTCAGAAAACCCTGGGGGCAGATCAAATGATCAGCCTTGCCTGGTGACAGCGCAGGGGCAACGTAGTTCGACTAAGGATGCGACAGGATGGGATCTAGATGGAGATCGACACGATGGGGGGGGCTATATGAAGACACAAAGCGATCGACGAGAAAACAAACGACATAAGCTCAGAGTGGGATACTGAAAAGCTCAAGATGAAGGATAGCCTAGATGGATCATCCAATGCTCAATTAAAATATACCAAGTGGCTAAGGATGGGATGGGTGAGGATGATAGTGCAGATGATAGTGCGGATGAAAGCATAAATTAACTAAGATGCTAGGTAGATAATGATTAAGCCCTCTATGGATGACGCCTATTACCAGGTTTTTGCCACCCTTACTTATCCAAGATGCCACCAAAAAGTGGTTTTCACCATAGGATGAACTTATTTCTCTTTACTATTTTTGGATTTTTCTGATTTTTTTTTTTATATTTTTTGATTTTTTTGATTTTTAGGTGGGGTTACCAAGCGGACTTAGGTGTAGAACCTCTTTAGATGCATGATATTGATGGGTTCTTCAAGGGGCTCTCCTTCAAGGGTAGTCAACCTGTATGCCCCAGATCCATATTTGGCGGCTATGATATAAGGCCCCAACCAGTTTGCCTCAAATTTTCCTTTCTTGTCTTGGTCCTGCTGGGTACGCTGGTTCTCTTTAAGAACAAGATCACCAACCTGGAACTGTCGAGGATGAACTTTCTTATTGTAGTTATGCTTGAGGTGGTTCTTATATGCTTGCAAATGATCGTAGACTTTGATTCTTCTTTCATCAAGTAACTCCAATTATGTAAGTCGTGCAACACGAGCATCCTCCTCATTGATAAGATTTTTTAGGAAAATTCTCAGTGATGGGATCTCAACTTCAATTGGCAAGATGGCTTTGGCGCCATAGACTAAAGAATAGGGAGTGGCACCCATAGGGGTGCGGATGGAGGTACGATATGCCCAGAGGGCGGGATGAATATGGAAGTGCCAATCTCGACCAGTGTTATTGACAACCTTCTTGAGGATGCAGATAAGGGTCTTGTTGGTTGCTTATGCCTGACGATTACCCTGGGGGTAATAAGGCATTGACCAACGATGTTGTATATGAAAGGTGTCGCAGAGGTGTTTCATAGCTTGGTTTTTGAAAGGTTTTCTATTATCGGAAAGGATGGTGGATGGGATACCATATCCATAGAGAATATGGTAAAGGATGAATTTTGAGAGCTGAATACTGGTGATCTGTGAGAGTGGCATTGCTTCCACCCATTTAGTGAAGTATTCAGTGGCAGTAATTATGAATGTATGGCCGTCGGATGATGGTGGGTAAATATTTCCAATCAAGTCAAAACCCCATTGAGAGAATGGCCATGGGGCTAGGAGTTGTTGAAGATCTTGTGCTAGAGCGTGAACCAAATCTGCATGTTGTTGGCAAGGAAAACATTTCTTCACAAATTCACAAGCATCATGCTCTAATGTAGGCCAATAATATCCAACTCGAAGAATCCTTTTGGCCAGGGCCATACCATTTGAATGAGCTCCACAAACACCACTATGTACCTTTGTTAGTGTCGTGCGGGCTTTGGTCTCATTCAGACACCTAAGGAGGATCCCATCATATCTGCAACGATAAAGTGTATCACCGATGATAATGTATCGGGCCGAACGTTGAATAAAGGATTTTTGCTGGTTTTGTGTGAGGTCTGGGGGTAGAAAATTATCATGGAGATAGGTATATATGTCCTGGTACTAGGGGGAAGCAGGACCCATGATATCACACACCATGTCAGTCTCAGGAATATCATATGCTGGGATTAAAAGTTGTTCAACAAGGAACTCACATTCCGTCCGATCTTTAGGCATGTCAATCAGGGAGCCGATAGTGGCCATTGCATCAGCTACTTTGTTCTATACCCTAGGAATTTGATCAAATTGTATGAAGGTGAAATATTTCTTGAAATCATCCACCATACGTTTATAGGGCAACAACTTATCATCTTTTGTTAAGAATTCACCATTAACCTGCTTGATGACTAACAATGAATCACCAAATACTTTCAAGTGAGTTATGTGCCACTGTTTTGCAATTCGGAGACCGGTGAGGAGGGCTTTGTACTCTGCCATGTTGTTGGTACATGGGAATGCTATCCTAAATGATTTTGGAATGTAGTCACCTTGAGGGGTAACTAATAGAATTCCTGCACCTGATCCATTATGGGTATATGATCCATCAAAATATAGTGTCCAAGCAGGTGCGTCTGTGACTGTGTAAACTTCTTCATCTAGAAATTCAGTGTCCAGAGGGTAAGCATCTACTAGTGGCGCCTCAGCCAACTGATTAGCTATGACTTGTCCCTTTATGGCTTTTCGCTCCACATACTCTATGTCAAATTCACTTAGGAGCATGACCCACTTGGCCATGCGGCCAGTTAGAGTGGTTCTCGATAACAGATACTTTAGTGGATCAATTTTAGCAACTAATTTGATCAGATGGCTGAGCATGTAATGTCGGAGTTTCTGTGTTTTGAATACTAGTGCAAGGCAAGATTTTTCCATGGGAGAGTAATTTAATTCATAGCTGACCAGTGTTTGACTGATGTAATAGATTTCTCTTTCTTTTGATGACTCATCATGTTGTGCCAACAATTCCCCCAGTGCGACTGAAGTGGCAGAGATATACAGCAGGAGGGGTTTCCCTGGAATAGGTGGCATCAAGATCAGTGGATGAACTAAGTATTCTTTGATCTTATCGAAACATGTTTGACACTGTTGGTTCCAGCGAAAGGTGGAGTCTTTCTTTAGGAGGTGAGTGAATGGCTAACACTTATCCGCGAGCTGGGCTATGAACTGACAGATGGATTGCATCTTCCCTTGGAGGCTTCTTAACTATTTTAGATTGCATGGGGGAGGCATGTCCAGAATGGCTTTCACCTTGGCGGGATCAACCTTAATACCTCTTCGAGAGACTATGAAACCCAACAATTTTCCTGATGTGACACCAAAGACACACTTTTTTGGATTTAGCCATTACTTGTAATGCTCCAACTGTTCAAAGATATTTTTTAGGATGGTAGGATGTTCCGCTCGGGTTCTGGATTTCCCTAACAAGTCGTCAACATAATCCTCCATGATGATATGGATGAGGTTATGGAAGATGACCGTCATTTCCCTTTGATATGTCACCCCTAAATTTTTGAGACCAAAGGGCATAACATTGTAATAGAAAGTACCCCAAGGTGTTGTGAAAGCGGTCTTGTGTTGGTCCTTAGGTGCAATTTGGATTTGATTATAACCAGAGAAACCATCCTTAAGGGATTACATCTCATGTCTTGTTGTGAGGTCGACCAACATGTCAATATTAGGCAGAGGGAAATAGTCCTTTGGACAGGCCTTGTTAAGATCCCTAAAGTCTGTGCAAATCCAAATGTCTCCATTTGGTTTGGCAACTGGTACTATATTGGAGATCCATTCAGAGTAGTCAATTGGTCTGATAAAACCTGCATCTAGTAACTTCTTTAGTTCCTTCTTGACTAACAATGCTACTTGTGGATGCATCTTGCGGAGCTTTTGTTTGACCGGCTTTGCATCAAAGTGAACATCTAGGTGATGAACCACTAAAGCGGGTCTAAGCCTGGCATGTTTGAATATGACCAAGCAAAGTTAACAGTACCCTCTTGGAGTAACTGAATAATGACTGCATATTCTGGATTTGAGAGTAATTTGGCCACATATTTGATCTTAGGAGTTTTAGCAATACCCAGATTAACTTCTCGAGTCTCTTCAATTAGGATGGGCGAACATGTAGATAACTGAGTTCCCACAAGGGGAAGATGAACATCTCCATCCTCCAGCCCCTCTTTGAGGTTTTCGCCATCAGATGCATCCTTTATTTTTACTTTTTCAAGGTCAGGAAGTGCCTCGGTGAGGTTTTCACTAGATGACTGCGTTTTATTTCTCTTATTCTTATTTTTGCGACTGGAGTGTTCATCCTCCCCCAATCCCATGAGGTTGACATATGTATCCACAAACATATTGACAAGTGTGCTGTCACATAGGTCCCAATCAATAAGCTCAGGGTGATGAAGGGATAGGCTAATGGTACAGATGGATAGGCATTCGAACATGGATGATAAGTTAGTGTGATCGACATCATCATATGCACGTATGATGGATTCCTCCTCGGGCATGTCTTCCAATGAGCCATTGTCCACGACGACACTATTGGAAGTATTAGATGATGTTGCAGGGCCTTTCTGCTTTTTATCGTATCCGATGCTTATGTTCCTTGGCAACTTTGATGTATCAATAGGTTGCAACCGCCCTTGTTCTTCTTTACCTAGGCCCCTGCCTTGGTAGTTATACTTTTCTACAAACTTTGTTGACCAATGATATGCTTCCTGAAAGTATTCCTTTAGAGGAGGATCTGGTTGGGGTTCTTCTCGGTATACCCATTGACTTATATCCTCTTCTGGTGCATCTATCTTGATACTAGGGGACCTGAAAGTGGTAGTAGAATTTTTTTTTGCATTGAAGGTGATAGTCTTGTCTTCCTTTGGAGTAGCATGTGAAGGTTGACCGTACTCATGTGGTGACGATGGCATGGTTGCCACATTAAGAGCAGTATGCATTTCATAGTCACCACACCCCTTATCAATGATCTGAACTTTTGTGACTGTAGGATTGGTGGTGGAAGATGGAGTAGTTGTCATGGTGGAGGGTGGATTAGCGGATGATGAATGAGATGCCACCATTTCAACCCCAGGACAATAATGTAAATGGGGGAATGACGCCTCCAAAGCATGACAATACTCAAATGGTTGGGGGTCAGCATAAATGATGACCTCTTGTCCATTGACCGAGAATTTTAGGCACTGATGGTACGTGGAGGGGACGACTTGCATAGCATGGAGCTGTGGGCGGCCAAGGAGGAGATTATATGGTAAGTCCAAATCAAGGACATGACAGGTAGTGTACTGAACTACAGGTCCAACCTGAATAGGAAGACTGATAATTCCCTCAGAATTTCTTTCTGCATTATCATAGGCCTTGATCGTGATGATTTGATTACTTAAATTTGCTTGAGTATACCCCACCTATTTTATGAATTTCAGAGTACATAGATTGAGGGTAGAGCCATTATCTATCAAAACCCTTTTTACTTTATAACAGGCAACCAAGACTTCGATATGCAAGGGGCGATTATGATTGGTGTCAATATTTGGCATGTCATTCTAGCTGAAGTGCAGCTGATAAGATAAAGCCAGGTGTCCTACCAAAGCTTGGAATCGTGTAGGATCGATGTCATTAGGTACATGGGTTTCCTGTAAAGCTCTATTGATGATTTCTTGATGTATAGGAGAAGACTTAAGCAGATCCAAGATTGAGATCTGAGCAAGGGTCCTCCCTAGGTGATCCAAAATGTTGTACTTAGAGTTTGCAGGACTTGGCTGGGCAGATGCGGAGGCTGTAGGGACAGTGATGCGGGCTCGTTGTGTAGTAACAACACACTGAGGGTCTTTGGCTTTGACATGTATCATAGATACACGGGGTTCTACCTGCTCAATGTAATGAATAATACCCTCGTAATTGAGGAGTACATTCTTATAGCTTACGTTATTTGTGTTGTTGTCTTGGGGATTGTTGCTAGAGGTGCTCGTGCCTTGATTATGGTTTGGAAAGGCATTTTTATATATTTGTAATTGAGCATTAGATGACGAAGCTGGACTAGTGTCGACTTTGATATCTCCTCGATCAATAAGATCTTGGACATAGTTTTTGAGACCTTGAACTTTATTTAGAGTTTCCTTTGATTTTATGGAACTCACAATATTCATTTTCCCTAAACCATGCATGCTTAGGTTTGGATTCGTCAAGTGGTTTGGTGACAGGGTAGGTGATCGGGTAGTTGATCTGTATCAACTTATTGAAGATGACACTCAAGGGTTCTCCTGATTGAGTATACTAGCATTTAGCATTCCCTTGACTGTTTTAGTTTGACTGTTGAGGAGGACGAGGTGCCCCCTGTGGTACAGATATGACATTAGGTACAGATGGTTGTTGTCTCTGGGATGTATTTTCCACTTGGACGTGTTTAGTATCAGTGACGCCATCATTCACTGCATTCTTGTTCTTGTTCCAAAAATGTGGCTTGTCAGCGAATGACCTTTCTTTATCATGGTTATGTATTTTGATGTACCCTTTGGAAACAAGGGCACGTTCAAGGATAGGTCCCTTTTCCACTAGCTCCGCGAAAGTGGTGACACAATGTGATCTAGGTGGATCCAAAATACCTAAAAATTTCACAGTCTTAGAATTCATCCAAACAAGCTTCAATGCATAGAGCTCGCTGACACGATCTTGACGCAACTTTAATGGGCTCAAAAGGAGTTTGTATGCAGAAATTATGCTTAGTCAAATGTTCGGTCAAACAGGAAATCAAGGGTTCAAAAAGGCAAAAAATTGATTGTCTCAAAATGAAATAAAAATGACACCAAGTCATAGTGCTCGTTGCGTTGATTCCGGAACTATATTCGGTTTCAAAAATGGAGCTCGTATGTGAAAGTTACGACTGGTCAAAGGTTGGTCAAAATTTTGACTCTAGTTGACTTTGATGACATCAGCAAGCTGACATGGAAGGTGGTGACGTAGCAGGAGTGGTGAGTTGGCACAGACATGGTGGAAAAAGGAATATGGATTAAACCATATTGTTAAAAGAAAACACGTATGGTTTAAAAATTAAAAGATTTTTATGATTTCAAGGAGGATTTGGTGGGATTTTATCCCTTAAAATCCTCTTCCCTTGCCCATAAAACAAGGAGAGAAAAAAATCCCATAAACTTACATTTCAACAAATTAACCCCTTTAACCACCTTTCTCATATTTAATAGATTTATTTTAAAGATTATCCAAGGAGATTATTAAGGGGCTTCTAAAAGATATTTTTAAAGATTATAATGTAAGTCCAAAATTATAACGGCCCATAGTTAAAGGGGTTCGTTTTTTAATTGTATGGCTTAGAATTATAAAAGCCAAAGGGGGATTTATTTTTGAAATATTAATTTGTTATACTAATAGGATATTAGTAATTTTTATTGTAAAAGGGGGAAATGGTTGGAATTTTTACTTGTATACGGGAGATATGCAATATTTGCAAAATAATATGGTTAAAGCCATATTAGCAAATAAATGTGTATATAAAGGGGTGATTTTTGTAAAGAGACATTGGAAAATTATTGAGTGGAGAATTTTGTACGAGAATTTTCTTGGAGAGAATTGTAATAGGGAGAATTATTCAAGTTCATTTTGGGAAAAATAATTCTTTGGAGGAGAATTACAAGGTGTTTTTGTACACCAAAAATTGTAAAAGAGAGAGATTGTGGAGAGATTATTGCAGGTTCTTGGAGCTTGGGTATTGTAACAAAGCATAATTTTGCTTGGCAATATCAATAAAGCGGTCCTAGCATTGAGAAGCAGACCCAGAGACGTAGTCCACATTGGACGAACTCCATTATTGATTGGTGCATTGTGATCCTTCTATTTCTTTGTCTCATTCTTCTCTCTTCTGTCTCAATTTTCTCTCTAGTTTAAATTCAATATTTGAATTTCTAATTACTTATTTTGTAATTTCAATAGTTAAAAAGCATAATCACACAATTCTGTATTAGATCAGGAAATTACTGTAATTAGATTTAATTTACAAGTTAATTTTGTAAACCTCTAATTACAGATCACAATGTAACCTAAAATTATGAGCCATGTCGGGATGAGAGTTCTCCATGAAGAGGGTGACCATGTCCTTCTCCTTTAGAGGGGTTTTCATTCGGCTTGCTAGTGCATGACACCTTTGAAGATAGCTAGCAAAGGTTTCCCCCTCACGTTGTTTCTCTTTGAGGAGATCCAGGGTGCCAATGTCTTTCTCCAAGTTGAAGGAGAAATAAGAAACAAATTTTTCTGACAGGTCCGCAAAATATTTTATGGACCCTCTTTCGAGGGTCATGAACCACTCTAGGGCAATGCATGTCAGGCTCCATGGAAACAGGCGCAAGAGATAATTGTTGTTGTGCATAACATCCTGACACTGGGAGTAGAACTCTTGCAAGTGGGCCTTAGGATCTTTGTTCCCCCTGTATTTGTCAAATTTCGGTATTTCAAAATGTTTAGGGAAGGGGATCAATGAGATGGAGGGATCAAATGGATATGGGCATATTGCTTCAAATTTGAATGATTGTTTGCTAGTCCCAGCTTGAAGATCTCTTAGAGTGGCTTTGATTTCCAAAAGATCCGAGTTGACTAGTGGCGGGTTGGATGGATATGGATGGTAGGACGATAAAGGATCTTGCTGAGAGAGCGCTTGATTGTTGAGGTGTGGATTTTGATAATGGGATGATGACATCCCTTGTTGGTATGCTGGGGTATTTTGTTGATATGAGGGTTGTTGTTGTGAGGTATAGTATGGATTCGTTTGATAAAAATGTGAGGTAGGCTACTAAGGAGCTTGGATGTGATGTTGCGGATTGACCTACTGATATTGAGGGTATTGTTGCGACTGTTGGGAGGCCGCATAAGGTGGTTGCTGCTAGGACTGCTATTGGTTATGGTAATAATGATGCTGTGGTGGTTGCTGATGTGATGTGAGATGTTGCATGGGATGAGACGAGATGTTGTATTGTGTTTGAGCTCGTGGTCATAGGATGGATGCGAGGAATGGGGATATGGTCTTAGTGGGAGGTCAGGACGGATTGCTTTGTGGCTGGTATGGTGGTTGTTGCGAGGAAATCAGTGGGTTATATAGTGGTTGTTGTTGTTGGGGCGGCTGAGATAACGTAGGGGGATTTTGCAAAGGAGGTTGTTGGGTACCAAAAGGGACATTCGGAGGTGGTAGGTTAGATTGGAGGGGATGTGGAGATGCATATGAAGGCGATGGTAGGTTTATGGCCCCAAAAGGTGGAGGTAATGCATTAAAAGGGGTGCCCCCGGTGTTGACAGGAGGTGGATTTGAAAGGGGTGATGCTGTTAGCATTAATGGTTGTGGTTGTGGGACATTTTGTGGCATGCCAAAGGAAAAAGGATCATTGGGATCAGTGGTTTGGGGAGCCCCTATGATTGAGATTGTAGCATGTGGGGGATTGCTAACGGGATACAAAACGACGTTTCTGAATTCAGGTTGATGCCAACCTTCTACGAGAGGAACATTGGGGACGTATGAACCACTTGGTGTGTTGTGTGAACCTTGGGGTATGTTAGGCGTGGAACCGCTATTCTTGGATAGGTCGATACCTGATGGAAGCTTGACACCTTTTTCAATTAAGTGAGCCAAGATTTCTTCCCCATGTTTTTCAAGAAGGTGATCTATCATTTGCACATTGACCGAGTTACTAAAGTGTTCCTCAAATATAATTTCAGGTTGAATGACCATGTTTTTATCCTCGTGGGGTGATGTGTTTTGGCCATTGATATTGGATTGTGATGATGTACCATTGTGCGGATCTCGAGGGATGTTCACACCGTTATGGGGGTCTTGCGAGGCATTAGCTGTGTTGTTCGGATCTTGAGGGATGTTTGGTTGGGATTGTTGTTCAACCATTTTCCTTGTTTGTGACTGGGTTCGAATGAGCATGCAAGATGATATGATGGACTAGGATGTTAGGATGAACTTGGTGATGAAAGGATTAATTTGATTTGATGATTGATTAGCCGACAAGGATGTGGCTCAATAGGATTGATCTGATTTGACCGAAGTGGATTGGGTTGATTGGTAGACAATGGGTCAATCTGAGTTGGATGATATGATGATTTGATTTGGATTGATGATTAATTAGGATGAATGATAATGATCGAAATTTGAAACCGAGTTCAAGAGTGATCCTTAGTAACCCTAGGTGTTGATTAATTGATTAAAGGGTGGATGTATGATAACGGCACCGAATCCAACTTGAGATAGAAGTGGATTGATTGGGCCGACAAGGATGACCAACTTAGGACAAATGACTACCCTAAGTCAGTTTTGATGGATGATGATTAGAGATGAACACCTACGTTAATTTGGATAACCGCTCTAGCGAGGTTTCAATGGGATATCGGTGGTCCAAAATGGGGAAATGATAATCAGAATGTGGGTTGAAAATGGGTAAATGAGGACTCTGAATGGGTGAACGAATGCATGAACTGAGGGGATGAACGTTTAGGATGGCGAATAGATTCTCGAAACGGGTATATGAATGTTTGGAATGGGGGGATGGGTGATCGAAATAGTGAAATGGGTGTCCCAAATGACGAAACAGATGATAAAGCCGATCGGTCAAGGGTCAGGTCTGCCCCTGTGAAGGATAGGTCCACCCAAGGAACAAAAGATGGTCAAATTTTGCCAAAACAGGCCTGAAAGGGGTGGGTCAAAGGTCAGGTCCGCCCCTAGATGGGTCAAGTCCGCCTGCGAAGGGCAAGTTCGCCTGTCCAGAGGTCACGTCTTCCTATCGAGAGGGCAGGTCTGCCTATGGAGCAAAAGTTGGTCAAAAATGGCTAAAACAGGCTCCAAAGGACTGGTTTATAGGTTAGGTCTGCCCCTGGATGGGTCAAGTTCACCCTTGGAGGGCAGGTCTGCCTGTCAGGAGGGCGGGTCCGCCTATGGAGCAAAAGTTGGTCAAAATTGGTTGAAAAAGGTTGGAAAAGGCTGGTTCAAGGTCAAGTTCGCTTGTTCAAAGGTTAGGTTCACTCCGGGATAGGTTTAAACTTGAATTTTGACAAAAAGACTAAGGAAAAGAACCTCAAAACACAACAAGCACCAATGAAAAGGATATGGTTGAGTGAAATGAATCAGAAAATCACTGGTTTCGCACAAAGAAGATAATTTAGACAATCACAAACCTAAGTCTAGTAGAGAGGGTATGGCCAACAAAGTTTTCTAATCTATGATGAACATGGTTACTAGGGAGTCCTCGATATACACCCAGTACGTGAGGCCCAAACCGTGAACACCAACCCATTACAAGCGTGAGTTGGGAACCTTAAATGCTCAGACCAACTCTTCACGTCATCCCAACGCTTCGTCAATTACAACATGGTTGGATTGAGGTACAACTTTCGCTCTCCCCCCTTTATATACCCCACTGGTATGCGTGGTTGGAATCATCCCTTGGGGTGATGAAATCCCCAAGCAGATCCCGCTAAGAAAAATAAAAAAGGATGACTCAAAGGACTTGGTAAGCTATGATTTCTCATCACCCAGGATCACCGAATGGTGCAAGGGGATTGGATACGTCAAATATCTCACCCACAAACATGTCAAACAAGGTTCATTGACACCCCTAGTTAAAATATGTACTTAAATTAGGGGTTAAAAACCCTTAAAATAGCCAAGAAGATTGCTAAAAAGTGAAATTTTACCTTCTGGAAAAAGTTGTCTAGGGAAAATCCGCCTGTCTAGAGTTTAGGTCCGCCTGTCTAGAGGGAAGGTCTGCCTATCTACAGGTCAGGTCCCCCTATTTGCAGGTCAGGTCTGCCTGTATGCAGGTCAAGTTCGCCTATCTGTAGGTCAAGTTCTCCTGTCTGCAGGTCAGGTTCGCCTGTCTGCAGGTCAGGTCCACCCCTCTATGAAAAGTTTGCCAAAAACACCTTCTAAGGTCTGTGGAAGGCAGGTCCGCCCCTGGGCAAGGTCGGGTCCACCTATGGAGGGCGGGTGCGCCAGTTTGGCAGGTCAGGTCCACCCCTATAGCTTGGGTCCGCCCCAAGAAGGTCAAGTCCGCCCCTCTGTAACCTGCACCTACAAAAAGTCAAAAAATAGCAAACGTGAAAGCAAGAGACCCGTTTGTGGGTTCCACTAGGAGTGCCAAAAATGTGATATGGAAAATTTCAGTGTTAGAAAATGAACAACAAATAAGAGAGTGAAAAATAACAACAAAAGACACCCTAAACCTCAAGATTAGCCTAGTTGGATTCAATATAAAATAAAGACAACAAAATGGAACCTTTTACCTTGTCTCGAATTGATCCTTTGGTTGGCCGTTCGATTTTTGGTGTTGTATGCTCCTTGGATGGCAAGAGATGCAAATGTGGATTGTAAGATGGATGGAGAATGGATGAAGGTGGATGCAAGTATGAAAAATGGCTAAGTATGGCTCAAGGAAAAAATTTGCAAGAGTTTGGCTAGCATGAATGATCTCTCCTAAAATGAGAGAAAAGAGGGGGTATTTATAGAGAATTTGGAATTCTCTAGGGGAATGGATGGTCAAGATTGAGCCACCAATATCAAGATGTAGGGCTAAGGTGAGTTGAGAACTCACAAGCCCTCACATCTTGACATGTGGCATGTGAAGTGGCTTGAAAAGGATGACATGTACATGAGGTGGAAGAGGAGTACATGACATGGAGATAGTACATAGTACCTTGGGATTGGGACAAGATCTCCTCATAAAGGAGGTCCTTGTCCCCATGTGGGTGAGAGGACATGTGGGGAATTAAAAATTCCTCAAATATCCTCATGGGAATGAGAGAAGGAATTTTAAATTCCAAGGGATGCATTGGGGGATTAAATGTGAATTAAAAATTCACATGGGGGATGGAGTGCCTTCTCCAAAAGGAGAAAGTCTTTAATAAGGTTGACTTAGAACACATTCCAGAAATGACTTGGGGATTAGGTTGACCTAAGTGATTAAGGTTGTGCAAGTACTTGATTAGGAAAATTAATGAAGATTAGAGGCAAGTGGGAAATTATGGAGGATGGGACCCTAATGATGATTAGGGGTGTGCACATCTTAATCATAAATTAATTATGATTAAGAAAGAGGGTTAGATTGTTAAGAGGGATTAGAGACCAACTTGCAAAAGTTGGAAGATGTGAAAATGAGAGAGAAAGTGAGGAATTTAAAATTCAAAAGGATAATATGTTTAAATGAAATAAAGTGATACATTTATTTAATTTAGAGAGGAAAGAGGGGAAAAGTATTTATTAAATTAAATACTTTGGAAACCTTATGGAAGACATGAAATATTAATTAAATGAGTGATTTAATTAATACCGGCAAAAGGGATGAAGTAAATGCGCAAAGGGATGATTAAGGAGACGCCTTTGACCATATAGAAGTGGTCAAATTTAGTGGTCTATGTAGAATTTAGAAGGTGATAAATGAAAATGCTTATGTTCTTGATCTTCTTGATGATTTAGACATCAATCCTATTTTTAATGTTGTCGACCTTCACCCATACTCTGCAAGGAAAAATGATGACCAGGTAAATATAGAAGAGTGTGGAAAGGAAAGCAATGACTAGGCCAAGCACATATCGAAGAAGGAAAAAGAGAAAATTGAATGAGTGTTGGATACTAAATTGCTTGCTACACGGTCCATGGTATACACTGTATTTTGTTAAGTGGAAAGGCCTCCATGATTCATATAACACTTGGATCACAAAGACTAATTCGTTGTTTGTTAGTAGTATTCGTAGGAGCTATTTAGGTGTTGTTTACTCTGTTTTAGACTACAGTTATTAGGCAATCTACATAGGAGTTGATTTAACTATTTTGGATTGCAGTTACTATGTAGTCTATGTAGGAGTTGATTTAGGTGCTTTTGGTGGTTAAAAGAAGATAGTTGTTAATGTAGGAGGTAGTTTTTTTTGTGAATGTAATGATCAATGTTTAGAATAATAAAAAATAGAGTATCTTTATAGAAGGAGCTAGAATCTCCATACCTTTTGTGATTTTTATAGTATTGTGCTTATTTCCTTAGTTGTATAGAGGGCACATTTCTTTATCTTTGCAAGAATTGAAGATTCGTTTGCATCAAAAAATTTAGAATCCAAGAGTTTTTTGGTTCTACAACTTATATGTAGTAATATTCCTTATCAACAAGAAAGGTAACCTCATATTTATGTTTTACTACCAAATCAAAGGGAATTATCTTCCTATTTTACATTTCTTCTTGAAAATTCCTTGAATAATCCCCAATACATAGTTTTGCAAGCTTGTTTATCATGAAAACCTCTCATGTGTTTTTTTATTTGTGTAATATCTGGAATGTGGTGTTTCCATACTTTTCCCTTAAACCCAGGTAATTCATTTAGAAAGTAGAAAGTTAAAAAAATGATTAGAGATCCAAACCTTAAGTTATATCCAGTATCCTTGGTTCATTTGAGATTTTCAAACTGTTGTTCCCTCAACAATTCACACAGGTGAAAATCATTTCCTTCCTTGACCATTTGGTATGAAATTTGGATTGTAGTACCAATTATGGAGCCTTCTTTTTTGGTATAATACACTTTATTTGCAATGCCCATTGTAGCATACTTGACACCTAGATCAATTATTTCTTTGGTGTTTAGGGTTATTTTTATCAAATTTTGCACCTGTTAATTCTATAACCCTCTCATTCTTGATTACTTTCATCACCAAAACTAGTTTGGTTGCACATAACCCAATAACAACCCTAGTTCAGTCCTTAGTGATCCTATAGGGTTTTTCCAAGTAAATAAACTCATCATGAATTCTTCTTAGAATGATTCTTACCCACTCAATATTGTCGTAGAAGTCTAGAAAATCTTTCTATACATATAATTCTTTTGTTGACACATTCACAAACTTTGGTTTATATTTGATATAATCATCATCAAGCAAGGTATGCCACAACTCTTCAAACTTAATGTGGTCAATTTCATTGATAGGGGTGTGAATTTAGATTTTGACATCTTTTGTATATACTACATCAATAATTACCTTAGAGAATGCACCATCCTTATCAACCTTCATTGCTTTGAATGGATACTTTGTTAGGGTTAGAAATGGCAGATATCTAACAATTAAATGCAGATCTATATAATAAATAGAGAAACTAACACACACACACAGAATAAATGATAACACAAAGAATTTAATGTGGTTCACCCAATCCGGGCTACATCCACCAAACCGCAGCCATCCAATACTTTTATTAGCCAGTGTAAAACCTATTACAATCTTGCGAATAATCGTGTTTTTCATCATACAGTAATACCCATCCGAACCCCTTTTTAACAAGCTTAGAAGCTTCTAGATTTTCGGGTTCTACAAAACCCCGGCAAGGATAGGGGCCAGGGTGTACAGTATACCATGGGCTATATAGTATAGCATGATCAGTCGCCACATACCAACAATCTCCCACTTGGAGACTGATCAGGCTCCATACCAACACAATCTCCCACTTGGAGACTGATCCTGGACGACACTGCTACAATGACAACTCCCATTGGAAATAAGTACCTTGGACCCTATTGCTCTGTTATACTTGAATTCAACCTTGAAGACCAACCGAAGCTGAAGAGGAGCTCAGCTTCTCCCTTGTCATCGCCTTCGTAAACATATCCGCTGGATTGACATCTGTATGTATCTTGTCCAGCTTGACCTGTCCATCCTCCAACACTGACCTAATGAAATGATATCTCAGCTGTATGTGTTTTGTTTTAGAATGCAAAGCAGAATTCTTTGCAAGATGTATAGCACTCTAACTGTCTGTAAACAAGTAATTTCCAGCCTGTTGTTTTCCCAACTCATCCATGAAAAGTTACAGCCATATCATCTCCTTTGCCGCCTCTGTTGCAGCAACTTACTCTGCCTCTATGGTGGATAAAGCAACCACCTTCTGCAAGCGAGAAATCCAACTCACTGTTGTCCCACCAACTGTAAATACATAACCTGTGATACTCCGCCTAGTATCTATATCTCCTTCTAAATATGAGTCAACATAGCCTTTTAAATCAGTATTAGAGCCCCCAAAACATAAACAATTATTGGATGTACCTCTCAAATACTTGAGAATCCATTTTACTGCATTCCAATGCTCAACTTCGGGATGACTCAAATACCTGCTAACAACTCCTACAACATGTGCAATATCCGGTCTCGTGCATACCATGGCATACATCAAACTGCCTACAACTGAAGCATATGGTACCTTGGACATTTTTTCTTCCTCCTCTTATGTCTTTAGACACATATCCATAGTCAATTTAACATGACTAGGCAAAGGTGTGCTGACAGCTTTTGCATTCTCCATATGAAATCTCTGCAACACCTTTTCAACATAATTAGCTTGAGATAAAAACAATTTTTTGTTTTTCCTATCTCTACAAATTTTCTTACCAAGGATTTGTTTTGCTGCCCCCAAATCCTTCATAGCAAAAGAATTTGCTAACTGTTGTTTTAACTCACTTATGTGATCTATGTTAGACCCAGCTACAAGCATGTCATCAACATATAAACAAAAATAATGTAGCTTTCATTATCCAACCTCTTAAAATAAACACAATGGTCAGAATTACACCTGTTGTAGCCTTGCTCAGCCATAAAACTATCAAATTTCAAGTACCATTGCCGAGGTGCTTGCTTCAAGCCATATAAACTTTTATTCAATCTGCACACTAGTTTCTCCTTACCTTTGACCTCAAAATCCTTGTGGCTATTCCATATATATTTCCTTTTCCAAATCACCATGGAGAAAGGTTGTTTAACATCAAGCTGTCTAAAATCTTCAAAAGCCACAATACTTAAAACAATACGAATAGAAGTCATTTTAACAACTGGAGAAAAAATCTCATCAAAATCAATATTTTTCTATGCAAATCCTTTTACAATCAATCGCTTTAAATCTTTTCTTACCTCCATCCTCCTCTTTCAGCCTATAAATCCATTTGTTTGGTAAAGCCTTTTTACCTGCAGGCAACTTGCATAATTTCCAAGTCTGGTTTTTCAGCAAGGAGTCCATTTCTTCTTCCATTCCATGCTCCCACTGAACCTTGGTTTCCACCTGCATAGCTTCATTATAATATTCTGGTTCACCAGCATCAGTTAACAAAATAGCATACAAAGAGGGAGAGAATCTTTCTGGAGGTCTACTTATCCTTGATGATCGTCTAACAGGAGTTTGTGGTATTTGTTGCTGTTGTTGTTGCCCAGCATGAAGAACCACTAAAACATCATTGTTTGGAATATCATCCAACACAGCATAATCATTTTCTTTCTTCTCATGCTGCAACAACAGATCTTTGTACAACACCTTCTCATTGAA